>NTHP01000108.1:1148813-1176290 GCA_003416845.1 Oplegnathus fasciatus
TTTTTTTGATGAAGTCTGAAATAATTTCGGTGAGCAAAGAAGTCATTCATGGAAAAGGTGAAGATGTAAATGTCAAATTACTACTAACCAGAATTATATCAGAAACAAACACTTCCGGTAATAATCATTAATGCTTAAATTAATTAATTAAGAGATTCAAAAACAAAGTGTAAATTTCGTAGGAATCATCAAGAAAAAAAGGGCTACTTTCCCAAAAAGTGGGCTCCTTATTCTTTAGAAATGACAGCGAGCAACGGTTATCATTATCTTGCGTGTGCAGATTAAGTGCTGCATGTTAGAGCCAAACGGTCAGTCTTACAGCATGAATTCTCCACATAAAACACACACAGATATCTAATGTGCTTATAAATATCTTATTTTAGTCGCCTTTGAATTACAATACCCGACTGCAAAGGAAATAATGGAAAATCCCTGATCTGAGAAGCTTTTGGAGGTTAAAGCCCTTCACAGAAGGCGTTGGCACGTGTCCTAATGCTGCTGTAGATCCAAAGCAGTCGGTTCCTGTAAACGGCTCGTGTCTTCCTGCCACAGGGTAGATTCCTATAAAGGAGTTCATCATAATCTGAAAAGCTTCACCTGTCACGTCCAGGAATGAGCCGTCATGAATCTAATCTCCTAAACGTGTAGTATTAAGAAAAAGGTTGCTGCCTGTGGGTGTGCATGTCTGATATAAGTCATTACTGCACGTTATCATGAGTCAGTGCTTCCTCTGGTTGTCTTTATAAAGCAGCATACATTGTGGTCTTACTTTCACCTTGACAGTTTCGTTTTTTATATTCAAAGTGGCCATTTTAAACATTCCCAAAACACGATTTTCCCAATGTTGTGTCGCTTTATTTATTTATTGTGTTTCCCACGTTTTCCTAGACGGCCTCTGTAGAATTTTCTGTCCTTCAGTATAGTATATCTTTAAAATGTTTAATTACTCTACCTCTTTTTCCTACAGAATATTAGACCAACTTATATGCATTCTTTTGACACCAGTTTTCCTGCTTTGACTCACCTCGTACTGCTGAATGAAAACAGAGGAGTCATGCTGTGTCTTTTTCTTTCCAGGAGCCGGGTACGATGACTCCACAGCGGGTCAGGAGAAGGAGGATGATGCCATCTCTCCTGGAGGGTACTATGAGTATGTGTGGGATATCAGCCCTAAAGATGGTCCCACCACCGATGACCCAGAGTGCCTCACCTACTCCTACTCATCCCAGGTGGACACGGTCCGAGATGTGAACTCAGGACTCATCGGCGCCCTGCTCATCTGCAAACCAAGTCAGTGTGTGGTGGGGCAAAGGGCAGCTTTGATTATTTGTTATTGTCTTTCACATACGCAGACACAGCATCTAATATCACCTACGAAGATATAATATATATTGTCAGTATTGTGTCTTTATATCATTTATTGTTCTTTAAAGCCCTTACTCTCTCATTACCCATAAACACATGCAGGTATAAAGGGACGCAGTTGTGCAAACATTTAGAGAAGCTGAAATCATGCCATTAGTTAAATTAAACCTTCGTTAAACCACATTTTTTCTGGCTAGGTGGCACTAGACCTAACTACAGTGTTAAAAAGAAGAGGTGATAAATAATGTGAAGCCTGGCCCTTAGCTGAAAAGTGGCATCTAGCTGTTGCGGGTTAGTCTAGCTGTTCGCTCAACCTCAAACTAGCCAAATTACCTTATTTCTACATGTATAGCTAAGATGCAAGGTAGTGTTGAAAATGAGTGTCTGTACCAACTTCCATGACGATCCATTCAATAGTTGTTGAGATATTTCGGTCTGGGCCAAAGTGGTGGACCAACAGATTGACATTGAGGTTCCCAAAACCAAAGGAATTTAGCAGGAAATAGGATATGTACAAGATAAAGATACAGATGTACTTGATGCTCCTGTAACTTCAGACTGCACAATAGCATTGCAAACATCTCACATCTAACATGTGTTTTGTATTTTTTCCTAGGTGCCTTCACAGAGGATGGGCAGAGGAGAAATCCAGCGTTTGTCCTGCTGTTTGCAGTGTTTGACGAGACCAAGAGCTGGTATGGAGAGATAGGAGAGAGGAAGAGCAGAGAGAAGTTCAGGAGGAGCAAAGACAGGAAGGAATACCACACCATCAATGGATATGTCAACTCCACGTTACCTGGTAATGAACCAGACTGGCTGTAGACAGGGAGTTAGTTCCGTGAAGTCGTGTTGTAATGTTAAGTGTAGCAAACACTGTGTATCAGTGGCTGTATGTGTATGTGGTCCGCACAGGAATTTGACCTCATTTTCTCTCTGTCCCTGTTTGTCTGTGTGTGTGTGTGTGTGTGTGTGTAGGTTTGACAATATGCCAGGGCCGTAATCATGTGTTTTGGCATCTGATTGGGATGGGCACAGCTCCAGAAATCCACTCCATTCAGTTTCAGGACCACACTCTGCAGGTAATTCAAGTTTTCACATAAAAGAGCAAAGCAAACAAACACAGCAAACAGATTTAAAGGTTATAGGGTGTATTTTTTAAACTCCTAAACTAAATATTTCACTGGCTAATTAATACGAATTTCAAAAATATGTTTATTGTCTTGCTTGTCTGTCAAAATCGGATTTTCTTTCAAATATAAAATGAACAAATGTTACTCTCAGATGATTTTTATTTTCTGGAAGTATTGTGCTAAGATTGACATCGAATTCAGTTGCAGAACAGTTACAGTTCAGAAGTACTGTAGTACAAATAAAGTGTATTTATCATCTACTGTACTTGTACTTTGCTTTGAAAAGCTTTTCGAAAGGTCTGTAGCTTGTTTATAGGAACAGCTTGACATTTTTGGAAAAGTGTTTCTTTCTGAGAGCTACAGTAGATTGATACCACTCTCATGTCTGTACATCAGAAGCTGGAGCCAGGGGCTGATTAGCCTAGCTTAGCATAAAGACTGGAAGTAGGGGGAAACAGCTAGCCTCGCTCTGTCCAAAGTTCCAAAATACACCTCCCAGCACCTCTGAAGCTCACTAATTAACACTTGTATTTAAACCGTTCATAAGCAGTAATGTAAAAGTGACAATTTGTTTTTTCTGTTTCCAGTCTTAGCTTACCTAAGCTAATTACCTCCTGGCTCTACTTTCATACTTAACACACACACACACGAGAATGGTATCGATCTTCTCATCTAACTCTTTGTAAGAAAGCAAATAAGAGTGATTCCCAAAATAGGATAATTATGCAAAGGCAGAATATTCTTTTACTTTCCTAGTCACAACCCAGTTTAGCATTTTCTGTCCATTTTTTAGGTGTTGACCCATCGTAAAGTCACCATGGAGGTGACCCCCATGACGTTCATCACTGCAGAAATGAGACCTGCGACTATAGGCCGCTTCCTTATCAGCTGTCAGATACATGCTCACCGCCACGGTAAGAAAGGCCCACTAAGTCTCAAAGACTAAATTAATCTCATCTAGTTAAATGGTAACTCTGATTGTTACTGTGCACTCTTGCTTTACCCAGATGGTATGAACGCTTTGTTCGTGGTGGAGAAATGCCTTGACCCTGTCACACACGACCTGCGTAACGTCAAACACAAGGATGACGGGGACTACAGTGAAGAGTACAGTGACGAAGACGATGAGAACATGTTCAACACCATAAGCTACCAGCCTAGGAAACCACAAGTGCAAGCCAGAGCCAGCGGGGGAGGGCGGCCTGAAATCTGGGAGCACTACATCGCCGTTGAAGAGGTCACCTGGGACTACACTCCCCATCTCAAACCCACAGACAGGTAGAAACAACGGAGGAGGGGGAGGAAGAGGAATAACAGGAAGTGAGTCGCTGAACTGAATTAAATTTTTTCTTTTCTCTTTGACACTTCAGTGAGTTGCAGTCTGGATATTTGCCTGCAGTTCCCCATCACCTGGGCTACAGGTACAAAAAGGTGGCGTATGTGGAATACACAGACGGATCTTTCACTCAGAGGAAGAACCCTGCCAAGACGCTGCTGGGTCCACTTCTGAAAGGAAAAGTCAATGATGAAATCCGGGTGAGTGGGGCAAATGTTTGAGGACAGAAAATATGCAAACTGGCCTTGTGTGCCCGGTAAAATTTGTGCTAAAACAAAAGAAATTCTAAATTATAGAAAAACGAAGAAGTTTGTCTGGCTTTCTACTGATCTCCCATTGGTTTGAATTGTGTCTCTAGATCACTTTCAGAAACCTGGCCAGTCGCCCTTTCAATATCTTCCCCAATGGTCTTACCAAGGTCATTCCACGGCAAAAATCCACAAATGGTAAGCATAAGCATGGACATAAACCAACAGACATAACTAATCTATAATTAATATTATTATCAGTTGTGCAACTTGCAAATATACTCAAAACCTGTAATTCTGCCAACAAAAATGTAATGTTTAATGTTTTCAGCTTATTGTGTTAGTTGTGTTATTTTCTGTTTCTGCATTTCCCCAAACACCAAAGTTTCAGCTAATCTCCTCTAATTAAACAGCTGCAGAGAATGACTTGCGCTCCATGGGAGTGCCCCCCAACGGGACGTTTGGCTACGTTTGGAGGCTAACAACAGACGACGGGCCCTTGGCGGGAGACCCCCAGTGTCTGACCCAGCTATATCAGAGCACCGTCTCCCCAGAGAGGGACTTGGCCTCCGGGCTGGTGGGCACCCTGCTCATCTGCAAGCATGGCACCATCGACAAAAGGGGACGCCTGGTGAGAAGAACGTTTATGCAATAATAAATACGCTGGAGCTGCAGACTAAGAGGACTCACTTGAAATAATCCTTTCGAAATGCAAAAAAGATGCCAGCTGCAATGTTGTCTCTCACCTGCACTAATATGATATTAATACCCTGTGTCTCTTTTACTGAATCTATCCGTGCAGTTTGGCTCAGATAAAGAGTGGAGCGTGATATTTGCTGTGTTTGATGAGAACAGAAGTTGGTACATCAATGAAAACATGCAGAGGTCCAGCCAGTATTCCTCTAACACCACAGACCCTGAAGTCTACAACTCCAATGTCATTTACAGTAAGTTCACCACAGAGTTACATTTGTATATTTTACTTCTTCTAAATTGATGTGGGATAAAACAAGAGACATGCTCTGAGCTTAAATTATGTTAATTTAAACCTGCAATAACTGCTTTTTCTGGCCATCTGAATGTAAGTTCAATATTCACTCTCTTTTAGCTCTGTTTTTGGTTTCTACCAACTACTGAGGGAAATGTCTGCCTGTTTAGCTGCTAAATGCTCCATTATATTCACCAGCTAGTCACTAACTGTGTCTGCTGTTTGGTGCTGAGCAGGTAGTGTACAGTGGGTTTTTAGAGCCTTTGAAACAGCTGCCTGCTGTGAGAGCGGTGATAGTGAACCAGCAACTGTATTTGTTTTTGTTGTTATTTGTAGGATTGTTTCAAGAAAACCAGTCCATTATACATTCAGCCATCAAATCATCAATTTTAAAAACTGAATTTCCCTTTGCCTTCAGGTGTAAACGGCATCATGTTCAGCGGGCGTCAGTTTGCGGTATGTAAAACTGACGTCATCTTCTGGCATGTGGCCAGTGTGGGCACCCAGAGTGACTTCCTCTCTGTTTACTTCACGGGAAACCTCTTTCAGCACCAAGGCCTGTACCAGTCCGTCCTCACCCTCTTCCCCATGACTGGCGTGACCATTCCCATGGAACCTGAGCTGATGGGTAGGTTTTAGTCATTTGAACTTTTTTCTCAGACAGCACAAATCATCTCGTTGGTTAGATAATGTTGGTGGGTGAAGCCAAACTTGAATTTGTTCATTTATCACCTTGAGATTTATGATGCTGAATGGCCACAGGCTATCTAACTATCTAAGTAACTTTTAGCTGGAAGCTTTGGCTAGTTGTACCTTGGAGGGTGAGCTAATCTAACTAGACTGTAGGTGCAGAAATCTACTGTAGGTATGTTTGTAGGGCTGGACTGCAGTTGATAGCTTGTGCTACTTTTAAAGCGTTCCCAAATCAGGCAGGATTATCCAAACAGTTTAATTTGCATAACTTCATGGAAAACATCAGTGTAACTTTGATGAAAAATGTTCGTAACAACATCACAACAGTTCACACTATAAAATTGTTCCAATACACGTCATCGACTCGTAATCAAGCAGTTTACACCGTTTAGCACTATTCAGATCTCCAAGCAAACATGAGCATGATTCTGATTAGGGATTCAGCACCTTGGAGAAAACACAACACATCATCTTGACAAAATTTTTTCGACTGAGGAGATTTGTCAATGAACACTTAAATCATATCAAGACTGCATTGTTTTTCATTCACAGTGCTTTGTACATCATGGTAAATTTGACAGTCTATAAGCTGACAGTGTATATGTACATATATACATATATACATATATATGTGTGGGTGTGTGGGTGTGTGTGTGTGTATATATATATATATATATATATATATGTATGTATATATGTATATATGTTATAGTTAATCATTTGGGCAAATAACAAGCCACTATGTGTAGAATTGAACAATGTCTGAATTTAGTATTAAAAAAATAAGATGGCCGACCGTGGCTTCCAAACTTCCATTTGTCTTTTTTTTCTACAACAAACTACACAAACAAAAAGCGTAATCAGAATCATTTCTAAGATGCTATAACCAAATAAATATTGCACACTATGTTCTTGGGCATGACTTGAAATGTGGCAGATACTGCTGTCTTAAGCAGTCCACTTGTTCAGAAGAGTTAAGTGCAACACACATGAGTTGAGAGCATTATTTGACACATGTCAATTGGCGGCCATAGCACACAAAAGACACATCATACAGTGAGAAGAAGTAATCGGGATACAGTAGCTGAGACATGCGTTGATGTTGAGAAATAAGACTGTTGGCACACGTCAGCGCATCAGGATACTGCAGTGTCATATTTCCCTAAGAAACAGTTTATGTGTGGGCTTACATAGAAAACAATGGGTGCAGGTATTTTGCTCTTGAGTCATATTAATTCTTAGCTGTCTTCTCTCAGGTGAGTGGGAGATCGGTGCCTTCGATGGCAGCCTGAAGAGCCGGGGGATGAGCATCCGTTACACCGTCCGTCCTTGCGACAATGGAGACCTCCCACTAGTCGATCGTGATGAGGGTGAAGACGATCTCTCTGACTATATCGATCAGATCGATCTAGGACTGAGGAGCAGCAGACCTCAGAATCGCACAGTGTTGATTCGAGTGTGCAAGAAACCCCTTGCCAAAAACAATACTCAGTCAGTAAACACATCCGGTCAAAATGTCACTGATGATAAACCTGAAGGGACTGGGGCTGAAGGACAGTCTGCATGTCAGCTGAGGGAAGTGGCAGTAACATCACCGGAAGGAGGAGGGTCAGAGGGAGGAATCCCACTGGATATTTTGGAGGAAATAGAGAGAGATGGGGAGTGGACAGTTTCTCAGAATGGGACTGAACCTGGGGAAGAGAGAGGCGGCAGACAGAGAAGACAGGCAGAGGGCAACTGGACAGATGTAGATATCAGCTCCAGAGCCTCAGAAGATGGAGGAGCTGGGATAGAGATTGGAGAACAGGCTGTGGGAAATAGGACTGAAACCAGTGCCGAGGTGAAAGCTGAGGATAAGAGTGAAATGTCACATGTAAATAATGGGACGGAGGGAGAGCTTGAAGAGAGCAACGAGATCTTACTGGACAGCAATCCACTGCTGAACAAGAAGGTCTCAACTGTAGAACTAACCAGTTCAGGAGAGATGGGTCAAAACTACATTCAGTCTGAACCTGAGCGACTTACAGTGGATCTGGACAACTACACTGCTGATAACAACAACACAACAGGGATTGGTATGTCCTTCGAGTATGACGACTACAGCCAAGAGGTACTATTTTCTGTGTGTATGTGTCTTATGGACATTTATTAAGTGCATATAATTCCATATGTTGGATGCTAAGTGCCACAAAAGGAAACACTTCCCCCTCACCCACAGTAAATGCTCAATTTGATCATAGGTGAACAGCACATCAGGTACATTTGCCACAGATTACATGGACCTGCGCTCTGGAGAGGTCAGATACCTCCCCTACTACATCGCTGCAGAGGAGATCACCTGGGACTACGGCATCAGAAAACCACATCAGCTCATCAAACCCAGGCAGGAATAATATTTCATCCAGGTTTACGTGCAGGGCTTTAAAGGAATTGTCTGACATTTTGGGAAATAGGCTTTAAAAGATGAACCATTCTCATGTTTGTGCGTTAAGTATGTAGCAACAGTCTGGAGGTGATTAGCTTAGCTTAGCACAAAGACTGGAAGTAGGCAGAAACAGCTAGCCTGGCTCCCTCCGAAGTTCAAAAATCTGCCTAAAAGCTCACTAATTAACATGTTGTATTCCGTTTGTTTAATCTGCACACAAACAGAAATGTAAAAATGTAGCTCCACATTTAATGCTGAATCCCAGTCTAGTTTCATATTTGTTTGTTGGAACTTGGTGATACTTTGGATGATTTTGCTCTTCAATTATTTACATAGAAAACCAGTTGTTGTTAACTGAGTTAAAGGTCAAAAATGTTTCATAATTACAACAGGAAAATGCACTTTGAAGTCCAGTGTAATCGATGTCTAAAGCAGCAGTTTTGACTCCCCTCCTCTCTTTAGGGAGATGCGTCGAGGGATGAGGAAGTTCCTGCCAGAGTATAAAAAGGTGGTGTTTCGAGCCTACAGGGATAAAGAGTTCCTCCATCCTGTAGGCAGAGGAGAGCTCCAGGAACACCTGGGAATCATGGGACCTGTTATCAGAGTTGAGATTAATGATCTCCTCATTGTGAGTAATGCTGTAGCTAAAAATATAAGAATAAACAAATGATGTTTATCTGTAGCCTCAGTGGCTACTTCCACTTTGACAATCTTAAATTTTACCGCGTATGTTTCATGAAACATGGAATAAAATGTGAACACTACTTATGTTCCATGAAACAGTTGAATTATGAAACATATCTCGATGATTTTTTTACTGGTGTTTGGTGACTTATCTTCTCCCTCTCTTGCTTAATCAAGGTGGTCTTTAAGAACAAGGCATCCAGGCCTTACTCCTTTCACCTTCAGGGAGTCTATGACCGCAATCAGGGGGCCGGCTTTGGCCAAACCCATGCCTCCTCTGCTCCACTCGGGGTCCCAGGAGAGCCCCTGGCTCCTGGGGAGGCGCGGACATATAACTGGAAAATAACTAGGACACAAGGACCAACCAATACCGAATTTGACTGCAAGACTGGAGCGTACTACTCCACTGTGGACAAGGTCCGTATAGGTCTTCACCTGTAGGCTGTTCCAGGTTGTTGTTTTTTTACTGTGTTTGTAATTTTAGTATTTTAGTCTTTTGATTATTTGTTTGTAACTTAATGACAAAAGCTCTAAAATCTGTATGAAACATATATTTCCTTGCAAGAAAATGAAATCTTTTTTAATTAATGCTAAAAATCTTGAGCTATAGTTACATGACAAGGTGAAAATAAATATTTCTTTACTATGTTCCAGGAGAGGGACCTTCATTCAGGTCTGATCGGTCCACTGGTGATCTGTAAGTCCGGTACCCTCCGGACTCAGGGCAGGCAGCCAGACGTCCAGGAGTTCTCCCTCCTCTTCCACACCTTTGATGAAACTAAAAGCTGGTATCTGGAGGAGAGCCTGCAGCGGCACTGTGCTCCACCCTGTCAGGCCAACACCGAGGACCCCTGGTACCACATCAGCAACAAGTTTGCAGGTGGAGATAATACGGTTGATTGCTGGTGTCATGTTGTCATTAGTGTACTATAGTCTCAAATTCAGTTTCAATTCCTCAGAAATAATGCCTACGTTTTTCCTTAGCGATAAATGGTTACGTGGCGGAGACGCTTCCTGGTCTGTTGGTTGCCCAGCACCAGCGAGTCAGGTGGCATCTGCTGAATGTAGGAAGTGACGGAGAGTACCACGCTGTGCAATTCCATGGTTTGCCTTTCACTGTTCACACTAAACAGGAACACCGAATGGGGGTCTACAACCTCTTCCCTGGTAAACACACACACACACGTGTACACATTGTGTTTCATATTTATACACTTTATATACATTTATACATACATTACATACAACCTCTCTTACTCACTTTTGCAAACTCTCACTCTGAACTTGAACTTGAATACACAACTGAAAAAAATTAAACCATAGAAGAAAATGTAGCTTCCAACTGTTTCTCATCTCTGTTTTCAGCATTTAGCTTACTTTCACTCTGAAAACCTTGTTCTATTATTTCATGTATTGCGTTGCTCTTCATCACCCAGGAGCGTTTGGCACGGTGGAGATGAGACCCCCCACAGTCGGCACATGGCTGGTGGAGTGCACTATAGGAGACTACCAGCTGGCCGGCATGAGGGCTAAACTACTGGTCTATAATCCACGTAGGTACATGCTGCGTCACATATCTGGGAAAAATATTCAAATCAAATCAAGTTTTATTGTCACTTACACAATCATACACAGTACAACGTATAGTGAAATTCTTGCATGTAGGTGCCTAGCTCGAGAACGAGTACAAATAGATAAATAAAATAAAGATGAATCTAAAAATATAATAGAAAAAATCTGGCAAAAGATAAAATAAAAATAAAAATACAAAAATATGAAATACAGTAAAAAAGAATGGTGGAACAGGGAGCAATATAATCAGTAATGACAAATAAATAAATAAAAACAAAGTTTGAACAGGGGAGACTCGACGGCTACCGCACCCACCAGCGCCATCTTGTAGTTTATTCTCCTTTTATATTTATATATATATATATATATATATACATCGGGTTACTACTATGAAGACTAGCAGAACATGCTAAACACAACAGTAAACATCAGTATATTAACTTGATAGCTGTGAGCATGTAAACATGGTGATGTTAAACGCTGATGTCAAACACTAAACATCAACATGTAAACATCCAACAGTTGTTAACGTGCATGCCAACTGTAGGCTTGTTTTCACACTAAAATTTTTGTTTGAAATTTTGTTAAAAATTTTCCCTTTAGCATGCTAAATTATTTAATTATATATTAAATCCATCTCATAGCGTAGCTGAGCCACTCGAGTCTGAGATGGTCACTAAACAGAACATACACCCGTTTGATTTAGTAAAGATATTATTTCTCTGGTACCAACCTCAGGCAAAAATAATTTTTCCCCACTAGTGGTTTTTCGTCAATTCCTTATTTTATTTTGTGGCGTGTAATGAGCGTAACAACCTCATGGAGCAGCTGTAGGCTCAAGAAATGAAAGAGATTTCGCAACACACAGAACATTGATTACTTACAGTTGTATTAAACACTCTTGTCACTGTGCTTTGAAGTGTTTCACCACATTGTATGAATTATGTCAGAGGCTTTCCCCACATTTGCCACACTGTAAAGTATTTTATTATTGTGAAATTTATGGGGCTTTTTAATTAATGAGGACTTCCCATATTGCTAGGCCAAATATCTGAGGTAAACCTGTATAGTCACACATGTCATCATTTCCAGAAAACACTTTAGTTCTGTACTGTCCAGACGTATTAAGTGCACAGAAATGGATTCAAAGTGATAATTATGTACACCTGGAAATTTGACATGCATTACTGAGCTGTAATGTTCTCGTGCTGACATGCAGGATGTGTCTTGCCTCTGGGGATGAAATCAGGAAGGATCGAGGATTCCCAGATCACAGCATCAGATCACATAGGTAAGACTGTGTTTTTCATTTAACAAGGAAAACACGCAAAGAGGACCCTTAATACGTGTCAACACCTGCAGAGAGGAAGGAAAGAATACCCAGTGCACTGAAAATGAAAATACCAAAGTCCTGTGGCCACCAGGCAGCTTTATGAAATCACACTTAGTTGGATTATAACCGTGTTTACACGTGTGTCCAGATAACTGGGAGCCGAGGCTGGCGAGGCTGGATCAGTCTGGTTATATCAATGCCTGGATGGGCAGGAACTTGATGTCATGGATACAAGTAAGACATCTCCTGTTAACCTTTGCATTTACTGTACACTGTATATGCTTCATTATGCTGTGTCCAGTGTGCCCATAGAGCCATAGAGCACAGTGAAATTATGTAATATAATGTGTGTGGCATTAGGTTGACCTCCAGAGGCCCACGCTGCTGCATGGTGTGCAGACGCAGGGAGTCAGGGCAAAGCTGAGGGACAACTACATCCCATTATTCACCGTCTCCTACAGCCTGGACCAGGAGACCTGGAGCACTTACAGAGGAAACAGCACCAGGAAGAACAAAGTATGTCCTCCACTGTGGTGCACACATACTGTACAGTATATATGTTACTGTCAAGGGTTAGGGTTACCATTTGACAGCAATAAAATGACTGATTAATTCTTATGTGCTTTCGTATGATCTGGAGAATGCTTGGCAGCTATTAATTTGAAGGGATATTGTACTAAAATGTGCTAAACTATCAGCATGATCCTCTAAGTCTGAACTTTTTGTGTGGCTTTAGAGATTTTGTGGCAACATGGACAGCTCCAAGGTGAAACACAACAGCTTCATTCCACCATTCGTGGCTCGCTACGTCAGGATTCAGCCTTTAGACTTTAAGCAAAAGCCTGCTCTCCGACTGGAGTTGCTGGGCTGTGATCTCAACAGTGAGTTGTACCAACAGCAGCAGAATTTATGGCTTCTGTGGTTAATTTTACTGTACGAAAGTGCTGAGCATGACTCTGGTATGTGTGTGTGTGTGTGTGTGTGACCAGGCTGCTCGCTCCCTCTCGGGCTCCAGAGGAGGCAGATTCCTGACAGCAACTTTAGTGCTTCCTCATTTTATTCATCTCTGCTGCGCAGCTGGAGCCCCAGCCTCGCCCGCCTCCATCAGGAAGGCAGCGCCAACGCCTGGAGGCCAAAGGTGAACACAAATACACAGATACCGTGCATGAGAGCTTAATTTACTACACAAGCGAAGCAAAATCAGTATTCTTGGGAAAACAGATAACTCAATAAACTTTACTTGGGTAGCGACAGACTGCCTTGCCATCAACTTTTTGCCTGCTTGGTTCCTAACAGAGAGACTGAGCATAACACGACTTGCACCAATAAGTAGAAAGCAGTCAATAGTTTGACAAAAAAATGTCCAATGTAATTGCAACATACCCAGTTCAATTCTGGCTGAGGACCTGTGTTGCATGCCATCTCTCTCCCCTTGCTTCTTGTCTGCCTCTATACTGCCCTATCCAACATAAAGCAAAGAAGGCAAAAAAAAATATCTTTAAAAAATATAGTTTGACATTTTGAGAAATACGCTTAATCTCTTTCTTGCCATGAGTTAGATGAGAAGATTGACACCACTCTCATATCTGTCCGTTAAATATGAAGCTACAACCAGGAGACGGTTAGCTTAGCTTAGCATAAAGACTGGAAGCAGGGGGAAACTGCTAGCCTACATCACTGGTTGAAAGTCTGCTTCACCTCTGACCATGCCCAGCATCCATGACAGGTAGGGTAAGAAGTGTGCTCTGTTGCACCTGCAACCACACCCAACACTGATGTCACAGCGTACTGACACACCCTGGAGTACACTTCTACATCACTGCAGCAAGATGAGACATGGAGGACAGCAGGCACGCGATTTTCTGCTGGTGTTCATTTGATATTTAACCTCATAATTATAAACGTTGAATTAAGACAGAGTAATATTTTACAAACTCAACATTTTTTCATGTCTTAAGCACATTTTCTGAAAAAAGTTAGCTGTTTGCTCCTCACATAACACTTGTTACCCTTTCACTCTCCTCTCTCCATCCTTTTATTATTTTTGCTCTGTAGTTCCTCCTCTCCTCTCCTCCTCCTCAGCTTATCGTTTTCACACTTTGCAGCACTGAACTGCAGAGGTGTGATTTGTCCTTCTGTCAAACTGTTGAGCTGTTAAAGGTCACATGCCGAACAGTAGCACTTGTGATCCCTGGACAGAGGTCAACTACTGCGGGCCAACTATTATCTGGAATAGTGTCATAAAAGGGCTGCAGTGGCTTAAACAGATGGCCTCAGATGAACAAAGATTTCTCTGTTTTTGCATGTCCTCAGAGGTTTAGGAGCATTTGTCTTTTATCAGTAGCTGCAGAATGAAGTTTTTTTCATTGTTCTCAAATATTAGCCTAAACAGGAAAAAGTACTTCTCGCACGTGTGTCCCAGGATACTTGATTTACTTTTCCTTGTTTATAAAAATGCGAAAGGTTTGATTGTTAGACACTGAGTTTCAACTTTGAGTCATTTTTGTTTGTTGCGACTTTTCCTGTAGCCGAGCAACCCTAACCTTATCAGTGAAGTTTTTCATGAATAATGGCTCAAGGAATTAAAATGGAAAAAATCTCCACTTTAACAGTCCATCTGGTTTTGCCATGTGCAGCCACATTATGCCAGTGGAAAAAAGGATGCACTGCCAGAAACATTTTCCTTGTTTATGAGTTTCCTAGTCATCTAATGTGGGAGAGGAAGTGGTGTGGTGTTCCCTTTGGCCATCCCTACTTCTGTTGTTTTGTTTTCCCTTTGCTTTGTCTACTTCTGTTTCATTCAGAAGCTGGTATCTATTTCTTTTAGTTTCATAAGATTCCCTTCATTTTCTTTAATGCATAACACTCTTTTGTGTTTCCAGTAAATAATCACATGTTCTTCTGCACGTAATATCATGTTCTAATTTGGAGAGAATAAATATGCTGATGCTGCGGTTGGTTCAGGAGTTTCTTTCTACAGTGAATAACAAATCAGCGTACCAAAAAGGGAAATATATATGTTTTGTTTTCACATTTCAGGATTTAAGTCTGTTGCAGAGAACAGTACCTAAACTAGGAGAGACTTTAACACTTGTGATCCAGGGGTAAAATTATGTAGTGCGATCAGTTTTAGTGCAGACTCGGACTCAGTGGACCCTGGTATATCTGTTTGCAGCTCTAGTTTTTTGTCTTTGTTCTGTTATATTAACATTTTCCTTCCTGATATCTAAAAATGTTTCCTCTGCCCGTTTCACCCCAGAACAATAACCCCCACGAGTGGCTGCAGGTCGACTTGGGGAAAGTGAAACGCATCACAGGGGTCATAACCCAAGGAGCACGGTCATTGTTGACCCAGATGATGGTGACAGAGTTCTCAGTCACCGTCAGCCTCGATGGACACTCTTGGAGCAGTGTGTTAGAGGACAGCTCTCAAAGAGAAAAGGTACACTTCGTGCGCATACAAGGATTTCACCCTTAGTTGCTGCTAATATGTTCCACGTTACTGCCTGACTGCAGCTTCATCAAAAGAGTCCATAAAAGTGCAATGACTAACATGTTCTTTACTCATTTCACTTATTCCTTCAATTAATCATTAATGCAGAAGGCCTAATCTGTCTCACAGTTTCCCTTACGGTTACACAGGTGGATGAGTCACTCTGTATTATGGAGCTGAAAACCCACCAAAATAATCCTATTAAAGTGTGTTTTCATTCTTCAGTGACACACAGTACACACAGTTCTGTTAAACTCTCTCTTTTCTCTCTCTCTTTCTTTATTTCTTTCCTTCCTCAGATCTTCCCAGGAAACAACGATTCAGACGAGGAAGCCCTCACCGTTTTTGATCCCCCTCTGTTCGGCCGCTACCTCCGCATCCACCCGCGGGGCTGGATCAACGACATTGCCCTGCGTCTGGAGGTCCTGGGCTGTGACACGCAGCAGGGGCTCTGACGCCACCGGCTAAACTCACCGACGCCACGCAGCAACTTTTTAGTAGCATAATAATCCTGGTTTCATTTTGTAACTTTGGCAAGTGATGAAAGACATTATTATTATTATGCAGAGCACTTATTAAGTTATATATTACATGCAACTGTTTATATAAGAGAAGCTATTTCTTCTGTGGCCACAACTTTGTTTACATTTTCAGCTTTTTCACAACATAATATTTGGTCATTTCATTCGTATTTTTGTCTTTATTTTGCAAAGAATCACGTTTGATGTCAGTAGAAAAAAACTATATTTTAAGACAGTTTAAACAGCTACTAAACTAACTACAGCAAACCTTTTGAATGTAAGCATGTGTAAATATTTCACACTCAGATGGATGTATAAAGTTTGAATGCTTTATGTATATTGTTGGAAAAGTTTGTATCTATTTTTCTGCTTTATTAGAGTTTATATAAAGAATGAATCTTGAATGGTTTCCCTGGCATTTATTTGACGCCTCAGGTGTGACGAGAAACACAAAAAAACACACAAATTAAAACACCCACGTGTGCTCTCAAAACCCTTAACCAAGTTCAGGTGGTTGAACGTGAACAAACAAGAACATAACTCTTCCAAGCAACGATAAACACTTCTTGGTGCACTGCTTCCTGTCCTGTTCTTCATTTCCATGTCAGGAAAGCATGTAGAGCTTTCTCTCTTTGCTTTTGTTTTCTTCCCTCTTTCCAGCACATTATCTCTGTTCTTTTCTTCGTTCCATCTGTCTTCAGTCCAAAATGTTCCTCAACTGTTATTTTGGCTTATCCACCTCCACCAGGCCCTCCCTGCAGAACAATGACGGACTCTGCTCCAACATTGTTCTGCTACGAGTTAAAATACGCAGAGAAAAACAAGTACGCTCACAGATGAGGATGATGAGGCAACTGGAAGGGAAACAGTAGGAGGAACAAGGTGTGTGCATGCTTGTGTCTTACGTTGTATATTTTGGGCTTGACTGTGTGAAACACGAGCAGCACGGTTGTGGGTCCAACCAACCTTTATCACCTCACTATCAGCTGAGGAAGTTTCCAGGCGGGGAGGGGGGTGTTTAGTTTGGAGGACAGGACATGCGTTGGCAGAGATGTGGCAGTAGCACATTATGTCTGGCTGTCGCACTTTATCTCCCTGAAAACAATAACACACTGTCCCTAATCACAGCAACAGACAGAGCACCTGGCCGTGGCCTGCTGCCCAGGTGTGATTACCTATCGGCTGCTGGGATTGTGTTTGCAAGCGTGTGAAAGAAGCAACAACAACAAATACAGGCCGGTCACACACAGTGGAGAGTGAACACAGATTGAGAGCAACATATTTCGATCAGTCCTTCGGTAGCCTGTATAAAATTTCAGAAAATAGTGAAAAATGCTGAGGTTTTTGTCTTCCAACTGCTTGTTTTGTCCAGCCAACAGTCCAAAACCTCAAAAGTACTCTACTAACAATCATATAAAACAAAGTGTCACATTTGAGAAGCTGGAACCAGTGAAAGTTGTCAATTTTTGACTTTTTGTCACTCAATGAAATTCAGAATTCAAATTTCATTAAACAACTAATGTAGGCGTGAGAATGAACTGGACTGTTTTGACAACATGTGTTTGTGGGACACTCAGACATCTAAGACTTGACTTTGTAATGCAAGAAAGTGCCAAAAGTACCAAAATTCAATTATTCTTCTAAAATCCACTGCGCATTATTTACCTTTCTCAGGTAAGTCTCAAATCTGTGGAAGTTAATTTTCAGACTGAACTGAAAGTATCAAAAAGCAGTGGCTGCCCAGAAGGAAGGAAAATCTAAAGATTTTCAGCGTTGGCAGGTAAATACTGTACATTTTTTTGTGGTTAATGGGCTAAAACCTGCAATCAACCACAAAGTTCCTTTAAAGAATGGTACCCTTCTTCTTTTTTCTTCTCCTTTCAGCTTGCAACAGACCAGAAGCCCAGGCCTGCCACTACCAATGAAGACAAAGTTGGGAAATATTTTGTACAAATTTCTGAAAAAATGTATATGGCTTTCATCATCAGTGGTTTTAAAACAACAACATTTATATAAATATTTCATTTATTCAAGGAATATTAGTATTTTTACAAACCATCCAGTGTGAGATATTCATCAGAGACTGAAATAAACCTTCTTATTGTTTTGGAAAATATTTTTTTACCTGACAAGGCCAATCAAGTCACCAGCCAAGTATCACCGAGTGTAATGAAAACGTGACAAATCAGTGAGTGAGTTCCAGATTCTCTCTAACATTAACTCTGCTGTGAATGATTGCCACACTTCCCTTTGTCACAACCTGCTAATATGCAGCAACAGTGTGAAGGGATCTGTTTCTCTGTTGGCAGATCAGTGAGGAAGTCCCATGAAGGGGTGGGAAAGGAAAGAGAGTGACACAACAGAGAAAATGACCGCAGTTTTATCACCCTCTCTTACATCACTTCCTCGCCTTGCTCCTACAGTAAGGCCCCTGAAGACCCCAAGGACCCCGAGGACCCCGGCCATAAGATAATACAAACCAGAAGTAAACTTATCTACCCTTTTCTTCTTCTTCTTCTTCTTCTTCTTCTTCTTCTTCTTCTTGGTGACAACGTGTGTGTGTGTGTGTGTGTGTGTGTGTGGTATACATTAGAACTATAATATACATCTGAGGAGGTATTTTCACTGTGATATTAAAAACTGACATTTTTTATACTTTCATACTTCGCAGAAAAATGTCCAAACCCTGTGGGTATCGGCATAGCAACACAAAACACTATTTACCATTTGTTAAGAAATGCATGTAAGGTTTAACTTCAGTCATCGACTTGACGTTTAACCTCCATCCTGACACATTTTCTGCGAAACTGTGAAAATCTTTTCTGTTTCTGACATGAAGAACGTCATCATTTCAAACTGAAACTGTATGACTCCCAGTTACTTATATGATGAATCAGCATCTACTAAAACATACTGGTGTGTGTGTGTGTGTGTGTGTGTGTGTGTGTGTGTGTGTGTGTGTGTGTATTCCCATGTTTGTTAAGCTGGAAAACTCCTGAAAGTAACATTTCACCACCACAGAAAACATGAATGCAGGTCATGTGCTTACACAGGGAATCAGACAATTATTAAAGACCCCTATCAACTACATATGTATATATATATATATTATTATATCATTAAACGTAATAAGCTAAGATTGTTTAGTAAATCATATGTAATGACTCACTTGTTCAGGTATTCAGTATGACATTGAAATAATGTTGCTATTGAATCATACATGGTCAAATTATTATCTTTGACATCATGCTGGAGGGATGTATCATATTATTTAAGGGTGAATGTGCCAAATGTGCTAGTGTGGAGTGTAACACAAGGTGGGATGTTTCCAGGGACCCTCTAATTTAAATTTTTAGCTCACAGTAACTGCAGATTTAGCTCTCCAGATGCACCTGACTTTCTTTGATCCCTCTGGCCTGGGAGTTAAAACAGTTAAAAAGCTACTTTTTATCAAATATATACACCCTGAACTAAGGTGGGAAAAATATATGTGCCAGGGTGATTATTTATTATTAATGTCTTTTTCTCATGTTACAATAAACATACACTACTGTAATAACTTCGTAAATGTTTTCATGCTGAATAAATTTATTAAAGGTCCCTTATGCAGCTGTATAAATCATATAAAACACATAGACATACCATGTATTCTATAGTTCATCATTGGCTTTGAACTCCATTGGGTTTCAATGGTCCTTCACATAAATTCAATGAAAATGTTTCACTCAAAGAAATAAGGGAGGGGTGACCCCTATTGGACAATATACAGTGTTACATTGGTTACTACATTGAAACAGTGGTTTCCTGCACTGTATGAAGACACCTACTGGCCAGCATGTACACTCACAAATACACAGTATACTTATGTACAATCTGTATCCATCCAACTCAGTGTTAAGAAACAGTGTTTTAATCTGCATTGACCTTTCACTCTCTAACAAAGTGATTTGACTCTCTGCACATACTGAAGCTCAATTTTGCACAAGTAGCCAACAAAAAATAACTAATCGTCAAGGGCTGATTAACACAAACTATTTTAAAATTAAACAGAACTGAACCACATAGAGGCTTAATAAGTACACTGCGAAAACATCCATCATTAAGAAATTTCAGAATGATATATTATATAGTTTTAAACATAAATTCTCTTGATTCCAAAGCAAAATCAAAATGCTTGAAACCTTATTTTTGGCTCACAATTCTCCTTTGTGATAGTGATGCAGTGATCTGCCTTATTTTAATATACAGCACTTGCTTTGAGACCTGATCATGTAGATGAACCCCTGTTGAAAACGAGAATGATGCCAGATGAGTAGAAGAACTGTGTCTTGGTTTAATAAAAGAGTTTAGGTTAAATTTGAGATCTTCCTTTAAATGTATGTGCCCACATGTATGTACGTGCAGTTAGGGATCATTCTTCATTGTGTTAATGCTTATTTACCAAAAAGAGAAAAGCCGGCCCCAGGCTCAAAGCTCAACAAGTGACTTATTCTTTGCCTTGCGACATATACACAATGGTTCCCTGTATGTACTTTAAAAACTCTGCTGCTTGGAACTGATTCAGCGAAGCGTGATCTTTAAGATTCAGCATGATCGGCTACCTGGCTGTGAGAGACCGAGGTTAAATAGGGGAATGGGTAGTCAAGGGAGGACTTCATGCCTCAATGAAATCTGTTGCTGTGGTGATAATGACACATCTGAAGACATATTCAATGTGTCCGTAAACAGCAGCAGAGAATTGCGTTTCTCCTTTGAATTGCTGTGTCTTTATGCATTCAAATGTGTGTGGGGTTAATCTCCAACATGACCTGAGCGCCTGCAGCTGTCTGATGTGGAAGTGGAGCAGTTGAGGACTGAAAGCACAAAGAGTGACAGCATGGGTTGCTTTCATATTACATCTTTATTGTTGGTTTAATAGAAAAAATGTGCCTCTTTTGATACAGATTCAAAATTACTTTGACAAAAACACAAAAAATTACATTAACTTTTTCTAGCAGCATGACTTAATTTCAGATCTTGTGGCGTCACTGGCCTTGTTAGAACATTTTGTAAAATGACTAAAACAGAAATATGTATTCATATGAGAAAAAAAAAAAGGTATAGCTTGTGTTGGGAGGACAGAGGCTGACAGCTTCAAGAAGTGAAGACAGGCAATAGAGGTTTAACTGCAGCAACCTTACTGGAGGTTAGAGGAGGAAAGTTTAGCAGAGCCCCGCACTGAAATATTACTCATATTTCACATGTAAGGCTGTGGGAAGGCCGGGGCCGAGTGTTGCCGTGGGACCACACAGAAACATAAATGAGGATATATGAGCAGAAAAAGCCAGAGTATTTATAGCTGTGAAAACATGGTGCCTACAGTCCAGATAATGAAAAATATGCATGAATAATACAGGGTTTCTACACCATATGGAGCATATAAAAGGTCTATACATTAATCAGGTGTGACCAAAAGCAATAAAAAAATTCCTTCACACAGATTAAAAATGACGACTGGCACTGGCAACAGCACTGAAAACGTATTCTTGCTGGAAGTGGTCCACGGCAGTTTGTATGAGGTGTTTTTCTTGTAAATCATGGCTCAACGTCATGATTTATGTTTCACATGTTGTTTGCATGGTTTCAGGCTGAGGGAAAGCAGCTAAACAGTAAGCAGAGATTGAGGTCAAGAGGAGCAGAGAGATGGCACATCGCAGAGAAGAACAACACGGCTCAATGTTGCAACAGTTTGGACTGAATTCCAGTCAGGTGGTTTTTCTGCCAGAGGAAAGTCTAACAAGGTTAGACTAACACTGGTTCTGCTTACTGGCGACTGAGTGATAGATATCAGCAGCAAATTCAAGCAAATGCTAAATGAAATGAAGCCATAATTGAATGAAATTACCAACTGATTAAATAAGTAAATATTCATTCATTATAAACATGTTGATTTTAGTTCATTTGACCTGTTTTGTACTAGTTTTGGAAGAATGTAATAACTGAGATACCAAATACTGGCTTCTAGCTTCATCTTGTCATGTGTAAGACAGGGTTTGTCCTGATTTATGTGCAGCCCGGTGAGCCGAAGGTGCCTCTCTGTAGCTCTGACCTGCACACTGTACAGTATGCCACAGGCAAGCACCAGTAGGTAAAAGAAAAGCAAACGCAGGAGAGAAATGTTACGTTTTCACCATTTTAACTGTCAGGGAAAACAGCTAAAAGTCCAACAACAGCTCAAAAATGTTCTAAGTATTAAAAAAAAGTCTTAAAAACATGAAGTACAACATGTGGTAGTGTTAGTAGTTTATAGTTTAGGTAAGGGGCTCTACTGTAGGTCTAGCTGATTCCTAAAACTACTGCAGGCTACAGCGCCGAGCGCTACAGGGGACAAACGCAAACTTGGAATTCCAAGTAAGAGTTTGACATGTTCAGACTTCAGAAAGTGAAGCGGCCACAGGAAGTGGACCACGAGCCCAGCGATGCTGCATAGACGAAAAAGACTTTGGCAAGCCAAACACTGGTTCAGCACGCACCACGCAGCCATCCAGATGTGCTGTGCCATTCTTTATTCATTCAGCTCCTTCATTTTTATATATTATTTCAACTCTGAACAGATGAACCATCTCGACGGTTCTTCTTTTTCCAGTAGTCACTGAAATGTATCACTAAAAACACCAACAAATTAAAAATCAATTATCAAAAACAAAGTAACACATAAAACATAAAACATAAAACAGTTTATGGTTAATTAAAAACCATTACAAAGTATATAAAGTACATATGCTGATAGATGTCAGTTTTCTAATAAAAAGGAGCACTCAGCTGGTTCTGACCAGAAACTGGGTGAGTCGGACTCGGGTGAAAATCAAGTTAAGAAAAATCCAGGATTGACTATGACTACAATGAAAACAAAAGAAGAAAAACAATAAGTAAAAAAGTCCCGTTAAGATCTGAATAATTCACTATACAGGCTTCGTAGTCGAGCAACTGTGGTCAAATCTGGTTCTGGTGTATCACAGCTGTGCCACCGGCTGCTTAGTAACTGTAAGGCAGATTTGTTTTCAAACCGAGGTTACTGCTGTGACTCCAATGTCTTGCTTTTAGTCCTTGTTTCTTCTTCAAAAACATGCTTTAGAAAACAACAGTGATGCTAAGCTGCTAACTAACAAGGTGACGACAAAAAAGGAACAACAAAAAAAAACATCAGTTCACAGTTTAGAAAAAACACACAAAAACTAAACAATTCTAGTACATTTTGTTGAGACGGATACATTTTGTGCATAGAAACACAATCAGCCGTTTGCAGGTTGTTAAGCAAAAAGCTGAGGTCCTCCAGTATGGCTGCCAGAGGGTAAACCCCCTGTACTAGTTTTCATTCACTCATTTATCTGCCAGATTGTGAGACACGGGCCTCTAGTTTGACAGCAGTAAACTACAGTAGTGCAAAACTAGTGTTTTTCAGTGGAGTAACAGAATTTCAAGCTGTGCAAACCAGCAGAATAAGAACTTGTTAACAAAAGTTGCTTCTTTGTTTTATGTCTGTAAAAACGTCATCTTTACATTGCGGGTGGACACCATCCAAATGGCTGAAAAACAGCTATTGGGGCTGTTTTATAGAAAGCATCTCCTGCAACCTTCATAACACAAAGAATCAAATAAATAAATTAAACAGATTTCACAGTTAACCATTATTCATTAGGCAGGAGGATATTAATTCGGTTAAATAAAGACACTATAATAAAAACACGGTAATATGAGTCACGTTGAAAGTGACAGAGAGATGTTTCCTTATTTTTAAGATTTAATTGGACTCATCAGATGACTGTGTAGGAGCTTCACGTTCAGGATCACGTGATTTGTTTGGTTTGGAGGCTGATGACGTTCTAGTTAGCTTACACGGCAGGTACGTGGACAACTCACGCAGCCCATACTTAGTTAGTTATCACTACCTTTTCTTTTCTTTTTTTTCTTCAGCTAGCGGCAGCTGCCAACAACTGTTTGCAATGTCAATAAAATGTGACACCACCTCAGTCAAACTAGAGGCCCGTGTTTTTGCTTTCAAACATGCTTTAACCACCGTACGGATCTCCACTGCGCATGGGTTAGTGTCTCTTTTATCTTTAGTTAAGGATATTAGACATTTACAGAACTGCATTCATTCGATCACAGACAGAAATGAGGCTGTGATAAAGAGAAGCTAATGATAATGTGTAGGTAGAGGCAAAGAAGGGACAGGAATGGTGAGGATCAAGAACAAAGGAGCAAATGCATATGAAGGCAAAGTAAAGAGGGAGGATAAATCTCTGAACTGATTATGCACCAACTGTTATGGAGAATGGAAGTGTGATTAAACAGACACTAATGAGCTTTCGGAGGAAGCAAGGTTGATTGAAAACAGGCGTTTGGCAGCTTTGTGGCTCTGAGACCGCTTCAGAAAGCAACAACAAACCACTTTACACAGAACAGTGACATTATGAAGTAACGAAGAATGCCGACATGTCCAAATGGATTGCTGAGGATTGTTTGAATACTGAGGTATAGGTGTATGTCTCCTATTCAGAAATGTTTGTCCTATAGCATCACCCCCCAAAAAACTACACTCAGCAGTGAGGTTTGTGTAGCTTTTAGGCTCTAAAGTGTTGTAACACAGAAGCCGACTGAATAATGGCAGTGAAAGCAAAGAGGGGGACTGACAGAAAGGAATACCGCCTGAACACCAGAGCATGTCCTCCCTCACTGTGCACCAATTCCCCTCTCTGCTATTCAGTTATGCATATAGCCACAGACTCGGAACAGTCAGTTATTGCAGCTCTACTTCACATCTGTTCATTGTTCAGGAGAACTTGTAATCTAAGAGTGCAGAGGTAAGTGGTCCAAATGTTTATGAAAACACAACAATAACTGCAAGCTGTCCTCCTGAGGGATATCTCAAAGAGGCCGTGACGTTTTCGTTTCATAACTGCCAACACAGTGAGCGACACAAAGCTAAACTAAAGCAGCAACTTGATTGGATGATCTGTGAGATGGCCCTGACGAGGGCTCGGGCCATTTGGCAGCTTTAATCTCAGTAGTCCCCACTCATCAACAAGTTGTAACGTAGTAGTTTTAATATTACATAACCGCCTCTACTATTCAAAAATGCAGGTGCCGCACACACACACACATTCACACAGAGTAAAAGTTCTGAATAAAATGATACAAAATGCCTTTTCTGACGAGAATCTATACTACCGACAATCTCCCGTTAGGACTGATTCCAACTCTTTCCACTTAAACCGGAATACAGTGTGCACACTACGAAAAAAAAACTGATTGTAGATTATTTTTCAGACACAGTTTATGCGGATTTGTCTAGCACCCTGCTAAAACTTTAAAAGGCCAATAAAGAACTGTAGAGCTTGATGATTGGAAAACAACAAACGCTGAAAGTTAAGGCTGTACAGGCTTGAGAGAGGAGCTTGTATCAACTGTAGTGTTAAGTTTCATTAATTCAGGCAGCAGATGCACAGCTCTCGCGACTCACCCCTGCTGACTTCAACTGCATGCGTTGACCTGCCACAAGCCTGACCTATATATTAAAACCGTGAAAGAAAAACGAACACTCTAGGATCTCTGGGGTTCGTGGCATACGTCTCCCATGCAGGCAGGCTGGTTGAGTCGTTTCGCTGTATTTGGACCCTGGGTGTGAGTACAGTGTGGTACAGTGTGCGGTTGAGTTGAGGTGATTGTGTCTGATCTCTCAGAAGGATTGTCTGTTACATCCTGTGACATTTTACAACAGATGTTTCTCTTGCAGCTGTCACAGCAGAGAACAGTAAAATAGGAAAAAGCAAATCTGCAAATCGCTCAAGATGTTTGCGTTTCAGCTACACAAACTAAATAAAATGCACTGTGTTGAAAAAATAGATGCATGAGGTACTGCATAAAGAAAGAGTGAATTTATCCCTTCATTAATTCTTATTCTATATGCCTCTTATCTTAACAATGTGTTTATATGGAATCTAAGAACAAAGCATAGTTTTTTTTTTACAGCTTCAAAAAGCTAAGCGAGCAAGATAAATGCTGTGAAATCACAAACTACCACTGTCGGTTCAAATCTCTTCATTTCTTTCCTCTTGGAGGTGTGTGTTACTACAGAGTCCCCACTGACAAAACAATCAGAGTTGAGACTGTGTTGTGCTTATCCTCCTCAGACGTGTCCATCATCCTACTGCCTTCTTTTCGTCCTCTCTGTGGCTTGCAGCCAGCACGCCCTTTGCGATTTCTCTCCACATGAAAATAACAAACAGCCAATGAGAGTCCAGGAGGGTGAGAGGGTTAAAAGGTCAGCTGACAGGAAGTCCATAGTTGAGCGCTCTGGTTGGGAGGAGGGCAATCTAAGGATGAGAAAAGGTGCTGGTGGGCTGAATCCCTAGGGGGGGAAAGTAAGAGGAAGTAACATGTAAGAAGAAGAAATATGTGCACATTCGCATGCTTCCTGGTGTACATACATGCTCTATGTTTAATATGTATAAATATATGTAACCTTTGTACAGTGCGACTCAGATGTGTGTCTCTACGTCAGTGTAGCCAGGCAGGATGTCTCCATTGGAGCAGCTCTTGGGCTCCCCCGCTGGTGGGGCATTGGACAGCATGTGGGCAGTTGTGGACGTCTCCTCTGGTGACGCCGCCGCCTGGCCTCGCTGGAGCCAGCGGTGTATCAGGGGCACAAAGAACAGCACCACGCCCCCCACCATAGGAGGCACCCCAGCCAGGGAGAAGGCGACCGTGTAGTTTCCAAAGTAATCGTGTAGGAGACCTGGGCAATGGAGGCATGGGGACACAGTTCAGGTTATCTTCAATCAAGGAATCCCACTGAATATCCTTAATGCCCTCAATGACAGATCGGGTATCAAAGAGGGAAGGTAGACATTAAAGAGATGGGACACTTTGGGAAATACACATATTTGCTTTTTTCCTTGAGAGTTAGATGAGAAGATTAATACCACTCTCGTGTCTGTGTGTTAAGTATGCAGCTGGAGCCAGGAGGTGATTAGCCTAGCTTAGCATAAAGTCTGGAAGGAGGGGGAAACAACCAGCCTGGCTGTGTCCAGAAATCAATAATAAACCTGCACCACTAAAGCTCTCTAAATAATACGTTATATATTGTTTATTCAACCCTTAGACTAAAAGAAATGTAAAACAGGAATCTTGAAAGTCTTGCGCCCAGCTGTTGTCCACCAAGAAAGAATTACAGCACGTAACTCCTCCTCAAACCATGTATAGTCGTTTTTACTGTTTGTGTACGGTTTAGACAAATTAGATACAGCATGTTAATAACTGTGATTTAGGGGCGCTATTTTTGAAGTTTGGAGGCTTGCTGTTTCCCCTGCTTCCAGGCTTTAATGCTAAGCTAGGCTAATAACATCCTGGCTCCAGCTCCGTACTTAACACACAGGCATGAGAGTGGTATCAATTTTCTCATCTGACTCAGGGGGAGAAAGCAAATAAGCACATTTTTCAAAAATGTTGACCAATTCCTCTAAAAGAGTGACGTAACACCGGCTGAAAATCTTGTTTTTGCTTCTTTTTGCTTTTCTGCTTTGCCGCAGTGATGTAGAAGTGTACTCCACTGTGTGTCAGTACACAGTGACATCATCAGACCACTGTAGACAATGACATTTCCTTGGATTTGGCTGGCAATTGTTTTGGCTCATTAATGGCTGTTTAA
>NTHP01000108.1:1176295-1211082 GCA_003416845.1 Oplegnathus fasciatus
GCAAAAATGAGATTGTACTATTGTAATGCAATACAGCACTAAAACCTCACCCCGTCTAGAGTACGTATATCCACATCCTATATTTGTCTGCATGTGAGCTGAGGCAAATAAACAGTGACAAAGCAAGGTCAAGTTTAACACACTGATCTGTGTGTTTAATCTACCGCTGAGCTTGTGACATGAGTACAGTGGGAGGGGTGTGCACTTGCATTGTTGCGTGCAACGTATGCATTCTTGCTCATGAACTGTACAGACTGTACAGAACAACACTGTTGATACAGTGATAATCTCATTCAGACTTTGAGGAGCCTAGCTGCTTTTGTTTTGCATGTAGAGTAAATGTATTTCTTTTCATACTCTATAAAATGTATTAATTCAATAGAATATCTCATTTCCTGTGTAGTATTTTATAATTAAACTACACATTGTGATAGCCTGCATGATGTCTATTGCATGTTTTGTTTAACTACAGGAGATAACGCCTGCATCTGTGGTTAGCCAAAAGGAAAACTGAAACCATATGCCACTATACTGTACTTTGTCTGAATGCATGTCTATCTAAAGACACAAACAGTGCAATCATTTGGCTAGTTAGTTCTTTACATTTTTATATATATATATTTTTTTTTCATATTTATCAATGTAAATTCTTCTGTTTTATATATATGATTCTTGACTTTTGTAATACTTGTTTTTTTTTCTTTTCTCTTACTATGTTTATTGTTATGCACCAAAATATCACGGTGAATTTCTTGTAGGTGAAAACCTACTTGTTAATAAACCTATTTCTGATTCTAAAGTGGCATTCCACATGCACTGGACGCTATCAGTCCTATCATCTGACAGTCACCTTTCAGACATAAAATGAGCAGGAACTGTAGGGAACAACAAGAGGAGGCTGCCTAACTGCATCACACATCCCAAAATGCAAACCCCAGCTATATTACCAAAATTAAAAAACTGTGAAACCAGAATATTGTCAGTATTTCAAAAATTGTACGTTTTGCCTTTGAAAGCACATAACATTTGAATTCTTGCTAAAATCAGATTAAGAGAACAAAAGAAAGATTGTAAAAAAGAAAAAATGCATACCTCAGAGCTGTAACTAACCATTATTTTCATTATCAGTTGACTGACGATTATTTTCTTGATTCATCAATTATATTATTTTGTCTAGAAAATGTCAGAAAATAGTGAAAAATGCCCAAAGAAATTTCCCACAGCCCGAGGTGACATCTTCAGATTGTTTGTTTTTGATCAACCAACAGTTCAAAACAGTTGCAGATTAATTGTCTGTCAACTGATCGCTTCAGCTGTAGTATATTATATCACCATGGATATTCCTGTGAGGACATAGCTTTGGATATGTAATTAATGAATAACAGTATAGTGCTTTCAGAATCTGCGACCTCCAGTATGCTGAGCTGAAACCACAAAAGGAAGGAACATCAAATTAATGTTGTGCCCTCAGTGCTCTTCTATACACTCCTGTTTTTAGAGAGCTGGAGGGGAGAGTGGCAGAGGAGAGGGAGGAGGTGGAGGAGATATAAAGGGAGTTGAGAACTGAGATCTGACCCTGTGTGTGCTTTTTTTTCCTGAAGACAAATCCCTAGAGACAGCTTGCAGTTGGCCATGAGCCCAAACCTCTCTAAGTACAATCAGCAGTACAATCCATCCTGCCTAGTTAGTGCATTTGTCTTACTCTGCCTTTACTCCCTACATTTTTTTCTATCCTTGCTCTGCTAATATCAGTCAACTTGTTGTGCGCTGTTACTGCCAACATCCTGAAGTCAGTGCAAGGAGCCAGATCGCAGCGGGCTCATTCTGGAGTATACGGTATAAATCAGAGTTACGTTGTGAAAAACAGGACAAAAAAAAAAGAGCTCCTCACCGGCGATGGGTGGACCTGCTGTCATGGGAAGAGCCATAAGGCCCAGAAGGTAGCCTATGGCCTGCGAGGCCTGCATGGGCCCAACCAGCTCGAACGCTATAGGAGCCATCATGGTGAGGAAGCAGCCGTCACACAGCCCCAGGAACACGCACACAACCACCAGCCCCTCGAACACCGAGCACTGAGGAATCATTATCGACATCAGGCCCAAAGCCATGAAGGACACCACCTGGAACAGACAGCGAGTACACATTAAACAAGCTTCAAGTGTCTCCATTGTTTCTATTGTTAAAGGCCATTGCTGCCTTTTTGATGGGCCATAGCTGCAGTAGGTGTTTGCTTGTTTCCAATGTTTGATTTCCTTTGTGCTGACAGAAGCACCAATGGCAGTAAGTGAGGGGAGAATATGCAGCATGTTTTTCACTGCTTCATTTTCTATCCTTGCTGTCCTGCTTACACATGGAGTGGCCTCCAGGCCTTTTGTCTGTATTGTGAACATTTTATTACATGCGCAACAGAGTACACCCTCCAGCTACTGTTAGGACTTGGTAAAAATCTACATATTTCAGTTGGAAAAAAACTTACTGATTTGCCTGTGAACATCTACCTACACGGAAGGGGATCTGAAACAGGCCAAACTGCTGAAAACATTTGCTCTGACTGACTATCTGCCATTTTCCTGTACATGTAATCAGATGTGTTATTTTTGTTCCCCATGAGCATGGTTAGCTGAAAAGCTAGCTGGAGTTGGCAGGAGGCTGGTACTACCACAAATTTGGTCCATGTATTAAAAGTTATGTAGAGATTATAACTAAGCTAAAGGAATATAAAGCTGAGGGATTTTTATGCATCTCAATAACATCATCTGTTCCATAGGCTGAGCAAGGAATTTAGCGCTTTGTGGTTTTGTTAGCTGCTGCTGATGGCTGCCTGCCTATTTGTACAAATCTAAACAGTCAGTATAATACTGTTGTATTATACTGAGCTCAGAGTTTTAATGAGTTTAATACTGTGAACTGTGAAGGAGGGCACTGTGCCTCAACAACAAGCTAAAAGGTGTTACCTTAAAACCCTTCACAATTACCACATTGTACAAGAAAGCAACTCTTAAAAATACAGTGTGCTCAACTCTGGATTAAAGAAAGAACAAGCCTTTCCATCTATAAAAGCCTCCTTCACAGCCAGCGTGTTTCTTTATTATGACAGTGGGAGAGAAATTATTATAAAGACTTTTTCCTTTTTTTCAAATGGAAAACAATATCTCTGCACAATCTTCGCACAATAATATCACATTTTTAATTCATCCATCTATGACTCAGTATCTCTCTGCTGAACAACACGCTTGATTAACCACATGCAGATTGAGTGCGGTGGCTCTGGCCAACGTAGTTAATGGATTATCTGTGTGTTTGCATTCAGCAGGAAGTACATATAAGTCAGTAAGAAATGACAAATCCTTGTTTGTATTCACTTCTCACATTGCTCTGATTTGCTGCGCTTCTTCCGCTCCCATTTTCTCAGGACTGATTCATTCCTACTATTATCCAGGCAGGTAAGTCTTATGGCAACACAAAAGCTTCTTTTTATTCTGGTACTGTAAGTGCGTGCAAATCAGCATCTGAGCCGTGTTTATCTGCAGCCTAATAAGCCATTAAAGACAACGAATCACTCAGATTGCAAATAAAAATATATATAGTAACGCTACATAACCATTTTAATAGAATGCTATTAAACAAACCTTGTTTCAGTGTGATAACACGTCTGCCAGAGGGGTGAGTAAAATCAAGGGGAAGTGCACAGCATCAGAAAAAAAGAGTCTCAAAACGCAACTGTTAATAGTTAACCCCAAGTCTTCCATTTCAGGTTAAAGTTGATGTGCAGACTTTTAATTTGAAATGTTTGGTCTGTTAATACATTGTTATATCACAAGCTATTATGAGAGTTTAATTATACAGGAATGTATATTGTAGTGCTTACAAAGCTGTTGACTGACTGTAAAACGGTACAAATAAATCATGAAAATCATGTTACTAAGCGACTGAAAGTGAGACAATAGGGAGTATTAGAGATCTAGCAAGTACAAGTTTCCATCTTGACTCAATGCTCCAGGCCCAAATACCACTTTTAACTGCATGAGCTTTCAAAGAAACATTCAAAACATTAAAGAAGAAAGTGGACTGCCCACATTATATGCCTTCAGACATTTCCTCACCTGCATGTAGATCTTTAGAAGACCAGGAATGAGGTCTCCGATCTTGCCAAAAGCTAGGCGTCCCACCCCAGATGAAGCTCCTATGCAAACCAGGAGCACCCACTCCTTCTGGGTGTCCTTGAACTGCTCCTTCACAAAGTTCATCTGAGACACGGAAAGAAAAACAGACCGCGTGAGCTGTGTGCTTGATGGTTAAATGTCATTGTGCTGTATAAGAAACTCACCAGAAGCTACCAATAATGAATGAGCTGACAATGTTATCACACAACCTGCGGGTGAACTTGTTCATATGTTTTTGTGCTCCATGCCTAAGAAGTCAATGAATTCAGCACATGTGTGTGCATTTGGTGGAGTGGAGGAATTGTCCATCCATAACCCCAAAGCCAGGGTCTTACAATAACAAAATGTCTTCATCCACAGACCTTTGGAACACCAGGACAGGAAGACCAAACGCATATAGGTCAGACCCTCCCACTCCCCTCAGTTCTGACCCCCCAAATCACATCCAAAACATTAAACCGCCCTCTGAAGTCTTTCCTGAACATGCTGGTCCTTGTGAAATATTTGCTCTGCTTTGAAGGCCTCTACATTCATCAATGGCCATAGGATAGGCATGTTTAGGAATACAGAGAGGCCATACAGGAGAGGTTTCCTGAGGTGGTCGAGCCAATACAAAGGCCGGGGCTGTGTTTACATCTGGGCCCGGGCCTGAAACAACAGGCCTGACAGAGGGAGGCCGGAGCTGGAACATCCGACATCTGGATAGAGGGAGATCAACTTCACAGCTCCACGCTGCAGCTTTACACTTCATCCTCATCCTTCACTATCTCACTATCTCACACCAAAGTCGGCCATAGGTCATGTGCAGATTTTGTAAATATACTCTGAATTTTGGATTCTAATCATCATGGAAAGCAAGATTACTGTACTTTGACTTGGGAGTGATTCGACCTCACTTCTATCATTTTTCACTTTTTCATCCCTATTTGCGATCAAAAATATTGTCACTGTTATTTTACATGTATTGTCAATAGTTTTTTATTATTAAAAAGGGTGGGGAGGGGGGAGGTTGTAACTTATTGAAATATCAGAAATGCTCCTTTTTGTCTCAGCCACAAGAGGGGTGTGTTTGTGTTTGATCGACAGCAGCTGGCAGGCTGAGCCCCAGCAGGGGAACGAGACACAAAATAAACAAACTTGCGCTGTAGCTTACAAACCATGAGTAGCCAGTTTGTTGTTAGTAGTGGTATTGAAGAGTGAGAACCACAGCAGCATCTAAAGACAGTGAAGCGACATTTGCAGGTATGTTAACATGCTGTATAATGTGCTGCAGCTGACCAGCTAATTAGCTATCTAGCCAGCAAACTGACATTAGCAGCGCACTTTTCCCCAGTGAATGTTTGTTTGGCAGGACAAGACGTGTGTTTATGTTTGTTAGATAGAAAAGCTAATCTGGGTTGTTTTTCAAAGCCTGTGGCTTAGTTAATGTGACCATCTATCCATCATGGAATGGAAATATAGTTTAAAATGAAGCGATTTGATAGACGTCAGACACATGATTATACAGCTCTGACTACTCAACACCATAATGCTCTCTCTAACCCTATAATGTCAATAAAGAGGTCAGGATTCATACATTTTCACAGTCACATACCAAAAATACCTCAAAACGTTATGGTATGTATTCCATATTAGGTAATGTTTTAGCACAACTGAGATGAGTGGAGGACTGTTAAGTACACAAAGCTTAGTATGTACATACAATTTTCCATTAACATCTATCAAATATACACAGCATGTAACATAGCTAGCTGTTTTTACACTGGTATTATGCAAGAAACTAAGACAGAAGACTTTTTTCAAAATATTTGTACAGTCTTGAGTTTAGATAACCAGGAGCAGAAGCAAACATACAACGTGCATGTAATTTGACTACAAGCGTGCCTATTATTGTTCTTACCAGATGGATATATGGCACAAAGTATCCCAGTACAGCTGTGGCTACTCCAAACGCCCACACCCGGTATGTCACGATGTGAAACACACGGAGGTTGAAATACTTTCTGACTCCAACCAGGACCCTGCTCCACCTGCTGCCCCCCTGAGCAGTGGCCCCTGGCTGGGTTTGGGGATCGGCAGGGCCAGGACCCATGCCTGGGGGTCCCATGCCTCCTCCAGCAGGCAGTAAAGGTTTGAACAGCAGGGCCAGCAGGGCCTGGACCAGCATGAAGAGGCTGAGGATCTGGAAGGTCCTGCTGAGGCCTAGAGGTTCCACCACGTTGTTGAGGAAAACCGGGAGGCACATGGAGAAGAGGCTGGCACCGGCCGTAACCACACCGTTGGCCAAGCCCAGGCGCTGGCGGAAGTAGTGGCCGAGGATAACCAACGAGGGCTGGAAGGCGAAGGAGGAGCCACAGCCAAACAGTATGCCATATGTGAAATAGCGAAGGCTCAGGGAGCTGCAATAGAAAAGCAAAGGCAAAACGAGGTAATGACATAGTTATTATTTGACCATTTGTTTTGCTGATTGATGAACTGATTATACAAACTAATAATAAAAAGATGATTAGATTAGACTGAGTAAAAGGCTTGCAGTTAAACAAACAGTGCAAAGAAACCATGGCATGTAATTCTGGATGCTCATATCAGAGATTTGTAGATGATTAAACATCCAAAGTTTGGACAGAGTTAGTTCTTTAGCTTAACTTTCATTTTTGTATGTATTTATTCTTCATATTACTTCTGGCTCTGTTCAGCTGCTCTGAGTGTAAAACTAGTGCAAGAAAGTGGAACATGGCCAAGGGTTCCCGAATAAGTTGTAAATATACAAGAAATTTGTAGTGTAGTGCAAGTATAGCCCCAATTTGTACTTTGTATTTATTACTTAGGTCAAATGTTTTTCTGGGAAAAAAAAAAACGAAGGTGAAAAACCCTCAAGGTCATTTAACAAAGTGTACTGCTGTTCTGAAAGTATTTCCAATTACATTTTTTTACCTGTTTCCCAAGATGTGACAAGATGTGTTTCTTAATCCAAAGAAAAGACGGTAGCCGGAAATGCCTTTGTTTAATTTATACAACATGAACCAAAATTCAAAAACATCATTTTCAACTACATTTGTTTATTGATGTTACTTTCCATTTTCTATTATTTCATATTTTCACACAAAGTAAAGGGTTATGGTAAAGGTAAAGGTAAAGGGTTATATGTAATTCCTGGCTTCCGGCTACTTGAGAAAAAGGTTAAAAATCTTTAGTGGCGTGCAGCTGACAGATTATTTTTTTCATCCAGATGATTAGAGGACACTTTGAAGATTCCTTCAGGACACCGCATGTGTTGTTGAATGAACGTCTGGCTTTTTAAAACATCACCGAGTATTTATTCTTCAGAAAAACAAATGCTTAGCTCAGTGACTAAAATGTAATGGTAATACATCAGAGGCGAGGTCTTTACTAAATGTACAGTAGCTTACTTTGCAAAGGATGTACTGAGCAGCCCTATAAAAGCCAGCGCTGCCCCGCTGACAGCTGTCTTCCTACAGCCGAAGCGGTCTGTGAACATGCTGACCACGGGCGAGCAGAAGAAGATCATGCCCATGGCCAGGGCCCCAACCCAGGCTGCAGAGGAAGTAGAGAGGAGAGAGAATTCATCGTCAGAAACATGTGGAAACCCTGCATTGTATGTCGTAACTATCAACTAAAGTAAATAAAATTCAATACCCGTTTGTATATCAAGCAAGGATCAAAGTCTGTGTGACATGAAATGCACTGTGTGCTGTAAATCAACATACAGGATACAGTACTGTGCAATACAACTGACATATAGTAAAAACAATGAGGAGAAATGGATTCCCTTTCCTGCATGGAAACAATACACTGACCCATTTTGTCATGTGTAATCTTTCAACAGTTTCTACAGTTCTCTGAACCCACATATGCAGCTGATTCAGTGGAAGCAGCTTTATTATTACTAACTGTTATACAGTCAAATAATTGTATGTACCACCCCACTTCAAATTGAAATTGAGAATGGGAAATAAAAATTGTTACAAGAGAAAGATGAGAAAACAGAAAATCAAATCAAGCACTACTTTTATAATTTTATAATATATCCTTTTTAAAGTCATGTATGAAAATTAAAAAGGCATCACTGAACAACAACAAGGCCTTTATGCATGAGTCCTTGCACTTGTATGTAAGTCATCATGTTTGACCTCATTCCTTTGACTGCTGCACATGTGCCGCCTGTGATCTCATCGGAGGCCACATTCAAAGGTAAACGTGTGCTTCGTGTTGAATCTTGTACTCCCATTGCCTTGTAAGCATTTCATGACAACATGAATAGCTTGATGTCACGTAAATGTCATATTTGCAGAAGCTTTGAATAACTAAAAGCCTTTGAATGCCTCAGTTTTTCTTGGAAATGTCTCTCTCTGTGTGACCCTCCACCATCTGATGTGATTTGCTATTATAAATTTATGTAACTTTGCTCGTCATTGTGTCTTTACTTGCATCATGTACATCAGACACACTCCATAAGATTTCTCATGGTGATTAAGCAGATCAAAAAGTGGATCAAAGTGGAGCGCTCTGGCCTGTGGTGTAATATCCATCCAGTGTTAAAACATAACGAGCCAGAGTGATCCAACAGAGACACTGCGTACCCTGAAGTGCAAACAAACACTTGTCTGGGTCCAGTCTCCTGGGGAGCAAAGGTAGCTTTAATGTCTGCCGTGGTTTCTGGGCTGTGGGTCACACTGATCCAACAGCTCAATGGGAATGAGACCAGAGGGACTGGTGGATGCACTGCTTTACCTACTTACGCGCACGTACACACACACACTCTGAGATCAGTGTGAAACATGAGCTCTACAGTACTATACAAAAACTGTCTTTGTTGTTGAGGTTGACCTAAACTTTCTGTACTAGACATGTGCTGGTACGCAGTGTACACTACAAAGTTAAATTTTGTATAGTTTGAGGGTGGGACTGCACCCTAGCCTTTCCCATAGTTTATTTATCCAAATGGAACAAGAGAGAGGGGATTCTCCTATTTAACATGTACTTCATGAACTCCCACCATTTTGTAACTTTCCCTACAAAGTGTTCAAAGTTTCACCTTTGGGTGCAGCGTTGACAAAGAACACTTCTTTTCCCATCACATCTCAAAGCATATAGCAGATACCTACAGTGTATACAGAAGTGAAGAATATCAATAGGGGCAACAGTGAAGTAACTGAAAACACTATACACAAAAATACATATACATACCACTGAGAGAGAAATTAGTGGCAAAGTTGCACAAGATCAGATTAACTTTACCCACAGTTTGGGTTTGGCTTCCCATAAGTACCTTAGCATTACAACTGCACCATATTGCACCACTGATCTAGAGAGCTAACTACCACTCTCCCAAGGGACTTCAAACTTAGTGCTTGTCAGATTGTTCAGCGGCACCTCAACCCCTCTACACCACACCTCTCCGAGGTCGCAGGTCTGCTGTTTGGTGCTGGACAGGTAGGGAACAGTAGATTTTTAGAGCTTTTTTCGCTAAAAACCACTGGTGTGTTCAGCAGCTGAAAATGACACTGATGAGAGCGGTGAGAGTGAATCAAAACAGCAAAGTTGTGGCCGTAAACCAAAACAATGAGCTGAAAGATGCTAAACGTTCTGTAGAGCTGACAGAACCTGCAAAGTTGGGTTATAAGTCTCTGTAGGTTCAGCACTACAAGCGACCCCTTTCACATTACACAGTCATTTGATTCACTGTTACTATAAAAATATTGATTATAGCAGCTTTAAATATACTGAACCTTTAACACTTCCACAACTTATCATCAAGCAACAATGTGAGCAAAAATGTATGTGTTCCATCTGTTTATCTGCCATATTTACGCTGAGTGGCAAACATATGGCTTTCCAGTATGGAAATAACAAGCCTAAAGGCACCTCAATGCAAAACAACATTAACAGCTCTCTATGGATTTTGCATACAGCAAACTAGAAATCACTCAAAAAAGTGCTGACTTTGGCCAATAATGTCTCCAGTTAAGGCTTGTGTGCTGTGTAGATGACGGAACACCTGCACACTCATAGGGAGGTTAAGGGAAAGGCCATGGTAGTCATTAAATGAACTCCATGACTATAGTGGCGTCTCAATTCAGTCAGAAATAAAACATAAAACCCTGAAATTTGATGACATATGTACAAAGCCCTAAAAGTTAATCACCCAAAAAATGTGCTCAGGCCAAAACTCAGACAGAATCGGGTCGGATTTAGTTTACGTTGCAGTCCTCTCGTGTCTGGAATCTCAGAAATTAATGTCCACAGCCTTGCATACTTCTGCCTTTGGGATCACTTCTGCCTGGTCACTGGTATTTCTCCAGCTTCTCATATTCCTTCTTATTGATGTTGCTGTCACTTAAGACAGCTCAACCTATCACCAGCTCCTTGTCCATTACCACATGTCCAATTGGTTTGTCTGGAAGGACCACAGGATCTTAACTCTGTCATTCTCAACCACCCACTGTGGTGTCTCCCGCCTGCTGCTGTATGTTTGCTGTTTCCGCCTGTATCCTGCACACTCTCGTAGTGGCTCATCCTCAGAAGCCCACAGTCATAAAATGTTTTACAATCAATCAGGTTGGTCAGTATGGTCCTATGAGTCTCTGGCTCTTACTACTCTTTCCATCTATAGTCTTTGCCATATGCTTTTTCCCATATGCTCCTCCAGTACTCCTCATTTTTGGCTCTAGATTCTAGGGTCTGCACTTGGTATGTTACTTCACTGCAGTTATGAGTACATGTTGGATGCTTCTTTGTAGAATAGGGCTTTATACTGTTTCCCTAACAGAAGAACTGGGCAGTTAGAATAAGCAGTGACAGCCACCATGGCTGAACGGATAAAAACTTATATTTCATCAATAGAAAATCCAAGGAAATATATGTCACAGTACTGGAAACACTGTGTAATTGACAGCGATAACTGCTTAGTATCAAGGATGGAGGCAAAATAACGAAAATGTGCTTTAAACTAAGTATTACAGGGAGACAGGAGCACAGAGAGACAGTATAGAAAGACAAGAGGACAGACAGCATATTGTTGAGGCCCACTACACTAGGCTCAAGGGCTACTCTCACTACCCACACCATCAATCCTTTGCTGGCTGCCAGAAGAAAATTGTTCAGAAGAAGAACATTGTATAACTGGAGGCAGCACCAATCTGGCCCTGAGGCAATATGGTAAGTACCAGTAGTACCAGTACAATAAACTGATGGTTTTGTCATGTTATGACAAATTAGGCAATTACTTCACCCAAGCCTGCATCCATAGGCTTTCTTGACTGAACCAACATGGAAGGGATGATTGTAGTACCGGGGGAAAACTGTTTGAAATTGTGATGTACACTCCATGTACAACACACAAGGTCCAACCTGCAATCAGAGGCTAACAAAGCAACCGAAACATGTCTCACCCTTCCACTCTCGCCTCTCTTTTCTGGCCTACCCCACCTCCAAACCAACCCATTTCCCCTTCGCCCTAGCACAAGCAAAGGTCTGTGAATAGAGTGGAGTGTACTCATTATAGACGATTAGGTCTGAACACTTCCAAACAAAAGAAAAAGAACAGAGCGAGGGAGACTGAAGCAAAATGAAAAGATGTGTGTATCTGTGTGTGGTGCTGGTGGTGGTGTTGAGGGGGGCTTAACGAGCTTTCCTCTCTTTACGTGATGGATGCAATCTGACAACCAGAGAGAGACTGAGACACTCTATAGGACCCATCTGTACATTAGAGGAACAAACTTCAGCAAGGAAACGCTGTTGGAGGCAGTTCCATTTATTTACCCAAGAGGACTTACAGTAGTTTAGCGTGTATTATCCTTGTATACAGGATAACTGTGTTTTGTGGATGTACGTGTTCTTTGTTTTGTGAACTGTGTACATTTTCTTTAAGTGTATCATGTTGTCTAATGACAGAATAAAACCAAATACACTAGAGTAATGTACCATATTTATACAAATGCTTGAATCTGTGTCTACTTTGACAGATCAATGTCATGTGTAAGTACATAACTGAAACCCATCCTGGATGAACTACTCATATGTACTCACATTGACTCATTCACGTCATTCAGGTCCTCTCACTCCTTTCAAAACAACACGGATATTTACACGTCCGTCTGCATAGCTGTGGCGGAATAATTACCTCAACACTACGGTTACAATATGGGGCCAAATATTAAGTTCACAAAAAGTTTGCTAGCATTGACATATACTCAAGGACAATGGATTTGAAATGAAACATTGAGGTTAAAGTACCAACTTTCAGCTTTAATTTGAGGGTGTTAACATTCCTATCAGATGACCGGCGTAGGAATTATAGCTCTTTAGTCCCTCAGTTTTAGAAAGTTAAGTAGGAAGTACTTTCAAAGAAACTGTTCACAGCATGCTCTGTAGATTATTCTGAGTAACAAACACATTGTTCCTGGAAAGACAGGTCGCTGCTGACTTTTTCAAAACAACAAAATGTTATTCACCTCCAATGTACTGGGTGGCAGCAGAAATCTTAGACATGTATATGTCCGAACCCGGGAGAATAAAATCAAAACTATCTGCTTAGATACATGCCACTGCAGTAGGTAAGAAACAATATTTTTGTGGAATTTGACTGAACTAACCTTTTAAAAGGTAAAAGAAATCCACATTTTAACCTCATAATCACTGTTTCCTTTCAAATCCAACGTGCCAGAACAATCAAAAACACATCAATGTCCAAATGCTTCCTGACGGCACTGTTTGTGGCCAAGACAATTTTCCTTAGACACGGGCGGAAATACTCCATCAACTAAACAATGAAACGTATTGTGTTAGGAATTGTCTTGGGCACTCTCAGTTAAAATAACAATAGTCATACATGTTTTCGTGATATTAACGGAAAGGCTGAGGTAAGACTATGGACTTGGTACGGAAACCCAGGTGCAAGGTGCAAGGGCTGGACAATGCGTTATATGACGTATGCGGTCATTTCAACGGAAAAACACAGATACTAAAAGATACTATTATACTGTATCTTGGAAATCAAGGGACAAACATTATGATTTGATGTTTTACCTATGTTGCACAACAGTATTGGATCTACCAAAAATGTTTTATGGTTGAGAGTGTACACTAGCAGACCATAACAAGGAGTAGCTATAAAATTGGTAGTGGTGTCTCATCACCAAAAAAGTAGTTCAAATAAGCATCCGTCACTGACATGTTAGCTCTGTGTGGTTAGATCACCAGAAGATACTTCATGTGGTATATTCCAAATTATGAGTTATGTTTACCAGAGCAGAAGCATGCAAATGTTTCGGTTGAATCTTCACTTTGCTTTTTAGCTTATCTTAGTTAATTCCCCACCAGGTCTTATTGAAAAATGCACTTAACTGTCAAGAAACGCCAGTTATACCCTACATACCCTTTATGAGCACACAGCAAGGACAGAATCTTCATTTTGAGACACATGAAAGCGAAACAAGCTAATTCAGAAGGTAGCTAGCAGATACACAGCACAAGTAGCAAGTGCCAAGAAGACAAGAAGTTTTATTTTGTTGTCAGAGTTCCTCATACTTTCAGCAAAGCAGTTCTACATAAGCTACTGCTGTATAGTGATATGTGTTCATAAAGACTTGATTTAGCATCAGTTACGTAACTGGCTAATTGCCATACAGTACATCAGGTCAGACTGCATAGTTTGCGGAGGATTGCGAGTGTCATTTGGGGGACCAGCTGTCACAGATGTGAAAGGAGTATCTTCAAACAAAATGTGTTTCGACAGCAGGAGTCTCTGGATGCTCCATGAGCTGTTTACTTGGCTCCACTCGCTCACAATCAGCAACTCCTTCTGATGTTTACAGTACTAGTCATATCATGCTCCAAGCCACCCATATTCACTGCTGTGCAAACCACTTGTGTTGAAACGATTAAATATGCAAGATGGAGGGGGAGGGAGTATGTAAGGATATATATTGGATATGTTATACATCCAGAGAGTACAGTGAGTCACATGTGAGAGTAACACGACTCGATTTTTCTGCCTGAACTGGCTCTCAGACTTCACTACACAATCTGTTGTGCAACTCCAATACTAACTTACAACTGGCAGCCTCTATCTCATGCTGGTGGAACTCTCAGACCTTGTGTTTCTCAAAGTTAAGATCATATTTCCCATATACACTTGCTTCTAGTTGTGAAAAGGATGGTGCTGCTTATCACCTATCCACTCCCTTGTGTCAGTTAGGGAGGGTTTGTTCTTTTTTTCCGTCACTATTTCCATTTGCACCTGCTGTTAGGAAATAAATGCATGAATTTATTGATGTTAAAATAAACCCACATCCAACAAAAACAGCCCATGCCTCTGCTTGGTCATCTGCACCTGCTTATGAGTGTGTGGAGCTTTTAGAGACTCTGATCTGACCTGAACCCACTCCCCTGCCCTCTGGAATGTCAACAATGCCACAGTACTCCCTGATCTGCCAACCTGGGATTTCCAGCTGCCCTGGAGATGCTGGTGAAATCTGGGGCAGCAGAGCCACAACGCAGAGCACAGCAGTATGCTAATGATGGGAGAAGTTTGCTTGTGACAGCACAGACACCTGTTTGAATCCCGGCTACAATATTCTGTTTACATTCTGACCACAACTAAAGAAACACAGTGTTGAAACCTGCAACTGCATTTTATTTAATTGTTCATTTGAAGGCCTAGGAGATAACCCAGTTTCCCCCACCTTTGAATGGTTACAATGGGACTTTAAAGAAGTGTTAATTATAAGCTTTGGTGTCCCGTAATGTTCTAAATACTGTCTATACAAGCTTTTCCACTCTTTTCCACACTAATCCCCTTGTTGTTTTAGGTAATCTGCAGCTTCAATGCAAAAAGTGTTTAAAAGTGATATTGATTGTACCTTAATACTAATGAATGCCAAGCCAAATAACACAGAACAAGGTTAAACAAAGAGGACAGTGGTATGATCAAACACAGCTCGACATTTGAACACACTTAAGCAATTATAGCAATAGCAAAAGACTAGTTTTACTTGTGCGTTGAGTAACCACTGTTACTCAAAGATTACTGCAGTCACTATGAGCTGTTGAACTACTAACCCACTTGTGTTGTTAAAAGCCTGGTCTCATATGTGCTGGGCCTGAGAGCCTGTATGTGCATGTCATTTATACATTATCAGTGTCTTTTCAACATTTACGGGAAAACTGTCTTACGCACAAATGCTGCTGTCAGAAAGATTTATAGCCTGTCTGCTAATGGAGCCTGTGTTGCAGTATCTTGCCTTGATGCCATTGAACAAGGCACCGAAAGCCTCTTAAAAAAAACATTAAAAAATAAAGTTGATATTGATATATTTTTTTGCCTCGTCACAGTCTTCCTACTGATCTCTCCCACACTGGTGGCGTATAGATGGGAATCATTTCAGGGATCAATGAAAAATTAATCACTTGCTTGCTCAGTCCCTTTCTTCTGCCCCTTCACACACATTCGCCAGTTTTTTTTAGCAAACCCTGCTTCAGCAGAAACAGCGCTGCGGTTCGAGCTGCTCAATTACCTCACGAGGGGCTCACTCCCTGCTGGTTATAAAAGCACCACAGCTTTTGTTTTTAAATTTTAAAAGAATGTGGGATACTTGCACTCAGTACACACCTTGACAGACCAGCAGTTTTGTACTGCTGGTGGCCCACGACAGGAATGAAACCTCTGACCGTGCCATGCTGTAATAATCATCGAGCAAAACAACACCATCTGTAACTCATAACCCGCTCACCTCTCCTTCATTGCTTTCTTTTACTTAATAAAAGGCTGTTCTGATCACCCACCTGGATACTCCTGAGCTATCCTGAAAAATCTCTTGTTTACCCCTCAAGGCTTAGTAAATACCCAGTACAATCAAGCTTGGTATAAAGACCTAATTGTAATCTCTTGGCAAGATTTAATCACATCCCATTCTTTTTTGTCACCTCCTCTCCTTATGGTCCTGTAGTTTATAGCTTGTGAGGTACGTGTTGTTTTAAGATGTTCTACACATGTGAATTGAGCTTTGTATAGTGGATAGTTGTTCAAAAGGAGCCTTTAAAACTGTGAGTATTGTAGTTAAGCTGTTCCCCTCTGTTTTGTTCTGTTGCTGAGGGGAAAAGGTCAGGACGCAGCATACTAGCTTAATCCTTTCACATATGAGAACAACCACGAATCAAATCCAAGGAACAGCTGGAGATGAAATCCTTAACAAGCCAAAAGAATGGGGGAAAACTGAAGAGAGATACCTTGGCTTGATAGCCCTCTGTTGAACGCAAGATATGGGAAATATATGTGGTTTTAGATGACTCTTGAAGAGCGACTACCAGTCGTACTGTATCTGTTTTCAGGCCCAACCCGTTCTCAGACTCTCTATCACATAAAACCTGAAAGTAACGTGATGCCTTTTCGTGACACAGCAATTTCATTCACATAAATTAGAGATGACAAGGCGCGAGACGCCATTAGAGATATTAACCTGTGCTTACACGAACAACTCAAAAGAGGCCGATCATGTCCGAGCCTTTGGTTCAGACTCTCAGCTCTCTCTTCCTCTGTGTTTTTCCTGCTGATGAGAAAGGGTTGAATTGTTCCAGGGAACAGTCTTAGAATCATAATCCCTTCCCACATCCTGACCTTAACCTTCACTGGTGATTGTGGAACTTGACAGGAAGTTAAGAAAAATACCCGCTCCTGTTACACGCTACTCCCCTACTCCTCAAAAACATTCCTTTTCACAAGAATCTGGGCCATTTCACAGTTTCACGCATCAGTTTAAAACAAGCGGTTTGCTTGAACATCCCTAAAAAAACTCCCGTAATTACTCATTTAATCAGAAGTTGTTAATGTGATAAACAACCTCAAAGTTAGAGGCCGAGACTCTGTAACGCCATCAAGGGACCAAACTCCACAGAGATACTTCGTTCACAATAAATTGGATGCTGACTAAATTTTCAGCTTAACATTTCCACTATAGCAACAAGCACAAGCAAGAAAATGTCAGTTTCCTATTAACGACTGACGGAGCATCAGCACCCTGTGTTTTCAAACTTCCTCCAGAGACTAATTTATCTGCATAAAACAAGACTGAACTGTCTCATTGAAAGTAACATTGGTGATATCTATATTAAGATGTATCTCCTTGTCTGCTTTAAGGCTGCATCATAGTCAAGTTTGCACCGTATATTATATTATTATACGTGTATATTAACATTCACCAGTGAAAGCTTGAGATATAATCCTCAACAGAATGGTTTAAATTGAAGCATGCGGGGAGACAGAGGGGAGAACAGTGGCCTTATTCTGGTAGTGTACAGCAGAATGAGTGGTCAACAGCAGCTTTATTGTGAATATCATTTCCTGGAATTAAACTATCACGAGGTCTCTTAGCTTTCTATATTCTATATGTGTCAGTAATGTCCCGGGTGTGAATCTAGCATAGGATTTTTGTCACATGTCATCCCTCTCTCTCAGTCTTTCCTGTGTCTTTTAACCGCAGACAGTTCAGTGAAAGGGCAAAACCCCCCAAAAAACAATGCAATGATAGATCAATAATATTGGATATTTTGTGGAATATTTAGAGGGTGCAAAAATTTTGAGCCAAAACTTTTTACAAGTCTCACTTTGGAGAGTTTGTTGGGTCACACTTATTAAGTTGAGTATGCTCACAGGTTCACTGGCTGTTCAAATGTCTGTGGTACATTTCTATAACTTTCAGCCTTCAGGGGAAAGACTTAATCAAAGGGCCGTTTGTGACAAACTGAAGTGGTTTTGCAGCAGCTAGCTAATGGAGTTATAATAACAGTCGTGTTAATGAATGGATAGCCAGTGCACAGCTGGTTAGTTAAAAGCCTGTTAATCACTGAACAGCAGTTGACCAACTCAAATTAGGGGTAAGGAGCAGTTTTAGAATGCATGAACTCTTGACAGGAAAGAAAAACAACATGCAGACTTCAGAAATGTATTGGTGAGGCACATATGTAACACAACACTATGTTTACTGTGCCGCTTTAAGTGCAAGGAAAACCCACTTGAACCCGGAGCTGACCCATTTCTTTTTTAGACTGATGCATGCGTGTGACACATATACATTATAGTGACCTGTACATCATACACTATTTAGCTGGTGTTACATTTGTTTTCATCATGCTGATATTCTTGTCAAATGATAGCTAATCATCCACTGGAGGTCCAACTTCCACCTTTTAATTTTCCATATCAGTGATTGTAAGCAAGCATGCAGCCAATACTTCTGCCCACCACTTGATGCATTGTTTCATCTCACTGCCGGGCTCACCTCAGCAGACAGTCTGGTATTACTCACCCACTTTGAACTGAGACGTCTTGTCGTCTGGGTTTGCGTGCTCCTTCGCCAGCATTAAGTGCAGGATGCCGAAAGAGTTTTGGATCCCGAAGATCGACCCATTGCACCAGGTTGCAGCGAAAACCACCAGCCAGCCGTAACCTCCTTCGGGTGGGACGAATCCGGCTCCGTGGCCGTGCCTCTCCACCTGGACCCCAGCCTCGGACTCAGAAGCCGGCGAGAGGGGCGGCTTACACCCGGCCTCGATCAGCTGCACGGAGCTGTCCTCCTGCACGATTTTACACTCGCTGCCAGCCGCCTGATCATCCTTGCTCCCATCTGCTTCTTGGGGAGCATCTCTTTGCTCCATCTGAGGGTCTGCAGCCGGCTGCTCCGTCCGGGACTCGCCGCTAGACGGCTGCGCTTGGTTGTCTAACCCGTTGATCCCCATGCTGTCTGGTCTGGTGGAGAGGTTACTGTGGACTCTTGGCGCACATGCATGAGATATAGGTCGCTGACATAAGAGGACCGATTTGAATAACAGATTTGATTGGTTATCTGTCAAAATGTGAGAGACAGACGGTCCTTTCCTGACAGACAAGCCTCCTACACGCTGCTTGTTCCCCAAGTCTGACCGTCAACTTCAGCGAATAAACCCCAACCTGCAAACGTTAAATATGTCATTCTGGTCGGAGGTCTGTATTTTTCCAGGACACAGCAGGCACCGCCTATTTCTCCTTTAAATGTAAGCGCGTGTGTCTAGGAACAGCCTATAGAGACTAAAACCATGTATTTACTTTTGCAGGCTTCCCTGCTCGGTGCCAAATACGGATCATCAACCTGTGAAAACGTCCGCTCAGCCTCGACACCGTATCGTCCCGTCGCGCAGTCCGCACACAGCCAGCAACATCCCCCCGGTGATAAAAGAAACGATTAGGCGCTCCTCCTCTTTCATGAGATATCTTTACGCGGTGTAAATGTGGAATAGGTAGGCCCGTGTGGGTCCCAGAGGCTGTCTCGGCTCTTGAGTGTCAACAGAGCTTCGGCCGTCATTCAACGGCTCGCCCCCGCCTCCCTGCCCCGGCGGATGGACGGTTGGAGCCAATGGCGGAGCTTCACAACGGTTACGGGACAGTTGTGGGAGGAGTTTACGCTTCGTGTCTTATCGGATACACGGAAAGACCCGAATGTTTCTCAGCTTCAGCCTCATCTGACACCTACACGAGCAGTCGGACTTTAGAACTAGCGTACATCCTGTAGTTAACCGTCAACAGTGACATCCGTTTCAGCTGTACCTTGGGTTAGAAAAGGCAGATTTATGGATAAGCTAGCAAGAACACCCACTGTTCTCATCGCGGAGGGAGAGGGTGTGGTGTTGTTCACGTTCATTCAGCCGTCAAAGATGTCTTTATCCACTTTACGTTGAAGATATTTGTCTTTTATTGTACACACGAGGCTTCGTCGGTTTCGCCAGACACAGCGATAGTTAACGTTAAGAGCTAGCTAAACTATAACGTTACGTTGAATTTAACGACTGTGTGTTCGTCAGTTATTATTAATAATGCTAGTGTTTGGGGTCAGGTACGAGTAAACAAGTTTGTTTAGCTTCTTTAACGCCTAAAAATATGGTGCTGTAACACATGTTTGAATGGTTTATTGCCCCGTGTAGAGTATCTTATATCTCCTGTACATACTGTACCGGGACTAAAAGGTTACCTCTATGTTCCCGCCCATCTCTGGCTAAGGTGGGTGTCGTCTCTCCAGAATGTGTTCAAAGCCAGAGGTGGAAAGTAATTAAGTAGGCTGCATTTACTCAAGCTTAAGTACAAGTTTGGTACCTCTACTTTACTTGAGTAGTTCCATGTTAGTTTATACTTCTATGTCACTGTATTTCAAAGGGGAATGTGGTTTTATTTATTTACTCCACTGCATTTATTTGACATCTGTAGCAGTGGTGGAGGAAGTATTCAGATCTGTTACTCAAGTAAAAGTAGTGATGGGAACTAAGTACTAAAGTAATAATAATAATAATAATAAACTTTATTTGTTTAGCCGCTTTCATACAAGAAATGCAGCTCAAAGTGCTTTACAATAAGGAAATTACATGCACTGAGTGCTCACATGAAAATACACATAATGAACATAAAAAGATAATAGTAAAAATAAGAAAAAATAAACATGAAAATAGTAACTAAGAACATTTACTCAAGTACTGCACTTAAGTACACACACGAGATGCTTGTACTTTATTAAGTATGTCCATTTTATGCTACTTTATGCTTCTACTCTACAACATCTCTGAGGCAAATATTGTAGGCTACTCTACTCCCTATTTTTGTCTGACAGCTTTAGTTTACTTTTCAGATTAAATGTTTTCATACTCCTGTGCAGTGAAAAGTGTGTATCTAAAGGTGCATAGGATTAAGTATTCCTTTATGAGTTGACAAAATTCTCCTACTTCTTAAACTAAATAAACTATTTAAGAGCCCCCGAAAAGTTGACTTTTTAGAGATACATGGTTCTCACAGGACAGCGACACTACAAACACATGGTGATCTCAAAGACCATGATGCATTGCTGTAGATTAAACTACCCAGCAGTATATAAAGTAGTTAGGTCCATCTTCACCCATTACAATTTTTAAATGCTGCTTAGAAATCCATTCATCAGTATTAATAAAACCATGATATTCAGCATTAAGATTATTTTTTCTTCTTATACATTACTACATTTTAATGATGATTGTGTAATTTTACTTAAGTCTAATATTGAATGGGCGACCTTTACTTATAATTGAGTAGTGCTGGAGGAAGTACTGAGATCTTTTACTTAGTGTAAGTAGTAATACTACAATGTTAAGTTAACCATTACAATTAAGAGTCCTGCATTTCAAATGTTACCTTAAGTAAAAGTACAGAAGTGTTATCAGCAAAATGTATTTAAAGTATCAGAATTAAAAGCACTCGTTATGCAGAATGCATCTTTTCAGAGTGTATTATTATAATATAGATAGATATTATTTGATAAAGTGGTATGTTAATGTTACAGCTAGTTGAGGGGGGAATTTTTTTTACCAACTTAATATATATTTGGGTAGTTTAATCTATAACGATGTATTCTATTTTAGGAATAGAAGTATGGAATATAAAATGGAAATACTCAAGTGAAATACACATAGTGTACGTCAAAAATGTGCATAAATATAGCAAGTAAAACGTGAATACTTCTTACACTGCTGTCAAAAACACAGTAATTTATAGGCTGAAATCAGGCCGGGATGATAATTATGTTTTGCTTCTAAACATGTAGGTCAACCGCACAGTTTCCAAACAAAAGATGCTCTGCCTCTCCTGATTCATCTTTATGAAGTGAGAGAGAGGAGGCCAGAGGGAGGTCAGGCCAGGCAGAGATCATTAAAGTGAGAGAATTTCACACTTGAACAGAGTTTTCAAGTGAGTGAGCAACAAACAGCAACTGCATTATAATCTTTTTCGACATGCCCGCTGTATTCGATATTAAGGTTAGGAATATTAAACATGTTTAACCACACATCGCCATTTTTATCTAAAACGCAGATAAAGATGTTTTTGATCTCTTAGCCTCCTGTATTGTGTGTTTGGATGTCATTTCTACTTTTTTTTTTCCTGGCACAAAGAATAAATCAAATCAAGTCGGCATGTTTACCAGTCCTTTAGATTCAATTAGATAACCTCAAATAGGCAAAAACCGCAGTTAGATTTTTCCCAGAGACTCTCCAGGGAATTTCTGGGGGTGTTTTTGGATTTATGTGATAGTAGGCAACAAAAACAAGTATTCACCACTGAGTGGAGCTACAACTCTGTGTAAGGGGACATTCAGGATTGCAAGGACAAGAGCAAGGTAGGAAGTTATCCAACATTTGACATTCAGTGTAGTTTATTCTAAGAAATATTTCCGTGATCTGTTACAATTCAGTAGACTTTAACATGGCCAATTTATTTATGCTTGTTTTGGTCTATTTAGTTACACAACACAAAGGTTGTGTCATATTTTTAACAAATTGAAGACTTTACAGTATGACTGCCACAGTAGGAAAAGCACACAGGTGTAAATTATAAAATTAATGATGGCTGAATTCCATCTAGCTGCTTCAGTCTCAGGATCCGGGTATTGTTCGCGCTGGCTCATTGTCATGGCTTTACTGGGACACTTGAATAGAGCCGAGCCATAGTTCATGTTATTAGTAACAGATGTGCTTTTCCTACTATGACAAGTCAAAATGTCTGCTGTGAGAAAGACCTGTTATGTGGTTCTACAACTGATGTTGGGGTTATGGGTGATCAGTCAGTGCTCCTGTTACCTGATTATGGTTGTAGGCAGCTGTTATTTCACTGTAATCAATGGCAAGTTTAATATACAGTCGCCCAAATATGATAATAAAATCACCCAAATTACACCATTCAGAGAACAATTTCAAACTCATTCAAAGTATCTTTTCCAGCAGAAACATGCTACAGTATATACTGTAAATATTGATTATTGATATAGTGTAGTCCTGCAGTCACCCAGGTAACCAGCCAAGACTCACAGTACAGTGAGGACAACATGTCCACTTTCCGCACACACGTTGTATATTTTATATTGTGTAATCTATTTGAGGTGTGACCCATTATGTTGCTCATCAGAAAACACCTGAGACATGTATTTGTTGCCATAGCATCACCACTTAATCCAGTCAAAATAAACCTTGCCTGAGTTGTCTTCTAAAACATTAACAGGATACATAAATGGGCATTTAGCACGTTTCCCGCCCTAACAAAGGTTAATATCTGTCAACATCCACTGAGATTCACTTCAGCAGGGTGGATTTAAACTGAACTCCGCCTGTCGCAGGATGGTGTTTGTGATTATCAGCCCACTGTTTCAAATTCTGCGTTGTTTATAAGCACACAAACATGCAGCGGAGGCAGGAATGTGAGATGTCATCAGATGGAGCTGCTACATCATCACACGCCTGTTTCCAGTTAGCCCTTTGAGGAACAACAAGACTGCAGAACCCACACTGGCTCCGCAGTGTTTTTTAGCTAAAAATAGCAGTTCACACAACTTGACAGAGTCTGGTTACAAGACAACCCTGGGATTCCTTTTGAATGAAGCCGGGGTCAAAGGTGACGGGGATATAGCCAATAGTAGTGCTTCCTGTTTAAATTGGAATACTTCAATTCCTCAGAGAGGTGTGGGTAGGAGAGGGAACAAGCATCTGTGAGAGGCCCACACATTTCTGAGTCTGATAAAGTCACACTCTGAAAGACGACTGAGTGAGTGAATGTGAAAGTTTTTTAAGGGGAATTCCTGACTTAAAGGTTATATTGATAACATTTTTTGTAGACAAATAATTAAAAAATAATAATACATCCACAGAGCTTTTAGAAAGGTGTGGGATAAAAGTACGGCTGTTCTTAAAAAAAAAAATCATGATTGTAAATTAATCATTTTAAAGATTTTGACAGGTCCAAAATGAATGTTTTGTTTATCTCTGTGTAAGATATCTGACGTTTGGTTCCTGTTTGTAACAAGGCTTGTGAGCCAATAGTACAACGACGTTGGTATCATGTGGTATCTCTGCGTCGTCAGTGAGCAAGAGTCTTAGTAGTTGCCAGTTAGTGTGGAAAAAACGGAAAAAGTTTGATGGTAAGCGCCCGGCTTACGCTACCAATCCTAAGTGCTCAGCGACAAAACGAGGAGCATGACCAGGGTGAACACTGGTTCAGCTTTTGCTCGTTGGAGTCGGCTGAAAAGCCACTCCGAGGTGACCACTTTTCTTCTTGACCGGTAAGCTAAAGCTAAGGTTTGTTAGCTAGCTAATGTTAACGTTAGCTAACTGGGAACTGGCAACCACAGTGCTTTGAGCAACAGCAGTGTTGTGATGTGAATGCCATGGAACGGGGGAGGGGGGAGTGGGATGAATGTTATCAGTATAACCTTTAAAGCAACTATAAGGAGCTTTAATTTTGTGTTGTGTGTTTTGGTGGCCCCTGTGGACAAAAGCGGTAGCGTTTCACCACCACTTCATGTTGTAAATATCCTGAGATCCTTTTTTAAACACACCTGTTTGCAGGATGCATAGCGATGAGGTAATGTATCTATTTGTGGCTGTGTAAGATTAATAACTGTAATATGGCACGGTGAAACAAAGTAAACTTTGTTTTAGTACCGTTCATACAGTACACCAAGGTTACCTGTAAGCCTACAACTAACAGATTTGGTTGCTCTGTAATAGTCATTTTGTTGAGAAAGCTAAAGTTATCAGCATTCCCTTAATGTAATGTTATGTCTTCATAATAATAAGCCAACAGCAAGATATAGGCTAGCTCAGTAGCAAGGCCAACATAAAATGTTATGTTTTAAGCCAGTTGTATTACAGTAATGTCCACCGTGACCGTTATACCGTTATACCTCCATGGACTGTAAAACCATGTCTCGCAGTGTATTTCATAAATAAATAGAAAAACAGACATATTACACACCTATCTAGGAGGAAGAGGGCCAGTTCAGGATCGGTTTTGACCATCTGTTGAATGACCGACCAAGGTTGACTCGTGTTTTCGCCCGTGCTCTATCACTGTCCCTTTTAGCTTTTCTTTTCAGTTCTTCGGTCAGTTCTTTGTCTCTTTGCTGATCCTGCCCCAGTATCAGCCATAACCACAAAATATAAGGTCAAAAATAAAATTCTCAAAAGAAAAATCTCCTCCTGCTTCATTTTAACTGGTTAACGTACTACTCACTGCCAAACTTTGCCTGGGAAAATGTAAAAATAGGCTCTTCTGGTCTGGTCTCCTGGTGCCATAAATTGTTTGGTCTGATTTCGCGGGGAACCGGACCCAGTGATAGGCATTAACTATATAGAAATAGCCCATCTTCTCGCTATTGGTCTTGTTTGCTTATGTAGGTCATATAGAGGCGTCAGTAAATCATTAAATTGACACTTTTTTATAACCAGTTAAAAACTCCTTGTAGTAACTTTAAATGGCTATAATTTTATTGTTAAGAAATTAAGGTATTTATATTAACACTCTGGTGAAATTGTGGCACTATCTACAATCAAATGATGGCGGCGGTGATACGTGCAGGGTGGCTCATGTCCAGTGGCATGCTCAAACATGCTGTGGAGGGAAAATGCACAGGCAGGGTAGTCATTATCCCAAGTAGTATGACTCACACGCAGTAGCTTCCTTCATTCCTCGAGGGCCTTGGACCCACAGTTTGTACAAAACCCCAGCTGGCCTGTCACTGTCAGCGGAAAATTATGTCTACTATAGCTAACACTGTCTCCTTAGTGATGTCGCCCACTATGAAGATCAAACGTGAATACTGATAGCTTTACTCATCTCCAATGAAGACAAAACAGCAAGCCATATCAGTGGTACAACCAGAGCGCAGTTACAGTACATGTCCACCTCCTGTGCTGTGCTTGGTTTCACCTGAAAGGTGAGGCTAGACATTAATCAGGGATTGACCACCTGCCTTTAAGTGTACTGTATAACTGGATGGGACTGTAAGTACTTTAAAGTAGCTTACTGCGTGTCATATACCATACAAAAATACCCAGACTCCTTTTGTTTTTCTCTCTGATAAGTGATAATGATAGTCAGAGGCAAAGTACAAGAGACAAAAAAATCAATCTGAAAAACACAGATGGTTTGTGGTCCCTGTAAACATCTCGCATACTTGCGGTGTCCGCCTCTCTCTTGTCCTCTTCCCTTATTTGAACAAGAGAGGGGCTCTCTTTCGATTTCTGATGAAATCTTATCCGTACACAAGTATGAGCTCACTCATACAAGTAGAATATGAGCTTCTCGAAGTGTTTCTAAGATCTACACCTCTTCCTGTGGACACTCACGCGATGTTTTATTGGTCACCGACTAATTCTGAGAGCACCCACAGAAACAGTGACACACTTACAGTACCATGACCCCACAAATCACTGATTTCATGTTTGTCTATGCATGTTCCTGTTTTTGAAACTTTGTTAATTCAAGCAGACAAGGTGGGAAATAACCATATGGAGCTGGATGATGAAATGCTGTATAACTACTACTGTGCTGGAAATGTGAGAAACATTTCTGTAAGAATCGAGGACTTGGAGCTCCAAGTTCCTGGAGATGGAGTGTCTCGTTCAGGAATGAATGCTGAAATTACTCACTTAGACTTCTGATAAGTCACAGCAACGTGTACCATCCAGTTACAGGCAGGTTGTTGAAACTTATCAGCTCCTGGCGTTGCACACAGGGGGACAGATGAGGAGGGTGGAGGAGATGGTTGTCTCAAGCAGCCAAAACAACCTTAAGCTTAAAGCTGAAAAAACTGTAGAGATTAGGGTAGACTTGAGGAGAAACCCTCCTCTTTGCTCCACATCTACATCCTTGGATTTTAAATATATCCATTTATGAATTTTCCACTAAAGTTTGTTGCATTATAATTTACAATAAATACATGGTAGAGGTTTGACTCTGCTTCACTTATTATCAAGCTTTTTATTGACTAGCAATTTAAGCTTAAACAAGACTTAAAATGACAATGCTAACATACTGATGTTTAGCTGGTATAATGTTTACAATATTCACCATCTCAGTTATTGTGCTAGCATGCTAACATTTGCTAATTAGCACTAAACACAAAGCACAGCAAAGGCTGATGAGAATCTCAGTAGTTTTGCAGGTATCTGGTCATAAACCAAAGTATTTGGACAAATTAAAATTTGAACTGATGATGGAATGAGATGTAATGTCAGAGGATCACCAAAGTTGTTCGCCCTATGGGGGACCACGAATGTCTGTATCAAATTTCATGTCAATTCATCCAATAGTTGTTGAGATATTACAAAACCACAAAGATGAATCTCATGGTGGTGCTAAAGGCGAAGTCAGGGGATCACCAGAGTCAGTAGGCCATGAATGTCTGTACAAACAATTGTGTAGTTGAGATATTTCAATGGATAAATGAAAACTTTGACCTGCTGGTGGCGTTAGCTGAAAAGTCAAGGGATCACCAAAACCATTAGTACTCATCTTCTGCGCACCATGGATATCAGTTCCAAAGTTCATTACAATCCAACCAATAGTTGTTGATATATTTCAGTAATGACCCAAAGCTGTCAAATTCATGGTGGTGGTTCAGGAAAAGTCAGGGGGATCACCAGAGTCAGTGGGCTTTATCCTCTGGGGACCATGAATGTATGAGATATTTCAGTAGTGGTGGGCCGACCAACAATGAACAATATTTTAAAAATGTTGGGAACTATCATCTAAAATAGATCTGAAATAGGGAAGTGGCATCAGCTTTAGCTTGATCAGTTAAAAAATGTCGGGAAGTGTCGTTGTGCTTTTCCATTCAGTCCATCTTTTGCTTCTCGAATCAGCAGAACACGGCTATGTGTGTCATCTAGCCCGGAGGAAAGATCATTTGGATGCAACGTGCCCGCCACGTGTGTGTCAACAAGACCCAAGACGAGCATATTGGCAACATTATGACTGACGTCTCTCGTCCCAGACACCACCTTTTCCGAGCTTCTTCCCCCGAACTTGCCTAAGAAATGACAATTCTTACAGGGAACGAGTGACAGAGAGCTTGTCATTTCTTCTCCCATGACTCACCCGCACTCCCTTTAAGCAACCACATAATGTTAGTTAGACATAATGAGAAAGAATCCACGGCATGGAAATTGTTGCCACATACCAAAATTCTGCTCTAGACCCGCTCGAAATTGTTGTCCATTTATTTCAGCTTTTTGCAAGTTCAAGATGAGCAAACAGTGTACTCAAGACAGACTACATGCGTGTTTAAAAGCTACATAAGACTACAGGTCTGTTTATACTAAAGTTAAGTGGGTGCAGAGGTGAGATTTGGTGTGCGACATATATCTTTTTGTGATTTTGGATTCTTTCGCATTCAATCTTAATCTGTACATCTGTAATATATTAATGCACAATACAACACAACTGTACACACAAATGTGAACAACACATTTTCTCATTAAGTGCCTAAAACTTTGTCTGCAAACAGCACATAAATTTATACTCTATTTCCTGCTGTACAATTTAAGTGGCGGTACATTTAAGTCGCTTTTCAGTGTTTATTCATCTCCCAAGAATTTATTGTTTCCGTGCCGTCGGCCTTTATCATGTGAACATATTATTAAATGATTTTTGCCTTCGTATTAACATAAGAAGTTGATTTGTACATGCAAGTACACACTCTCACAACCTCATGCTGTTTGCTTTAAGTTGTTGGTTTTGCTTTCCAAAAAATTCCCATGTATGTGCACATGTAATTAATTATAAACAAACTCTATTTCTCAAATTTAAACAAAGCCATTTATTCTGAGAAAAGGCAGAAGTCCTCAGGATTTTTAGTGGCGTAGGTTGAGTAAATCATTTGAGTTTCGCAGTTGGAAAAGACGGGGGCCCCTCTGGTACTTTTCCTCTCATCTGTGCAATGTGGGCACTCGGAAGAAGAAAGAACACGCCTTCTTTGCCAGCTTTACCCCATAAAAGGATGAGAGAGGAGAAAGCCTTGATCGTTCCCCCTTTCCAGCTTGTCACAATGGGGGCTACAAGAGGTGAAGGGGGTCCATAATAAACACACATGCATGCATTCTTCACCCCCCGCTCTCAAAATAAACACAAACACGTACTGAAGTGACCTTGTGTCCCGTTTGTTTTCCACAAGAACACCTGCGGAGACTGCAGGAAGTTTAGCTCTTAAAGAAGTAATCAAAAACAGGCAGCTACACCTACCGATTACACAAACACATACTGCAACAAGCACAAGCCTGCCTCGCGCTGCTGCTCTACAAATTAATATGCTGAGCAGCACTCAGGCACATGGTGACTGCCCCCCCCTCGTCCTCTTTCACACTTTCCTGACACACATTCACAGAAAAATTTCACACAAAGAAATATAAATGAGTAATGATGGCAGGCTCGAAGCCCTGTTGAGAAAGAGAGGGAGGGAAGAAGTGAAGAAAGACAGAGAATCAGAGTATCAAAGAGTAAAAGGGGAGGGAGAGGCACTGAGAGAAGAAAATGAGGGGGTGTTGAGGAGGAGGAGGGAGTCTGAAGGAGACAACTTAAGACGGTGAGAACAGAGGACAGTATTGAGTACACGGTGAGAGCAGACAGAGTGGGAACAGGGGACGAAGAGAGAATAAAGACTTGAAATATCCATCACCAACAAACAGGTACAGTAAACTGTTTTGAACACTTTACTTTTAAGTCACTATGGTGATGCGTGTGTCAGCCAAATGCAAAACACTGGCATTGTTTGATGTTTATTCTGAGAGATTTAATCATCAGTAGAATTTAAAGTCGTGAGAAAACTTCTGAGCATCAGGGTTATTTTAAAATGAACCAGAGTGTAAAGTGAAAATCCATGCGCACTGTGATTCAGTTTTGGGTTCCCACAGAACTCATCTGGCTTGTTGCCAGGAGAAAATGGAAGTGCTGATGGGGGTTACCCCAATAGTTGTATCTTTTTCTTCCAGCGCTCAGCATTTATTTATCTAAAGCTGTTTACAGGATGGAAACTAGAGCATTGCAAATGTTTCGTTATACACGAAGGCATTTCCCAGCTGTAAACTTCGGCAAAATAGAATTCCAGTCAACAAGTCAGAGATGTTGTATGTCTTACCACTCTCAACAAACCTTTCTGGTCTTCTGTTAAAAGGGGAAAAATCTTGAAAACTCATATCTCTTATCCTTTGTACCACTGTGGATCCTCTTGTTGCCATGCTTATTTCTGTCTAGTATTGTCACCAAGTTCTGTATTTTGGTTTCTGTGTTTTGACGCGGTGAGCACTACTACAATAACCTCTGCTTCTTGGTTTCAGTTCTTTTATTCCACATTCTACTTCTTATAACTGGCCTCTGTGTATAATTTTAATACACAAGGTCAATAGAGAAACAGTGACCAATGAAGATGCATTTCCTCTCTTAGACTGAATGGATAAAAATACTATCAGTGATCTATTTATGGTTGTATTATTTTTCTCATCATTTGTCATTTCTGTCCACAGAGATGACATCACTGTGGGGTAACCTGGCTGTGCTTCTCCTTTTTCTGAGTGCCTCACCTCTCCTCCACTCCCACCTCTTCACTCATGCTGCCTCCGCTTCCCCTCCTGTCACTCGCCCGCGGATCATGTTCATGACTGTCCTGGGCTCAGATGATAACTATGATGATGAGTACCCTGACGACCACAGCTCTCCTCCTGAAGTGTTGTATCCCAAGAGAACTACCCGTCTCCAAGGGGAACCGCACCTCTGCCAATACAACCCCTGCCTGGAGAACCAGGAGCCCTGCGCCCAACTTGCAGACAGGACTGGATGCCTCTGTCCTGGGGTCAGTGGGGCTGATAATCCTCCTCATGCACCACGCATTCAAGTTCTGCAGCAGGTCAGTGAAGGGGAAAACAGAGGGAAGGTAGAGGTCCAGTGGTGCGCTCCATCTTCTGTGGTATCTGGGTACAGAGTGGTGATTGAGGGAAGTGGAAGAGGTGCCCTGGAGTTTGGGGAAGTGTCGCGACGAGGTGTGGTCGGATCTTTGGAAGTTGGGACTAAGGTGTGTGTGGAGGCGGTGAACAATGCAGGACACAGCACCCCGTCAGAGTTCTCCTGTAAGCGGTATGACCCTCCTCAATCTTCTGACCATAAACTGTTGGCCGGGGTCATAGGAGGAGGAGTCGCCCTCCTTCTACTACTCATCATAGCAGCTGTGATCCTCTGGCAGTATCAAATGCGTAAAAAGGCAAAGAGAGACTCCACTGATGGACTAGGGAACCCCTCTTACAGCAAAGAGGGAACTCTGTGATCCAGACTACTTCAGCACAGACAATCCATCCCGGTCACGCTGAACAGGCCCCTTGAGACAGGGGGCATAGCAACGGTTAATCATGAACAAAAGCCAAGTAGTTCTGGGGTGGTGTTATGATTGATTATAGAACTAAGAAGTTTTTTACAGTCCTGTTTCAAGGAATATGTAAACATATTGGGAGAAAAAGGAGTAATGTTTTTGGGATAACACTAACAAATGGGTAATTCGGTTATTTTGTGGTTAGAACAGGTTTATTTGCTGGCGAATTAACCTTTATAGATTTATTGTAGTGCTTTTATTTTATCATGGTTGAATTTAATTGTAAATATTAATAATTTTAGGAAACACTGACTGAAACTTTTGTAATAAACTAAAACTTATTTTAATAAAAACTGTGTAAAATGTCTTGGTTGAATGTATGCTTTCATCTGAAAGGTTTTGCACAGGCCTATATGTTGGAACATACAGCAGGATGACAAATCAATAAGAGAAAAACAACATAATGTGTCTTAGTAAGGTAAAGGCCACCATAAGCGACAAGAACAGCTTTAATGTGCCTGAAAGTCTCTGAAACTGTACCAGAGGGATTTACCAATGGTCGGTCCAAAATGTCCCATAGATGTTGATTTGAGTTGAGATCTGGTGGCTGCAGAGGCCACAGCACATGATTTTCGCCATTTTAACACTTATCAAACCATTCATTGAGCCCTTGTGCGCTGTATGGAAGCATATGCATTTTTTATATTTCTCCTCTCATTTATTCATATTTTAACTGTCATCCGTCTGTATGCGGTGGTGGAAAGTATTTAATTTTAAGAACCAAGTACTTGTTTAAGAACAATATAAAGCTACTTTTACATTATTTGAGTGATAATAATTTGTGTTGTATTATAATTCTACTCAGCTACTACGCTTAAGCTACTTTTTACTTTGCAGGTTAAGATTTTACATACAAAACAAATGATCATTTATGAAATAAATTATGCATTTATGCAGCAGGATATAAAGTTACTAAAATTTGTTCCACTTCAACCAGCTAACATTAAAATTACAAGTTAATGCATCAAAAATAAATATTCAGTAATATGATATAATAATATGGTGCTTTTACTTTTGATGCTTTTAGTATATTTTTCTGGTAATACATTTATACTTTTAGTTGTGCTCATTGTGCTATCTCTGCTTTCACTTCAGGATCTGTTTCCTCCATCACTTTCTGTATTTATGAAACTACAACTTCAACGTTTATTTTGAAAGTCTTGTAAAAACTAAAAAACTGCAAATGGGAAGTTGTTTTTATTGGCTGGCGACTGAAGTCTTAACAGTCTAAGCCCCGCCTTCGCTCTGCGTCTAAGCCAATGATTTGTCACTAAACATTTTCAGGAAGAAGGTGTATTATTTTTAACAACGTATAAAGTTACCGCTCATAACGGCTTCATACAACCAGGATGGCGAGCTCAGGTGAGTCTTTATTCACTTCCCTACCTGAGACAGACATAATTTGCCCCCAATCTGAATTTTATGAATGACTTGAAACATCTCTAATGTTGGTTGAGAAGCTTTAGTTACCGCCAAATAATTAGTTAACACTTGTTTACTTAATAAATAAAAGCCTTTATCGCATTAACAGTAGCTACATTCGACGGATTGCGTGTTGTTGCATTAAGCTAACTATCTCGCGCACAGATTTCTGTAACTAATAAATATTAAATGAGGAAACAACTCCTAGTTGTATTCCGTTCTTCTTTTCTTAATATGCTTACCATAATGATTCAGAATGACTCAGCAGATAATGAAAGTCTTGATGAGGTCAAGCCGAAAGCTACCTGTATCATCAGGGAATGCAAGCTGGTTGCCCAAGCAACAACCAACAAACCAGTTTCATGATTTCACCCTTTTTAGTGAAGTGAAACATGATAAGTGTTTGCATACTGTAACCTGTTACTTCAAAGGCGAGTGGGGGCATTGTACCTTTACTCCTAATTTTCAGACACACACACACACACACAGATAAGAAAAAGCATGAATGCCAACATAAGGGAGCAATTTCCTGGATTTTCATTCAGCCCCTTTGTATCTTAACCTGGTTCCAGACCTCTTTAATCATTACCAGAGTATATGATTTTTCTCAGTGATTCAATACAGTCAGATATGAATGAATAATGAAGTGAAATCAAATGGCAATTTAGTCTGATTTTCTGTCTTGATACCTATACCTCCAGTCAGGATATTTGCCAAGTATTGATCTGATACTAGGGCTGAACAATTAATCGAAATACAGTGGAAACCGCGTATAGTGATCACGTTTACAGTGATCAACCGCTTATATGGATCAAAAAGCTTGGGACTAAATAATTTGCTTATAGTAATCAAGCAGTCTGCTTACAGTGTCCATTTTGGGCCTTTTCATACATGACAGCATATGGGGAAAGTAATTCTATTTTTTTTACTTTACTCCCATGATACTTTGCCGGTAACCCGTCCGCTTCCAGTTGACTACCTGAGGCTGGTGCGGCGTGCACATTGAAATCATGATGGGGAAAAAGAAAGTCATTTTCTCTGAATGAAAAACGTCGTCTCCTCGAACCTTATGACAAACTCCCAAAAACAAGCCAACGAGATGCAACAGAGAAACTTGGTGTTCCTCAGACTACCTTGTGTAGTGTACTCGGACACGGGTAAAGCACCTGTGGTTGAAGCCACCCTCGTCAAGTGGATTGATAATGCCTGGTCACATAATGCCCCCTTGAGCGGGCCCTTGGTGAAGGAAAAGGCAGAAGAACTATAAGAAAATGGTGAAGCTGCCTGTTTCATTACTTTATATTCATGTAATAAATATACAAATGTCAATTAGATGGTAATCTGTGTGAGAAATAAAGAAAAAGAAAAAAAAATGTAATAATCATCCGCTTATAGTGATCAATTTGACCCGAACAGACGTAATCACTATAAGAGGTCTTCACTGTAATATCCAAATCACAGGCACTGCAATTTTTTGATAAAGGTAAAATGTGGCACAACATACCGCCCCAGCAAAAATCACATAATTATTAATTTAATATTTTTTTCAGTGAAAATGAAATTCAAAAATTCCCACTAAAATCGTGACTTATATCGCAATTGCAATATCTGTCAAAATAATCTCAATATAATTCTTTTTTTGCATATCGTTCAGCCCTTTCTGATACCAGTGCGTTCTTTTTCCAAATTCAAAATCTGTGTACGTCACTGTGTGGAACTGATGGTGATCATTTCTATGTAAGGTAACATGAGGCTGGGATCGCTGTGGCACTAAACAACTGAGTCGGTAGCCCGCTGTGACTGAATGAATTTAGCTGATTGCTAAATAAACTGTATTTAATATGGGTCGTGTCACATCATGGGTGATACCTGATGCCCTTATTGTTTGGTACATCCCTAATAATCAGGCTGTTTGTATCCACTCTTGTACCGCAGTGTGCAGGTGCAAACA
>NTHP01000108.1:1214884-1252649 GCA_003416845.1 Oplegnathus fasciatus
CTTAAAAGTCCTCCTCTCTGCTCCCAACAGTTTTTCACCTTAGGAGCTCTCCTAAGGGCTAAGATGCTTTGTGAATGACTTTTATCTTTACCAGGATCTACTCTTAACTTTAAAGGGAAACTCTTAGAAAACGTCATAATTCTTAGAAGTTTCTTAGAATTTCGTCACTAGGAGCAGCTCTCTACTGGGAAGCTTTATGAATACAGCCCCAGCAGATCCCCCACATGTAGAGATAATTAAAAGTAAAGTGACTGTTGCCAGCTGCTGTTGGGATTTCTTTTCTAGACGAGGTAAAACAAATAGGTCTGACATTTAGCACAAAGTGTTGTAACAGTGTTCACGTTTGTGGTGCAGTTGCAGCAGCTGGTCCCTGGTGCACAGGGATTAAAATGGAAGCACTCCAGCTTGGTATGTACAGTACACACACCTGACATATGCACACATATCTTCAGCTTTTGTACGCTACATTTCTACATCACCTCTTTTTGCTACTTTAGTCCTCACAGATTTGAAGGAGAGCATGTTTCTCTGTGTGCAGCCATGTCCTCAGCCCGACCCTGAAGAGCTGTGTGCCTTCACTGATCTGTATGGTTCCCTCAGATTACTTCTGTCTTTCCAGGTACAAACAACAGTAATCCTTTACTAGCATTTTATTGGCCTGAATAATAATTACTGATATTAGAGCCTGAGCATTGTCTTAAACTTATTAAGCACTATAGTTAACCTCTTTTTCTGTTGGAAGACTGTCCCAAGATATCTGAGCGGGATCACTTTGCTGATTTTTGGACCAAAATTATCCAAATATCAATAATTAATATTATTATGAACCCGGAACTCATTTAAATTAATTTCAGCATTGATTTTCTTTTTATTTAATATATTTTTAATATTTTAATATTTTTTTCACAGTGAGCCTGTGAGTGACTTGTCTTTATTTTTGCACTGTACAGATGAAAGATGCGAGACTTTTCAGTCTGGAGCGGTGTGCACATGTAGAAACGTTTCTACACACATTCAGCTTGGCTAACGCAGGGGTAGGATCTGTTTCCCTCTCACATGTATCACAGTATTGTTTTAAAGTAGGTAGGGTTAAAATGTGACTTCCCCTTTTTTTCACAGATCAAAATCCATCTCAAATTCAAATTTGGCCAGCAGACCTTCCTGCGAGAATTTAGGTATGACTGCCAACTACACAGGCACAGCTCATGGCTTTTTTTTCTCGTAAATCTAGCAAGTCTCCCACCGGTTAAATGAGCTCATGGTGGAACAGCTTTACTCAAAACTGTGTTTTTGTTTGTCTCTATAAATTTGACATGCCCGTTGTTGTATTCTGCAATGATGCACAAAGACTGCAAAGCAGTAGATCAGAGTGTGTTTGTGGCTTCTTATGTTTTTGGCTTTAGGAGTTACGACATAATAACAAACACAAACAGAATGGCTCATTACTCTTGTTAAACCCCCTCGGGCCTGTTTTGATGAAGCGCTAACATGTTCATATTCTTGCAGAGTGAAGATCAAGAGTAAAGTTGCATGGGAAGACCAACCATCACTGATCTTGGATGTCACCTCTGGTACACTGTCAGTACTGCTGGTTTTAATAGTATTTAAGTTGCTTGTGTGGATCAATGTTATCTTTCCTCCAGTAGAAAAATAATAGAACCCAACAGGGAATGATGTGTAACTAAAATAATTTTATCCTCATCTATTAATGCAACCAAAACATGTTGAAAATATCTGGACATATACAGGCATGTTCTATATAGAAAGTGATTCTCTGTCCTTGGGTTTAAAGGCCTCCAGAGTGTGTGAAGAAAGGATGCTGGTGTCAGGGAGGACACCCTGTCCTTGGAGGCAGGTTGCCACTCAGTATCCCACCTGAAGCCATGGACCAGGGCCTGTTCGGGGAGCTCAGCGTCCAGCCTGTCACACTCCTGAGCCCCTGTGTGCTGCAGTACCCCAATCTGCCAACACAACTCACTCACATACAAATATCCTTTGCTGATTTTATCACGACTCTGTTTGTGGTTTTCATGGAATCTCAAGGCGCGGCCTGCTGTGGGGGCCTCAGGATTGCGTGTCTGCTTTCTGCAGAGGACATGGTTCAGCTCACATCATCAGACCGTTTCTTTCAGTGCGCACTGGGATGGTTTCCAGCCGAGTGTGAAAGCGGGGATGAGGGTCAACACCTCCAAGCCTGAGGCCACGGTGCTCTGCAAGAAAAAAAGTGGCTGAGTCACTGCTCCAAGTGAAGGAGTTCAAGTATCCTGGGGGCTTGTTCACAAGTGAGGGGAAGGAGGGCCTGACCACATCAGATATGTGATTAAAGTTGTTCTGAACGGACGGGGGAGGCGCAATATTTTTTAAATATGGAGATAACAGCACACATTTTCAGACAGTGTCTCCTGAAAGACATTCATAGTGTTGTACTTGGCTTTTCACATGAAAAGTGACAGAAATAGTTGTGTAACAAATGAAAAAAGAGCTAGAGAGAGAAGTTCAAACCCATCTTACTTTCTGACCTCCGCACAGCCAGACAGTCACGGTGTGAAGTGGGTGTGAATGTCAGTTCCGTTCAGTTTCGGAAAGCTACAGAAATGGTCAGACACAGCCCCACCCTCCCCAGTTCTGATAAGTATACTGGCAGCTGTATATGGAGCATGAGATCAACAGGCAGCTACGTCAGCGGTAATGTGGATGCTATCTTGGACTGTTGTATAAAGAGGAAGCTGAACCTGAAAAGGCGAACCTCTCGATTTACTGGTCAACCTACGTTCCGACCCTCACCTAGGGTCATAAGCTTTGGGTTATGACCAAAAGAGTGGGCGGTTAGGGCATCTGATTTGGATTAGTCATCCTTGACTTCACATGTGTCCAGGTGTTGGTATGCAGCCCCAGTAATGTTCCTGTCACAGGCCCCTCCACCTTCTTCCAGAACCTCCCTGCACATCTGGACTGTCAGGAACTGGGACTGCACAGCCTTCACTGCTCCTCCTTCAAAGGTAGACAACCACCACTGATGGGAACAACACATTCTGATGGCCAGGACACATTTTATGTCTTTTGCTAGAGGAACTGTAAGGGCAGGTTTTCCTGGACAGGATATAAATTGGCTTTGAAGTAGGTTCGATATCTAGAACAGTTAATCCGGTCTTAACAAGTGACGTTCTGAAACACTTGGGATTAGTCATTTCTTGACTATGAGGCCTGAGTTGAGAAGACTTAATTTCAAACACCTGTGTTTATTTGTTGGGGAATGTGCACATAGCCGTGGCCTGAAGCTGCTCATAAAAACTTTAATGGATCACAAAGAGCCCGTAATTTGTGTTCAGAGGAATAAAACCAAACAGAACAATGGACGTAGAAAAAAGAACACACACAGAACACAGTAACAGAGACCTTAAAGTGACAGCACTTTGAGAAAAAGGACTCCCGACACTGCAAATGTGGGCTAGAACAGTGAAATGTCTCTAAAGAATTATGGCCACATGCAACTAATCTGCGCTAGTGGTTTACGCTCATTTCGATCAGTTGGTTCTGAGGCCAGAAGAAGTGTTGCATTCACAAAGCAAAACAGTTCTCACAGCAGAGAGTTGGGGTGTGGAAACGGTTTACAATGTGTTTGTAAACAGGTTTCCATCCTGTCTTATGTTAGAAATCAGTGTTTAGATTTGTCATATTTAACTTTGACCATGATGTTTCCCTGACCTAAACTAAGTGGCTTTAGTTGCCAACATCTAATCATATCTTAATCTTGCCTTTGTTTCCACAAGTGGATTTTTTAAAGAATAAAATGTTTAAAAAGTTCAACATTTTGCAGTTGTGATCAACGTAAGTGTTTTGTCTGATATATTGTTTAAAAAAGACACCACATTTTCCCCTAAATTAATTTTTCAACTCAACTTGAAGATCACTCTTAGGAGCATTTTCTTATATGGTTTAGAAACGGATTTCATGAAAATGATTGAAGGGGTTTCTCATGTCAAAGTACTTGACAAGCAGGTGGTTGGTCTTCAGTAAAATAGTCCAAATAATCCTTGTGTTGTCCAGACAACAGTCAGCCTTTCTGAATTTAATTCTGCCTTCTTGAATTTTTAATTTCAGCCTTAATTTAGTTCTATAGAAACTCAGTTAAGTTAATTTGAGAGCAGGCTAAATGTAGTATTATTTGAAATGATTGGTTTACTGTAAAGCGACACAATCTGGAATTAAACTTCATCATCACTAAATAATCTCTTAAAAATTGGCTGGTTTCTCAGAAGCTGCTCTTGCATAATAAGTGGGTTTTTTGGCTTGTAGACTACACAATGAATCACAACCACAAGCAAAACCACGGGTCTCCATAAATCACAAGTATCTTATTCATTCACAATATGAGCTAAAGGCCCCACAAGAGAGAAGAGAGGGAAGATCCTTTCCTCCATCACAAACACATCGAAGTTTGGTTTACTCTGACCTGACAAGGGACACATTTTGATGTGCTAGAAAAAAGAAAAAAGACTTTGTAAACATCCGTTAAACGTTTTTAAACTAGAACAGCAAAACCAAACTGACTTGCCCAACCCAAAGGTGTGTCTTCCATTAACCACAATGTTGCGTACATGTTGTGATTGTTGCAACCCACCGCTGTACCAGTGTGCCTTCAACTAGTGTAGACTTGCTGTGCGTTTACTGTTTAAAGTGGATATCATCACTAATAATGAGGTTTTCTTTTCATTTCGCTCTCATTTTTTACTTTCCAAAAAAAACATTTTAACATCCTCTGCAGATCTCGTGCACAGCGGTGGCACTGTGTACACGGTAGAGCAAGAAAACTGTGAGGATCCAGAGCAAGAATCAGGTTTTCCCCGAATGCAGCAAAGTCTCCTGCTTTTCCTCTTCCTGCAGCACAGTGACCCGTTCATCTGCCAGCTCTCTGATATCATGGGTGAGAGACAGCTGCATGTATAATCACAAAACACTGAATTAAAGTTGGTCTGAATTACATTTTCTTTTCTGTATCTGTGGTTGTCCCACAGCCACAGAGTTGCTGATAGAGCACCACCTGGAGGATATTCTGCACAACAACAGGCAAGCGGTCACAACAGCACTGCAGACTGAGCTGAAGAACACACTGAAAGTCCAGAATCGCAGAAAAAAGGCAAATCTGACAAACACATACACACTAACTGCCAGAAAGAAAATACTCCTTAATCACTCGCTGTTTTTTTCATAACTTTGACAATTTTATATAATCGTGTGTAGTGCCTCAACTATTATTTGACTAATCGATTGAAAGAAAAGTGAATCAGCAACAGTTTTGATAATCAGTTTGTTATTGATGTTGTTTATCAAGCAAAGATGTTAAACATTTGCAGGTTGCAGCTTCTCAAATCTGAGGATTTGCTGTTTAAATTGAAAATGTTGTTGTTGGTTCAGCCAAACAAGACATTTGAAGACGTCACCTTTGGGCTCTGGGAGACTCATTTTTCATTCTTTTCTGACATTTTATAATCAACTAATCGTATAATTGGAAAAAAAGACTAAATGCATGAAAATTAATTGATTTGAGCCCTAACCGTGTGTGTTTGGGTGGTGTGTGTGACATGTAAGGACCAAGAGAAGCTGTGTTCAGCTGCTGAGGTGATTCTCAGTTCTTCCATCAGTATTGTGAGCTGCAGCAGTAACATGGACTTCAGAAATGCCTGTCTGAGCAGCATGAAGGTGTGGAAAAATTAATTTTAAAAATGTGTATGCAGATGTTTATAGTTAGAATGAAAGACTCATTATCATCAAGAATATCAGGTTATGTGCTACACTATAATTACACCTGCTGCATACATTCAGGGATATACATGTATACGTGTGGATAGTGTGACAACAGTCAGATGTGCATCCATAATGTATGTGTCTGTCAGGTACGTGACACTCATGAACTGTCAGCCTCCCTCCGTGAATCACTGAGGAGGGTGACATCATGGAAATTCGTTCCCAAGAGCAAGTGCTACTCCACTCATGTAAGTGGGATGTTTGTTGTTCGCGGATGCCAACCAGTTACTATAGCAGCACTTCAGTGCTTTTAGACGTCTGAATTGAATCCATAACATAACTACTTGTGATTACTTTCACAGATGGAAGAACATCCTGAGAGTGACGAGGCCACCAGAACAGAAATCTGAGAACGTCTGTGTTTGTCTTGAAAGAGTTTTGTTCTGGGTAAAAGGATGTGGAGGCAGTTAACTCTGGAATTAGTTGTGCATGTTGTAACTGTGCTGGTAATAGAAATAGCTATTTAACCTTTAATTTAAAAAAATACGTTGTTTTATTATAGTGTGTGCGTTGCATCAGATGCGATGGATAGAAAACATTCCAAAAGACATTGAACTGAATTTCCGATCTCCTTTTGTTGATTTTTTTGTATTATGTACCCCAAAATAAACAATATGGTACCATAACATGATTACTTGTACGATATAATGTACTTCAGTGTATAAATACTTATTGAGACTGTAAGTTTGCATCATATAGTTCTGTAGTTCACGCTGTTGTTTGTGGCTGTGAAACAAATTAAGCTGGGATAACGGGACTGGTTAAAAACTAAACAAACACTGTCATGGTGACCAGTAGACGGCATTAGAGGCTTTTATTTTTGCGGCGCTGCTAACTTCCGCTCATTTCTGTTTGTTATGGATATGACGTAACTTCCGGCCGCCAACAGCGACAGCACTTTTTCGCGGTAAAATGAAACAGGCATCTGATGTTCAGATTTATTCCGACTTCTCATAAACACCGTTTAACGTGTAGCTGATTTATGTAGCTGGTGTTTAGAAATCACGTTGTTTAGAGAATTAGGTCGTTGGCGTTGCTATGAAGTGAGAGCAAAGCTAACGTTAAAAAGCTAACTAGCAAAGTATCAGCAAAACATTGTCATAGTAACGTTACAGACATTATACAGCATAAAACAATGGCACTAGTGACCGGAGAGAGCCTGAAATCAGAGCTGGAAATGTTCGACATACCCTGCGAAGAAGACTCCGTCCTCGACAAGAGTAAGTAGCTAACACCTGCTAATTTTAATGTTAGCTGGATAGTTAGCAAAAGTAGCTAAGAATACATTAACTTACACATAGTCAACAGATTACAGGACTGTACTGGTGGTGCATTTTTATAGTCATTTGTGATGTCTGCTATTGTGATTGTCATATAGTTCATATACAATGTTAGCTTACATGAGGTTTCTTGTTATTTGTGCTCTGTCCTGCTATTTGGACTTCTATATTGTTTTGTCTGCCTTTTCTGTGGTTCATCAACCTTCTCAATGAGTGCAGGTGACCAAATCTGCCACATTCACATCACATTGATGGTAATTAATGTGTGCTGTCTATTAGGGCTGCAATTAACTATTGTTTTCATTATCGATTAATCTGTCGATCATTTTCTCAATTAATCGATTAGTTGTTTGGTCCAGAAAATGGTGAAAAATGTTGATCACTGTTTCCCAAAGCCCAAGGTGNAATGTCTTGTTTTGTCCACAAGCCAAAGATATTCAGTTTACTGTCACAGAGGACTAAAGAAACCAGAAAATATTCACATTTGAGAAGCCGAAATCAGAAAATGTGGACACTTTTTTCTTAAAAAATGACTCAAAATGATTAATCAATTATCAAAATAGTTGGCAATTAATTAAGTAGTCGACAACTAATCAATTAATCGACTAATTGTTGTCTACCATCTATGATAAATGAATAAATTAAGTAAAAAGATAATAAAGCCAAGAGAAATATATTAAATTCTAAACATTTTGTGTGCATCACGTCTCAGTGGTGTATAAAAGTATCTATAATCATCATTCACTTGTTCACTTGTTTATTTAAATGTGCTCAATTCAGAGTGAAAATACTTGAGAATCTACAGAACAGTTATGTCTGCTGTAGTTATCCTCCACCTCTGATTTACAGTATTATTTTCATTCATTGCCGTAATGTCACATTCCTGGTGCCTCAGTGTATCATGTAGGTATGTTAGCAGTCAGCTTATTGTTACATTTTTTCACCTGCTCCCTCATATCTCTTCTGTCCATCAGTGGTGGAGCAGTGTATCTGTAACAGGATACAGGCTGATGACATGGTGCTGGAGTGGGTGGCCTACAGCACCACAAAAAATGGACTAAAACTCACCGTGGACACCCTGGAGCAGTTTGAACATGAGGTAACAGGAACATCCTGACTGCTCATATTTTTCAAATTATTCATGATAGTGTGAAGTGTCACATGTGTTACTGATATCATTGCTTTGGATTTGGCCCTTTGTCAGTCAGTACACTGTCCTCACTGTCAGGTAGGACACCAATTTTTGTATTTACAGTGTGTTCATTTTCTTTGCAGGTGTTGAACAAGAAGAATAGATCCAAACAAAGCTTCAGAAAAGAAGAAACTCACAACAGAACCAGAGACATCCACTCGCTACAAGACTTGTATCCTTCACAGTGAACTCTCAGAACAAATATACTTGACTATCCAGCAGCTTCTCTTTGAGTGTCCAGTAATGCCATCGTGTTAAAGTCCTTGACATTACTTGTTCAGAATCAAAGCTGAGGAAGAGGAGGAGAATCTACTGGACGCCTACTCTACTCCCGCTAAGGTAAGCTGTCACTTCTGACTTCAGACAGTGTTTCTGTTGAGATTTACACTTTAAAGCCAAATGAAGAAGGTGTGACTCACTTGCTGGTCCTACAGTGAGTGTGAGTCACTTGTGTGCTCTACCCTGACTGTGTGTGTGTGTGTGTGTTTGTGTTTGTGTTTCTGTGTAGGGCTCTCAGAAGCGAGCACTGACCACTCCTGAACACCCTCAGTCAAAAAGAAGTGTAGCTCTGCTGGCCAGTCCAGGTCTGCTGCTGTCTCCTGCCAGCTTTTCTCCCAGGTACTCAGCAACAACACAGAGCAGCAGCCAGTGAGCTGCTGGATAACAGCTCAATCCCCACAAACATGTCCTGGTTGGTCTACTGTTAACAGACTACATACTTGGAGATATTAAGTCTTGACTAGTCTTAAAATCACTTTCTCAGATGAACCAAGTGGACAACATCTGCTTGTGTGGTGATATGTTATGTTTCCAAGTGTCGTCTTCTTTATTAATCTAGTAGTCTACTTTTATTTTTTATTTTGTTTTCTCTTTTATAGTGAACTTTCTACATCACTTTTCAAAACAAGTTACAAATACTGAGCAAACATTAAACACAAATAGGTTGCAAATAATGTTAAGAAGCTAAAAAAACAGACCTTTTTCTTTAAAGGGGTTTTCATCCTTGGTTTATTTAACAATTTGAATAATCTTGGGGCTGTAACAGAGAACAAAATTTTAAATCACTAGACTGAATCACATTTGTTGCCCTGTGACCTGACTTTGCCCTTCCTCCCATCTTTCTTTGGAAGTGCAACACCGTCACAGAAGTACAGCCAGCGAGGAGGAAAAGGGGAGGTGGTGGTGACATTCGGGGCCGTGCAGGGCACCCGCTGGGCAGGCAGGAAGGCCCTGGGTACAGGCATCCAGCTGGAGCTCCTGGAAGGGCCCGAAGACTCCCTTCGCTGCAGCTATAAGTACATGTTCCAGAGGCTGCGCGATGTTCGAAATGGTAAACGAGTCTGCATGTGAATTCATAAAACATATTTTACAACTGCAGTTGTTTTATACAACACTGACATTCATACATTTCTCTTAAATTATAAGTTAAACCAGTGCCCCTCAATGTATTGATGCAAAGAAACATAGAACTAATTGTACAGCCTGCTGAGATCAATAAAAACAGTGTGTATGATTACACAGTTGAAGATCTTTGCGTCTGTTTTCCTCAGTGTTGACAGAGAAGATAGAGGAGCTCGGCGACGGCCTCAGGTCTCACTTCAACATCGAAGAGTTCTCCCCCGTCTCTCTGCCCGCCCAGGTACAGATCTCTTACTGCTCTGAAAAACCTGTAAAATCATAGAAATCCTTGGAAACATCATAGATGTCTTATAGTTATAATTTATATAACTTATATTTTACTCAGGCAAAGTTTTATTTCGAGGAAGCTGATAGATTTACAAACCAACAAATCAGCCTGCAGTTTTACTTGTTGAAAAATGTGAGAGCTGGTTAGTGCTACACTTTGTACATTTTAATCAGCTGTTGAATATAATCGAACCTGGATTACATGAAAACGTTATTAGTTATTATTTGGAAAAATGTGTCAAAATGTATTCGTATAATGAAGTATTTCCTGACTGCTGAGTCTGGTGTGTTTATCTCTTCACCTGTAGGACAGTATAACGGTGTTGGGTCAGGTCTGCTGTGACAGTAATGGCAAACTGAACGCACAGTCGGTTCTGTTGGAGGCTGGACCGGAGCAAGGTGGTCAGCAAGTACCTGTTGACCTGTCAGAGCTCAAAGAGTACTCCCTGTTTCCTGGTCAGGTGAGCAGAAGGAAACTTCATGTCTTGGCAGATGAAGCTACAGATGGGTCTGCTTTGAAAGTCAAATGTTAAATGTATTTATTGAATGACGAGTGGTGGTCTCTCCTTTGCCTGTGCACTGAGGTGTGTGTGCAGCAGGTTACATGGCCACCAAGAGTAACAGAGCATGCCAAGGACCTGGGCAGGAGACTCACCCAGCGTCTGACCGAGAACTCTGACAACCGTTCAACAATTCCTGCATAAGATTAAATAACCGCCTGCTTGCAGTGTATGAAACTACTTATCTTGGCATTCATCTCCTCGTCTGCTTTCTTTCCTCAGGTGGTGGTGATGGAGGGAATGAACACAACAGGAAGAAAACTGATGGCTTCCAAACTCTACGAGGTCAGCTACAAGTTAATTTAGTGTTTCTAAGTGCTGACACATACGGACAGTCAAACATTTACTTGAAATATTGTTTCAAAGTCCAAATTAAGTGGTTCAGAGTATCTGAACTTTTACAACTGGTTCTGTTTGTGTATCTTCTGTTAATAGTCTTGTCTTTTTTTAGGGGGTCCCTCTTCCTTTCTACACTTCTGAGGTGAAAATGGAGATGGATGAAGGTAAGGAATGATGTTTGTTGATATTCGTGTCAGTGCATCCTGCTGATGAAATGAATAAATGTTCATCCTCAAAGCTTTCAGCTACAAGTCACATTAGTCACTGCAGTCTACTTGTGTCAAAGTTAGTTTGTTCATCGTCATCTCATGTGGTTGCAGAGCCGATGAACGTACTGGTGGCATGCGGACCGTACACTCCCTCTGACAGCCTGACCTTTGACCCTCTGCTGGACTTAATCAATGTGATTGTCAGGGATCGTCCTGATGTCTGCCTGCTGGTAAAGTTACTTTATTTGTGTTTCTGTATCACAATCAGCAGTTCTTCCTGTTGTCAGCTGACTGCATGTTATGTGTGGGTTTGTTTAATTCTCCCTCCTCTTCTCCAGCTCGGCCCATTTGTGGATTCCAAACATGAACAAATTGAGGTACGTTAAACTGTGGACGTGCCCAGTTTGTGTCTTTATCCCAGAATACTCACTGCTCCTAGATCTGATGTATTGTATATTATATGTGACCATCTTTATCTCTGTTTCTCAAATAGAAAGCCCAGGTGACCGAGACATTTGAGGCCATTTTCTCGAGATGTATCGAAAGCATCGTGGATGGCACCAAAAGGTTTGTCTTATATCTCCCCTAATATGAGTCCACTCTTTAAGCTCCTGAGGACCTGTTGAAGAGCATTTTCCTCGTGGTACCTTGTAATGTGCTCTAATGTTTTCTTTTTTCCAGTGTTGGCTGTCGCCTGGTGTTTGTGCCCTCCCAGAGAGACATCCACCATCATTTCATCTACCCACAGCCTCCCTTCACCCTGCCAAACCTCAGCAAGGACCAGGCCCAGGTCAGGGACACACAGACCTGACTTTAGGATTGTATATATGTGAACTAAATAAGGTTATCAACAAGATTCAAGCAGAGGAACTAAAGAAAATTGTCTGTTTAGTCATTGGTAAATGCACAGTCGCAGATCATGATCTTATATATATATCTATATATATATATATTTATTTATTTATTTATTTTTTTCACACTCTGCAGCGTGTCACTCTGGTCCCTGACCCCTGCACCCTGGTGATCGACGGTGTGACCTTTGGCCTGACGTCCACTGACATCCTGTTCCACATGGGTGCAGAAGAGATCAGCTGGTGAGGAACACTGTGTGCAGAAAGTGCCATTTCGAGAGGAGCATGATGAACTGAATGTTTCGTGTGATTCTAAACTGCAGACCATTAATCACATACCTCCTCTCAGAGACTCATCTTTCTTCTGTCTTGAAACAAAATTTCAATCAGTTTATTTAAATACCAGAAGCAGCATTTGCATAGTATTGATTTTATATATTCAAATCAGTGCCATCCCCGTACAGTGTTGTGTTGAAATTAAAAATATGCTGTGTTGCAGTGGCACTGGATCGGACAGATTTTCACGCATACTGAAGCACATGTTGACCCAGAGGAGGTAGGAGTCCCGAAAGAGTTGACTTGTTCTTTCTGTTTTGAAGATTACCCAACATTAACGACCCCCGTGTTTGTGTTTCCAGTTACTACCCGCTGTACCCGCCCGTGGAGGAGGTGAACATGGATTATGAGAAGTTCCAGAGCTTCGGCCAGATGCCGCTCACCCCCGACGTTCTCATCATTCCCTCTGAGCTGCGCTACTTTGTAAAGGTACAGAACTCCTGTCTCTGTTCACATCCCATGTACAAGCATTTAGTCCAGTTATTGATTACACAACAGTAATTTGATGCATTGTCAAAATGAAAATAAGTTTGGTTTCATAATACAAAAAAAAACATTTTAAGTATTTAGCGAAGAGTCCAAGAAACCGTTGAAAACATGTTGACTTATGTAAAGAATTCTGTTCAGACAATTCTCAAAAGAAATGAAATTTTACTGGAAAAATGTAAAATGATTGCCTAAAAATTTCGCTGAAGGCACAAAACACTTGATTCTTTACACATTCTGTCTTTTAAATCCCCATCCGTCCTTCAGGATGTGGTCGGCTGCGTATGCGTCAATCCTGGACGGCTGACCAAAGGCCAGGTGGGCGGGACCTACGGCAGGCTGCTCGTTCAGCGCAGCGCTGCATCAGAGGACGGGAGGAGAGCGAGCCCCTGTTTAGCTGCTCAGGTGGTGAAAATCTAAAAGGAATTAAGACTTTGAATGCTTGTCGTCAAAAGAAATGAGCTGATTCACCAGGACCAGTTTGCAAGCAGCTCTGAACGCTGTCCTCTGCAGGCACGCTGATGTAAAATATGTTTAAAAAAACAAAACAACAATTCACTGTACCGTTGAAACCACTTTGCTTTATTTTTATACGACAAACATGTTGAGAGTGTACTATATACTGGTGTCACGAATGTGGTGGAATATCACTCAGATACAACAGCAATAACAACCTCTTTCAATAAATTATTGGCACCCTTTCTGCTGTTTTTGGTACTTTTCTCTTACAACTTCTAGACTGCTGTTTGCCAGATCTTTATATCTGTTTCTATGGTTCTGATTGGAGGAGAGCGAATGCTGCTTAAAGATTTCTTTTGTAGTTCAACTTGTGATCCAAAAGTAAAATAAATAATTATTTGATATGTATGTAATGCAGTTTAATGTAATGGAAGTTATTCTTAATTTTGGATGGAAATTGTGCAACATTTAGATATCCACCTCTAATCAAATGCCAGAAAACAAAACAATCAACATTACCATTAACAGGCTGTTGTTTCACCTCCTTTTTCACAAGTTATTTTAAATAAACTAAATTGTGACTGGGGGAAGGATTTTGTCCTTTTTATTCTCGGGTTTAGGAAGTTGAGACAAACACATCAATCATAAAAGTGGTCAAACTCATCAGAGTCACTCGGGTGATCCGTCTTCGTCGATCTGTCCACTTGGAAAATCTCCACTTTGTCACAGATTGCTGGAAAACAAATCAAATACAGATCAGAATCAACATCCTTTAAAACAAGTGTTTTGTATATTCAGTCCATCTTGTGATTGTTACGCCTGTGATGAAACTACCTTTGGGTTTCTCATCAGCTCTCGAGTCCTTTTCTCTGAAAATATGCAAAAAGAAAACATGAGAGGCGTTTTCAGGATGTAGTTTTCGCCATCAGAGATGTAAAAAACAGCACTCACTCTTTTTTCTGTGATTGTTCTTGAGGTGCAAGTAGATGCTCGACATCATCCTCATCACTGAGCTCGTCTGAGTCATCATCAGAGGATCCTGTTTTGTTCCCCTCCTCCTCATTATCATCATCATCTTCATCTTCACTTGCCTCCTCAGGGATAATGTGCATCTTTTTAGATCTGAAAACAACAGATTGCACAGAGTTCAGGTGTTTTTATTTTCGAGTAAGATCATTTAAATCTTTAATTATCTTACTTGTCCTGTGGTGAGATGATACTGTCCTCTGAATCTCTTTCCTCCTCCGGTTCTCCTGCTTCGTCTCGTCTCTGCTCCTCTTCCTCCTCCCCTGCTCCATCCTCCTCTTCATCTGACTCCCCGTCCTCCTCCATTTTGTCCTCACCTCCTTGGCTCTCATCCTCGTCCACCTCTTCATCCTGAGAAGATGCGGAACCCTGTTTTCCATCCTCACCATCTTCATCCTTCAACCCGTCTGACTCTTCTTCCTGATCACCCTTTTCCTCTGACTCCTCATCTGCTCCTGTGCCCTCTTCTTCCTCCGTTGTATTCTTTCTTTCAGAAGCCTCATCATCCTCCACATCCCTCTCCTCTTGCTCTTCATCTGTCTGACTGTCCTCTTTTTCTTCAGCATCACCATCATCTTCTTCCCCATTTCCTTCTCCCAGATCTTTCTCATGCATCTTTTCTTCCTCATCCTTTTCTCCTACATTGCTTTCTTCAGAGCTGCTTCTCTCCTGCTTTTCTATTTCATCTCCACCTCCATTTTCAATCTTTATACTAACACTTCCTGATTCCTCCTCCCTCTGGGATCCCGACTCCTCTCTACAGCTCTCTGATTCGTCGTCAGGACTTCGATCCCCCAATTTTTCACTCTTGGAAAGCTCAACTGGACTCGCCAACTCCTCTCCAGTAGACTCACTCTCTTCTTTGTGACTCCCTGAGTCCTCCCCTTTGCTCCTGGTCCTTTCCTTCGCCACCTTCTCAGCCCTCGGTGATCCAACATCAAGTCCCCCACTTCTCCTTGTCCTCCTACTTGTACTGGTTCTGCTTTTCTCTGATGAGGCGTCACTTTCGGAGCTTTGGGCCGCCACAACTGCAGCAGTGACGACAGCACTGGAAGTCCCAGATGACCTGAAAGAGGAATGGATGAAAAAGAAAATTGTACAGAATAAGATATGGTAGACAGAACATACATCAGTGGTTCCCAACCTGGGGGTCAGGGAGGTGGAGTTGCAAGATTGTGAACAATGTAATTTAATCTTTATTTAATTAGGCAGTCTCAAGATATGAAATAAAAATATTAGAAAATATTTATTCTTCAGACTTTCCTCTCATTTTTACTTTTCTTTTAGTGTGAAATGCTGGATAGTTCTACCTATTCAGGCCTGTGGAAACCATTCAAATGGAACTCCATAAGTTGCTCTAGTTTGGAGCTAGTTGTTGTGATTTTGTGTACAGTTGCCAGCTGGTCTTTGGTGTATTGTAATGTAATTGTTGGGTTGTATCATGTGTATTGTGTGTAGTGTGGACCTGCAGAGATCCGCACGACACACAGTCGGGATCCTGATGATTCAAATGAGATTAAACTGCTCATAATTCAGACTTTTAACCTGTCACAAGTGGTTACAAGAAGAGGATGCTTTGCTTTAAAAGTTGGGAACCACTGACAGATCATCATCAAAGAAAGGATGTAGGTAAGTAAACTGGTTACACTGGGTTATTTTTCTGGTAGGTAGAATGTGTCATGAAGTAGACAAGCAAGTTTGGTGCAGTATGTAGGGATGGGTAGGTAAATGTCGTCTGTCTTACTCCTGAGAGCTGCGTCTTTCTCTGTCTGAGGAGGTACGCTGTGATCTTCCTCTCTTCTCCCTCTTCTTCCTCCTCTCCCTGCTGGTCCAACTGGACTCCCTGCTGCTCTCACCGCTCTCTGCAGGGCCGCTGGACAGACGAACTGGCAGAGGTGAAGGGAAATATCCACATAAGAAAAATCAGCCGACACACGCTGAAGTTCAACTTGTCATATTTTCTGCCCCCACCTGGTTTGATGTCCAGCTCCTGAGATAAATGACTGCTCCTGCTCCCACCACCTCTCTCTCTCCTTGAGCTCGGCGCTCTGCTCGTCTCAGCCTCCTCCCCCACAACCTGCGCCACCCCCCTCTCAGGAGGAGGCTCCTCCGTGTAGAGGTGACCCCACAGGGCCTCAGAGCCTGAAGGGATCCCAGCTGCACCAGCAGTCCAGGGCCAGGGGTAGTCAGGCTGCGGGGAACCCCATCCTGGTGGATTCTGCCTGGGCCAGGGGTGATGATGACCGGGCGTAGAGGCGAGGGGGTGGAGCTGGAATGGGTGAGGATGTGGGATGATGGGTGGTGGGAGGAAAGATGGGGGGACATGAGATGTACCCTGAGGTTGATAGGGGACTCTGACGGGAAACCTAGCCATCTGGGGTTGAGGGTGGGTCTGCCAGGAAGGCTGCATGTAGGGGACATGAGGGGAGCCATCTTGGTTGTAGTCTAAGTGGCTGTTTTGGCTGTAGTGCTTTTGAGGCTTTGCAGTAGGGCCTGTGAACAAAGACACATATTAGACAGGAGTTTGTTTGTGTGCAAGATAATAAAAAAGACTTAATGTGTGATTCTTTAAATAGAACCAAGGACAAACCTTGTGAAAGTAAAGGTCGATCTGCAGAGGACTTTGTCACCCGTTCGTCTGCGTTCTTTAGACATGACCTCAAATACTCCTCCATCCTCTGTTGAACAAACACAGTCTGTTTTCACACTGATAGAGCTGCGTGGCATGCAGCAGAAGATGTTCTTTTCAGACATGTTTTTGACAAACAGAGACAATATAACTGCTCTTTCCATCAGGCAGGATGAGATAGAAATTGTTACAATGATTAGGATTAATACATACTGTGAATTGCTTCCTCTGAGCAGCCTGTGTTTTCTCCCTGAGTTGCTGCTGCCAGCGGGGTGAGCTCTCCTCCAGGTACCGTTCATACTCAGTCTGGAGGGGTCAAAGGTCAAGGAGAAGGTTCAGACCAGAACTTCACAGGGGGCAGGAGTAAAGTACAGATAAGAAGTAAGTGTTTGTTACAACCAACATAGTACTTCCTAAATTCTTCCAGTGCATTTCCCACTGTGTGTGTGTGTGTGTGTGTGCATGTTTGTGTGTGTGTTTTCTTTGTGTGCGTGCACCCGAATGGTTTTCATGGCAGCAGTGAGGGTCAACATCTCTCTCAGTGTGTCCTGGGCTTCCTCAAACTGCTGCAGCAGCTGCCTGTTTTGTTGTTGGGCTGTAAGCTCTCTCTCCTTCAGCTCCTGCCAATGCTGCTGCAGATGCATCGTCCTGCTGCAGGAAACACACACACAGTCAAAGATTCAAAACATTTACACCAACATACACAATAAGGCACGTTGCAAGCACCTTGTTGCCTTTTCTCTGTGCACTTACAGACGTTGATGAGTTGAAAAGTCAGCTTGCAACAGCATCGGCCTGTTGACACTGTGAGAGAAGGAGACCGTGCATACTATAGTATTCATCATAGTAACACATGCCACACACACACACTTCTCCACCCTCACACACAACCCCCTGAGTTTACTACAATAAACTAGACTCTATATAGTATAGTATATACAGTATATTACATTAGTATTTCAGGAATATTGCATACACTGTAGTTTCCATATAAAAATTCAATAAACTTCACCAAGACAACACTGTGGGCTCCCTCTTTAGTACCACACAGTACAAGTCCAGTTGTGTTATGCTAATTTTTGTTAGGACTAATAATTATTGTATTTACTGAATGCATTTTGAAGAAAAAAAGTCCTACACCCATGATTACAACTCCCGGACTCCATGACAGCATTCAAGGATCTTACCTTTTTTTTAGACTGCGCTGTGTTTGTTTGGTGAAAGTGTTTCTTTCTGTGCCGGTCAGATGCCCAAGAGACAGAAGATTCTCCTTCGGTGCAGCCATGACTGCAGACGTTCAGTGGATGCAGAGATTATCAGGGATTAAGGTCTGCGCTTTGGGGGCGGGGGGAGGGACCAGAGACATGCTGCCAATCCACGCATGGGCGTGGTAATGAGGTTAAACAGTAATGAGAGCTTTTTTTAATGCCACACAGGTAACCAAGTTATTGAAACATCCACTTACATATAGGTCTGAAAACCATTAATATGCCACTTTATTGCAATATATTCAAAACTAACTACCTAATTTCTGCTATGATCTGCTATCACTTTATATAATGAAACACAAGGTAGGCACCTTAAATGTACCAACTGAGCCCTCTATTTAGACCTCTCGGCTATTAAACTTCACATTAGAGTGTGATAAACATCCTGAAAAAGATTTATTTTGACAATAAACACATATTGGTGACACATATTGGAAAATACATAAGTGTTGGTCATTTTAAAGCACAGCAAAATGTGTAATTTGTCAGGCTAATACGGTACAGGCTTATAGCAGAGGACTAGAGAAGTCCTGGTCCTGGAGAGCCCCAGCACTGTATATTTTTCATCTTACCCAGGTCTACCGACATCTGATTACCTGGATCATGTGTGTTCAGACAATAAAGAGCTAATCAGGGCAGTGTTGGGGGAGATGGGAAATTCAGGGGCTCTTAAGGACCAGCAGTGGGCTCCTCTGGCTTATAGAAAATTGTACTCACCCTCACATGAGAAATGACAATAGTTAAGACAGACAACTCACACATTAAAATATTACCAGTAAGTTTATTTAGATATGGTAAAAATGCTCACTCTCACTCTCTTTGAAGCAAGGAGTGATCAAGGCAATTTCCCCCTTTTGGGGGTTGAAATAATTCAGCCCACAGGTGGATGCTGGTTAGGTGGAGGGAACAAACAAAAAGGCATTTAACAAAGCAGAGCAATGAAACAACAGCATGCTGAGCTGCTTGTTGAGGTGTGCGTCAACCTTTTTTAGGGTGGAGAAGAAAGCAGCATGAGCACAAATATGTACAGATAAAACACTAAATACTAATATCTGACTAAGAATCCACACAATGAAATCTACATTACTTTTTCTGTATTTTAAACGAGGCACACGGTTGATCACCCATGGGATGTCACAAGCGGAACCACAGTATGTTGTTGCACTGCGGAAGTATTTTCATGTAACACCTGCTAGCAGAAACTTGATTCCGTCCCGTAGCAGAGACCGAGGTGAGGAGAGGGAGTTAAAGAGAGTTACAGCGTCGCATTTCAATTCTTTTATTACGTTAATTTATCCCGAAGATATATTAGGTATTATCGGTATAATGTGGGTCGTTTAACCGCGGAGAGAAAGCTACCGGAGCGGTTATTTGGCTAACTAAGCTAACCAACGGTCGCCACCGTGCGACTGTCAAACCAGTCCTTCCAGTCAAACGCCGCGGAGGCAGGAAACATGACGAGCTTTGCCAGTAAAGTGTTTTGCAGGGTCGAGAGGCTGTGTCACCACCTCCCCGTAGTCCTCAACACCTTCCTGGTCTTCTCCATCACCGGGGAGGTGAGCTACCTGGTGCTGGTCGAGGCTCCGCTGGAGGCGGACCAGAAGAAGACGGAGTGGTCCGCCTGGTGGAAAGCGGTCCACCTGCTGGCCCAGTACTTCATGCTGGTAAACATCTGCTGGAACGCCCTGCTCTTCCTCAGAACCAGCCCCAGCATCAAGGGGGTGTTCCTGGGAGGAGAGGGCATGGGCCAGGGGTGGAGGTGAGGAAGGGATTATTATCCATCCCTGTCCACATACTTTTGAGTACTTTTGGTCTGTTTTTCAAGGTTTGTGCCAGGCCCCTTAGTTCCAGTTAACGTAAATCTTCATACTGCAATATAAAATGATTTACTGGCCTGCACAGAGCCCTGACCTCCACCCCGTCCATGAACTGAGATGAACTGGAATGACAACTGTGAGCCAGGCCTTCCTGAATATTGTGAAAAGCCTTCCCAGAAGACCAGTGCATATATTCACATACTTAGGAGCATGAAGTCTATAACATAACTATATATTTCTGCTGGCTGTCATAGTTTCCTCTTGTTTTTTTAGCTTTTAGAGACAACAAATCCACAAATCAGACATCCACCAATTACAATAGGAAAATCATATGTGGCTGAAATGAGATGGAACAGGAAATTATATAGTATATCATATAATATAGTATATCATCTTTGTCAATTTGTCAATGAAAAAACTATACGACTTTTATACATCTCTTTAGTGAAGTGGTTTTGCACTTGAAGGACTATCTTAATGAGCCAGTAGTGGGTTAGATGGGATTAAGTCATCATAAACCTCAGCATAGCACTGAAACATGTATGCACAGAATATAGAAATCTTGGGAAAAAAGCAGGAAGTGTGTGTACAAAGTACAACATTACATTACATATATGTTAGAAGGAAATATAACCCCTTGACAACTCAAATTATTAGAGTAACCACAGCAAAGAACCTTGATTCTTTGCTTTTTCACAGATGTAAAGATAGATTTAACACTAGTGGTCACAGTCTTTATGTTTCAGTGAGATTAAATTGTTTAGGAGCATCTCTGACCACAAATGATAGTATTTTCTCTCTTTTTTTCCACACAGGTACTGTTATACATGCGAGACTCACACTCCTCCTCGCTGCTCCCACTGCTACGACTGCAATGTGTGCGTGCTGCGGCGAGATCACCACTGCGTCTTTTTTGGCCGATGCGTGGGCTTCCGTAACTACCGCTACTTCCTGAGCTGCCTGTTGTTTATGTGGTCTGGGCTCCTGTACGCCACCCTGATGAATGCAGAGGTCTTCATTGTCATATTGAAGGAGGGTGTGACGATGCACAGCGTCTTGCTGCTGCTCATACCCTGGATCATGCTGGTTTCAGGTAGGATCTGGTTTGTCCCGTATTGGTTGTCCCAGTGTATTTCTTGTAGCTGTACTTATTTTCTACTATCTTACTTTTGTCTGTGAAATGTCAGAAAATAATGAAAATTGCACATCACAGTTTTCCAGAGCCAAGAATGACTTTTTCAAATGTCTTGTTTTGTGTGACAACAGTCCAAAACCCCAAAATATTCTATTTACAACAATACAGAACAGGGAAAAGTCATGAATCCTCACACTGGAGAAGCAGGAAGAGGCAAATGTTTGACAATGTTGCCTGAAAAATAGCTCATACACAGAGTCATTTTTCAGGTGCAGGAAATCCTTGAAAATGCTTGAATTTTAATGTGGTGTTTTCAAGGTTTGAAAAGTGCTTGGATTTTGAATAAAGTGCTTGAAACTGCTTGAGATTCTAATTGCATTTAGAATAAATCGCTATCTGAATGAATAGTTCACTTTTTAGATAAAGAAATAATTTAAGTCGGAGAGAGCCTTAATTGATTTGAGTATAATTTACCACAGCGTGTAAGGTGCTGAAAAAGCTTGAAAATGCACCTTGAAAATGCTTGAAAAGTGCTTGAATTTGACTTTGGAAAAGGTGTAGAAACCCTGCATACAAATTGATTATCAAAACAGTTGCCAATTCATTTTCTGGTGATCGACTTTTAATTAATTAATGAATTGACTAAAGTTTGTGTAATTACGACTACACTTATGATTAAATAACAAGTATGGTGGTGTAAGTGATCCTTGTTCCAGGCAGTCTTAATCAAACTTTGCATTAAATTAGATTTACCCACTTTTGTTTGTAATCTTTGTACCTCTAAGATCAACTTATTTTAAATAATTTCAATAGTTCTGGAACTATGAAACTGAAACTGTTTAAACATGCCATCACACACACAAATATATAATAACAATTTTATTTATACAGCCCAATATCACAAATCTGCCTCAAGGGGCTTTACAGGCCTGTACAGATTGTACAGGATACAACATTCTCTATCCTTAGACCCTCAGTTCGGTTAAGGAAAAACATGGAAGAGACCTCAGGAAGAGCAACAGAGGAGGGATCCTTCTTCCCGGACAGACAGACATGTAATAGATGTTGTGTGCTGCCTACTTCATTGTTTTCTTGTCTGTAATATTTTGAACTCACTTGAGAGAAAGCTCCAGTCAAAGTGTCCATTAATCACACACAGTGGTCTGCAGGGAAAGTTTCATAAATAAATGTGGATGACACTTAAAAACCAAACTGGGGAAAATACAAAAAATGACACTCCTAATTATCTGGGGCATTTTTATCATTTTAATTTTAATGAACATTAAAAGTTACTTTCCCTCAAGCTCTCTTTATATTTTAATGCAGCAGGATGGTATATTTACACTGGATACACTGGTTCAGTTGTTTGTGATGAGATGGATCCCATAAATGTAACCAAATCTAACAAATTTAACCTGAGCTTGGATTTATATCAGTGGCTGTGATTTAATCAGTGCTGTTGTTCCTTCCCTTCCCTTCCCCAGGCCAGGTGTCGGCACGTGCCTTTGCCTTCGCCTTCATCGCTGACACGTGCGTGGTGGGCTTCCTGCTGGTGTCCGCCTTCTTCTTCTTCCACCTCTTCCTGATGTTTCGGGGACAGACCACCAGGGAGTGGTACTCGTCCCGCCGACCCTACAACCTTGGACTCCTGGGCAACCTGCGTCACTCTCTGGGCCTTCGCTGGTACCTCTGCTGGCTCTGCCCGCTCATCCCGTCACCTCTGCCTGGAGACGGGATAAACTTCCAGGTCACAGGTTCGCTGGAACCCACCCGGTAACAGCTGAAAGGTTGAATATTAACAGGCCGTGTGTCTTTACTTTCGTGGTGATGGTTAATGTTATCGGAAGCAGCAGCAGGGAAAGATCTCCTCAATTCAAGAAGAGGTAGCTTGGGTTGGGAAGAAGCCAGAACAGTGTGTGGTTGTTTAAGATGTTACTGTGTGTAACTGTGTACCAGTATCTTCTCCTTAGCCTTTACCTGTGCTGAGACAAAGGGTTTACTTTGGAAGGTACATTGACCTTGACCTAAAGGTAATCTGTACACTCATTGAGGCTGGCCTCGGAATATTGAATATTAAATTAGCAGTTTTCCTCTGGAATACTGAGCACTGAAAATGTATGTGAACAACACTGAAATGAGAATGTATTTTATTGATTGTTTATGAAAATGTCTGATTTTAAATCCTCGTTAACAAGCACTCGCAACCAGTCATCCTCTTGGGATTGGCTACTTCTCATGCTGTTTATTTTGCCTAAATCTGAAGGTCGTACAAATTTGGCTTGCACTGTTCCTGAATGGACGATAGGATTATAAAACACACAATCATAAGCCGCCTATCTGCTGTTGTGGGTTAGCTGCTAGTATCAAGATGTGCTTGTGCTTTCCACTTGTCTACATCCAGAAGGGGTTCACGGTGATGTCTTAACATCTACAGGACAACATATGTGTCAGAAAACAATCAGAAATTGTACATGGTGTGAAATCTAGTGTTGCAGTTTACACACTAAAAGTCATTCAGTGAATACACTATTTAAAATCTACCTATGGACGTCACATGTGAGCAGTCTTTCCCCATGTTTCACGTTACGTTGTCCATGTTTCAGTCAGTAAGAGATGACTACAAACCAAACCTACAGTGTAACAACATGACGTGTACTGACTCAAGCAACTGCTGTGCTCCAATTCCCTACTACATACTACTTGTACACAGTATATACTGTATACTGGTCTTTATAGCATCCTGTTTGTTCAGTTAGCATACAGGAAATTTACCATTTTATACAATACGTTAATCAATCTGTGACCTCAGAATGTCACTGCCAATGAAAAGTAACAAAGTTATTTTTTTGTTTTCTGAGGCCTTCCTGTAGCTGTTCCACCTGACTGTTTTGAGTATGTAGAACACACTACATACTTGAAACCTGCTTTGATTTAGTGTGTAGTATGGACTTGGGACACAGCTAACATGTCTTGTAGCACTTGATGCCAATTACACTTCTGTTACCTCATTACAATCCTTTTTTTCCTCTTTTTTTGCACCTTTGCTTTTATAATTTGGATTCTCCTGGCCTTAAAATGTAGTGAATGAATTTACATTACAGCCAAAAATATTGTTTGTAAGTTTTGTTAATTATTTACTAAATATATATGTCTGCTTTCTTTCTTTCTTTCTTTCTTTTTTGCTATTCCGTATGGGTCACACCGTTTGATGTTTGCTTTTACCATTTGGAAATGCTTCAATAAATTGTGTCAAGGGAACCAATGAATAATGTTTAATTTTATTATTTTATATTTTATACTTAAAATTGTTGTGGAGTAAGTTGGGTTGTAATAGTTACATTTGTATTTGAAAAGTGTTTTCCGCAGTTCAAATCATTTTAAACATGCATGCTTTAGTTTTAAAAAACAGTACAAATCTACTCATTTATACTGATTAAACAAACTTATTTAAAAAGTACACAGACCAGTTATAATAATTAATCATCAATAGAGTCTTGATAAAGAAGGAGGGACCTCTCAAACTAGCTGGTAAAAAAATCCTATACATTTGATCATAATCAGTGGTGGAAAGTAACTGTACATTTACTTAATTTCAGTATTGAGGTACTTCTACTTTTACTTCACTACATGTCAGAGAAAAATATTGTACTGTATACTAGATTTTACTTTCAAAATATATGAAAAGTTATATGTGATTTTAAGCACAAAATCTGCTTATTTAGTCATTTCGGTCCTTAACTGAATCCTTAATGTCTTATTTTGTTTGTTTTAAAGTGACAAAATCTGCCAGTGTTGNNTTTTGTTTTTTTGCTTAATGAATACTTTTACTTTTGGTACTTGTGTACATTTTGCTGATAATACTTTACCACTTTTACTTAAGTAGGACTTAATGCAGGACTTTAACTTGTAATGAAGTATTTTTATAGTGTGGTATTACTACTTTTACTGAAGTAAAGGCTCTGATTCCTTCTGTCACCTCTGTAATTAATGCAGCCCGAACCATTTTTTTCCATCCTCATCCATGAAAACGTTACCACCATAGACTGTATCTATGGTTACCACAGACACATGTACCTGGTACGTGTCTGAAGTCATGTTCCATGTCTGACGACATAAGCACTACGTAGTAACCGCCGGTTCTTCTTCCCTTTTTAACGGTTCATTTCTAAATTGTAACTGTTGCTGCAGTGTCCATGGTAACCTGTCAACGCGGGCGTCCTGCGCTTCGATGGCAGCCAGAACTATAATTTAGCTGCTATAGTCTTATTAGTTTGGATTTAGTTTGGGTTTTTCGCTGGTAAGGCATTTTTCTTGTCTATTTTTAAAGCGGATATCAAACACTAGCAGGTTTAGCAGTATGGTAGCTTTTGGATAACTTGGAACTTATCAAACGTTTGGCTTGCGAAGCTAACGTTAGCTAACTGAGACGCGTTAGCTAATTCTAGCTAACATTAAGTCAGTGAAAACATGAAAGAAGGGTGTGAAAAACTTTTGAAAAACACTCGACTCAAATTTCTCTCATGTGTCTTATTACACTTGTGTGAAATTTTAGCATTTTAGCTTGCTAACTAATGTTAAGGTTACCTCAGTTCTTTTTAAAATCGGGCCGTAACCTCAAGCTTTTTAAATTTGCATAAATAAAATTGTGCAGTTAACGTTGACTGTTATATTCACTTTATGAGCCTTGAAAAGCTGTATGAAAATGGCTAAAATATTTTTGCACATCTCATTGCAGGTATTTGTGCTTTATGCAAAGTGTTTTATATTTAATGTATGTTAACGCTACCACGTCAGTTAACTGGATCAGAGAGTCTAACCCTATGAGTCAGTATGTGCATTGAGAGATTCACACTGTCACCACCTCAGTCATAATGTGTAATTTTTTCAAATACATTAAGGTTGTAAGAAAAATATATGGTAAAGATTTTGATGGACCATTTGTTGATCACAAGCACCAGGGAGGAGTAAACCAGCAGGATGGACGTCACAGAGGGAAATATGTGAGTGATGCTGAACAAACCCACACCCCAAAAAATAGTTGGGTTGAGTTACTCAGCAGCATTATATGAAGCTTTTTCTCTGGTGTGTGTGTGCGTCTGTGTCTGTGTGTGTGTAGGACACCGGAGGAGATGCTTGACAAAATAGCTGAACTTGATTACAGTCTAAGCCAGTTGAGGGACCTGAATGCTGAGATGAGGCACTGGCTGGAGGTTGCAGACGATGAGATGGCGATGCTGCGCTCAGAGAACGGCGCCCTCAGAAAACAAGTGAAAGCGTAACTAGTCACACATCAGCACACACACTATATCACTTACTCTAGTTGCCTTCACCTTTGACTAATTGTAACTACATGATTGTTCCCATTTTGCCTTCGTCATTCAGTGTTTTTGTTACGTGTCAGCGCTGTTTTCTTTTTCACTTAGTGCTTCTGAACCAGTGTTTTAACGTTGTGGTTGATATACTGTCATTGAGCTTGTAGATGTGTTTTGTGTGTCTGCAGCCTGGAGAAGACCATCAGTGAAGCACAACGGGTTGAAGCAGAGCCTTGCAGGTCCCTCCTGGCTGATGACCTCAATGTAAAGAGATGCAATGAAAAAAAGATTCAGGAATTGGTGGGTAACCAGAAGTATTATATTAAAATGTATTACTGGAGTTTTCATAAACGTATTTAGACTTTAGACACTTTAACACACGTCCTGTGCAGGTTTAGCATAAGTGGTTCATTTATGTTTGTTTGTTTTCTCCCAAAGCCTACTGTGTTATAAACAATTTCAGATTAGTTTTGAGACTTAATAACACTCACCTCTATGTATTCGCCAGAAAGGGCATTCACAGCTAGTGAAATGGCATTCAGTTCACCTCTGCCACCACAATAATAGCATAAGATATAAATCAGATGTCACATTAGTATAGATATATTAGTATTAGTACAGGTTGGTGGTTGTCATTTGAAATATCTCCAGGTGACCCTTCATGTTGTTGTGTTTCTGTGCAGGAGGAGGAATCCACCATGATGAAGGAACAAAATAACAAACTAACTGCAGAGGTATGATGTCTGGTACTTTTCATATAACAACTTTAATCTGTCATCATACATTACAGCTAAATGTCATTCTGACATTTCCAGCTCAAAAGCCTCCAGCAGGAGAGAGACCGGGACAAGATCAGCTTGAGCAAGTTCAAAGCTGCGCTGCAAACCCTCGAGGTAACACCATGGATTCAACTTGGAGATGTTTAGTTATTTCTTTAGTTATTATCTCATTAGTCATTTCACATCGTCACACAGCTCCTGTTTTGTTGTGTCGTGTGTTTCTTCAGTGTGGCATGGAAGAGGCTGAGTTAGGGCTGCAGCATAGGGATGAGGTTATTCATCAGGTAGGAACAGAGACATCAGTGTTAGGCAGAGACTGACAAAGAAGTCAAGATCCTCTTTTGGAGTTCAACCTAAATATCTTGACAGCTCCTTTCCTTTCATTATTTGAACATCACATTTTTTTATGTGTGTGTTTGTGATAGAAAAACCTGACGTTAAAGTACTCAGAGGAAACAGTAGAGGAGTGCTCCAACATCATAAAGGTAAAGATCATCCATTGCTTTGTAGTTAGGAAAGAAAATTCCAAAAAGTTGAATTTATACATGAGTTAAAAAACTCTTCATGTTATGAGCTGTCAAAGTGTGTTTTGTTGTCTGATCATGTTTCTCTACTCCAGGATCTCAGGCTGACAAATGATGAGCTGAGGAAGCAGCTGGAGGACAGAGTGGATGAGGCCTCATTGTAACCCTGACACACAAAATCCTTGTGCTTTAAGTGAATATCACGACCCTCACTGAGTCATCTTTTTGCATTCATGCTGTACTGTGTGTCTGCTGTTGGTTTCCAGCGCTATTCTGAATGACCTGATGGGAGAAAGGGAAGGATCGCTCAGCCCCCCTCTGTCCTTCGCAGAGGAAATTAAGCTGCTGGCTTCTCCAGCTTCAGACTCCATGGATCTTACACATGTATGACCTCTCCCTCCTGTGTTTGGTTTCAACTATACGATCATGTTGGAGGCTGCAGTTTTTGGTGCTGTTGACGTTATAATACTGACAGGTATTTCTATCGTTTTGTCCACCCCATTTATATGAATGAGAGTGGGCTAAATAGACAGACACACCTCTCTGTATAATGCAGTACAGTTCAACAGCACCACAAACTACATCCTACAAAATGATTATACATCCTGTACATCCACAAGTGACCACTAGAGGGTGCTACTACAAAGCCCAGATTCAAACCCTGTTTGTCTGTCAGACAGCAGCTACGTGACTGTAGATGTAGAAATGAGGAGATCAGTGATGTTTGGTACTGTGTCTGCAGGAGGAAACTGAGGCCGAGGAGCTGCAGAAACCTCAAAGTCTCACAGTAGACCTTCAGACCAAAAGGTATTTGAGTTTCACGTTATAATAGACACTTATATGGGATGTATGAAAGCTCAAACTATGACAAGATTATTCTGTGTGGGAATAACAGTAATAATCATATTTCTTTCCTCGTTCATTATCGTCCCTCTGGTTTCACCAAGGTGTGCAGGTACTTTGGAGACAGTCGTGCAGAGAGCAAGACTATTTACGCTGCTCGTCTTCATTCTCACAGTTTTGGCCTTTGTGGCTTCAGGAAGCTGTGCAGGAAACTCCGACTGTTTTTCCATCAACACCTTGTGGAACGGTGCACGCCTGATGTTACAGCCCTACTGCAGTGTGCATTACGGGGCCTTACCTCCTATTTGATCGAAACACTCCCTATTATAAACATGTGAACTCCATTTATCTGGCTGACTGGGGCTTTTTTTGTGGCTCAATATGTTTTCTACTCTGCAGATCATAAGGCTGAAGGTTTCATTTTATATGTTTTTATTTTTTACAAAAATGCTGCATGAAGTTTGCAGCGGAATATAAATCACTTTGCACATTTCTTAGGCATTTGGGTAGCTGTTAGTTTAACGACTGTAGTTTGAAAAAATACATTCAATAATCTGAAACAAACGTTTTCACTGAAGACAGATGTAAATAATAAAATTAATGATGCTCAATTCCATTTAGCTGTTTCAGGGTCTTGGTGTTGTGCATGCTGGTTCAGTGTCACACTTTCATGGCCTACTGGGACACTTGAATACAATGGAGCCATCTTTCATTTTATTAGTAACACCTGTGCATTTATTACTGCACTTGGAAATGTATGAATTGGAAGAACAGATATCAGCGTAACTTAATGTTCACCTTTAGTGAAACTTTTGAGTTGTTTACTGTACATCAAGCTTCACTTTAGAATAAGATGTATGAAGTATTTTGTTTACGTTGAAAAAAAATCTGGTTAACCCAGTGTTTATAATATATAATATATATATGTATGTATATATATGTATATATTTGTATTTGTATGTATGTATAATTTAAGAAACTATTAATTCACATTTTTCTCCTGGCCACTACACATCTGTAATGGCCATGTGAGTGTTGCATTAAGATAAGTGAAGCTGTCCTTTAACAAAGACTTAGTTATTTTAAATGAACATGTGACTGTTGATCTGTTGTGAGAACTTTCCTCAGCCTACCTTTACTTGGGTAAACCTCATTAGGCCCTAATGTTGAAAAGTGGTTAGTTTATTTTTCATTACAGCGAGATCACGACTCATTATTACCCTTTGAAACACACTAACAGATTAGTCCAGTATTGTTATCATCATCAGGAGTCCCCCAGCTTCACTACAACATTATATATGTTGCTGTTTACTTTTCACATTTTGAATGACATGCAGCAGTAAAAATGCCTCCATGCCTTCCCATGTCTCTCCAGTCGCCCCACCCAGCTGAAGGCGCTTCTTGGTGGTCTTGTCTGTGACTCCAGCAAAACACCTCCTCCTAGACGGGAAGATCATAAAAAGGGAGGGGGGGGGATCAGATGTAGGGCAGGAGGGATGTTCGGACGGTCTGAACCGAGGGATATTTTTATGTAAGTGCCGGCTGATGGTTCATTGTCTTCGCGTGCCTGCCGGAGCTTGTGGACGTGGATGCTGCGTCGGTGCTGCCGGATGCTGATGACAGGCCGACCCGATCAAACACGCTCCTGTACCGTGGATGGAGCCCAAAGCTAAAAGAGCTGAAAGACGATAAATCGGGGGGGGAAAGAGAGCAACAGGCCAGTTTGATCCACTGTGAAAACGGGGGATCAGACTGGACTGAGGGAGGAGGAGTGACCACAGCGGCGGCGGAGGCGGCATGTTCTGAGCGGAGAGCCGGCGAGCGGCGGCGGCTGGCGGGATGAAGGCGCCGAGGAGACCGAGGCAGACGCGGCTGCTCCCCCGGTTCTGTGTCTGTGGAGTCGGTCTGCTCGCAGCCGCCTGGATCTTTCACTTCAATGATGTTACAGGTGCTTCTCAAGAAAAAATGACATCTCCACTAAACTCATCCGTTACTTTTGTTGTCTATAACCATGTATATTACATTATTTAGATGTTAAATTGCAGTAATAATACATTAGAAGAGTATTTTAGTATTTTAAGAGTATTTTGGCTGCATTGTAGACAAAAGAAATACTGTAAAGTTGGATAAATGTTATGCCAAACTTGCTGTATTTTACAAACACGCACGCATACCGCATAATAACTCATATATTTGATCAGTGGTGTTTGTATTCATATGTCAATCCCTCTTTTTAGGCTCCCATGGACTCTCTGTGGATCATGACATCTCCTTGTCCAAGAGAGAGCTCATCCAGCAAAAAGAGGACAACAACCAGACTGACAGTATTTCCACATCTGGTGAGACATGTTTTTATGTGTGTGTATGAGACAGGAGAGGGAATTTATTCGGTCTTCTCCTTAAAAAATAGAAAAACACAGTCAATTAGAACCATTAATAAGCCTAGATTTACATTTGGGTTTGGATATTCATGCTGTAAAGGATCTAAAGTCACTGTGATGAGCTTGGTGACACCAGCGCGTGTGTGTGTGTTGTGTGCGCCGAGGCAGCATGAGAACATTTAATCTGAATCTCCTCCATGCATCGACCTACCTCCACACCTCATCCTTCATCTCGTCAAACTCCGCACATCTAGATGTTTAAACACAGTTAGGCCTTTGAGGGGGGATCTGGTTGCTAGGAAACTGAATGCTGAATTTGTGTTTGGATGGCGTGTGCATCTGGAGCTGTTCAAAGTGCCTGCCCTGTCAGTAATGACCTGCTGATTAGTGTCCTCTCATCCGTGTGTGCGCTTGGATCTGTTTGGCGGTTTGAAAGACTGAGAGACGGCACCTTCTGGTCTGATGTGAGATGAAGAGATCTTGTAGCCAATTACAGAGAATGTGTTGAGCTAGAAAAAACTTGCTGCCTCTGGGAAATACAGTACAGATTAACTTCAAGGCCTCAAAGACAGTTTCTTCCAATTATCATGTTGCTGTTTTCGAGAGCACCATCTTGTTCTTGATGATAAAAATACACCGTTTGATCAGAGTGTCCAAACGAAATCATGTGACAGGTTGTCGTGATATATCACACCATGTCCGTGTCTCCATCCCTGCATGTGATAAGCCGCTGACTGCACAATGTTGCCTCTGTGCAGGATCTTATCCACCTCTGTCACACTTGTTTCACTCAGCTGTTTGTGACCTTCATCTTCAGTGGAGGTTTTATGAATCCTGACTTAAATCATAAAAAAGCTTGTGGGGGAAAGTCACTTGTGAGGCAGCTTTCCAGATTATTGTCTTGCCTCATAATAAAAGCTTCTGTGTTCTTTATGGCGCAGTGAGTCGTGGCATTTGTTTGAGCTTATGTGCAAGACAGTGCAGTCTAGCAAAACACTCCCTTACAGTTGGAAAGAGGGTGACTGTGACGCATTGTGTAACTCAGCCAAATTAAAAGCCTCTGAAGGTTGACTTCGTCAGAATCGCTGGTTTTTGGAAAAGAGCGTCAGTATGAATACCTGGCTGTAGCTGGCAGGAAGTTACAAGAGAAGTGATTTGAAAGAAAATGGGTGGAAAAACTCAATTATAATGCAACTGAGCTGGTTCAATCACATAACTGTGACGCCACTTTAACCTCAAGCTGTCTTGGCCCTTGTTTCTAGGGGTACAACACATCCAACAAAGTCACACACACACATTTCACACGTGCACACACAAGTGACTGGCGGTTCAGGGTGGAGCTGCGTTATTTGTTAAGCTGTTGATTATTTTTCTTCATTAACTGATTAAAAATGCCAATCACAGTTTCCTAAAGCCCAAAGCAGTGTCGTCAAATAGCTTGTTTTGTCTGACCAACAGTTCAAAATTCAAAGATATTCAGTTTACATGGATATAAGACAAGCAAGCAAACTTTCATTCATTCATATAACACATTTCATGGAAGACGTTACAAAGTGCTTTACAGGAAGAAGAGAAGGGGAACATGGGGAAGAGATGACACAAAAAAGAAAAGCAAGGAGAAATAAATATATAACCCACAAAGTAAAAGTTTTTAAGGTGGCATCTCTGACACTTTGTGGGAGGTTGTTCCAAAGTCGAGGAGCAGCAACAGCAAAAGCATGATTACGTTTAGTTTTCAGCCTTGACCCTGGAACAGCCAGAAGTCCTTCCTCTGAAGACCTGAGGCTCCTCTCAGAGGTCAAAGGGCACAACAACTCCTTTAAATACAGAGATGCATGACCATGTAATACCTTGTATTTCAGAAGTGTTTTTAAATCTATCATAAAAGTGACAGGGAGCTGATGGAGGGGCAGAATAGCAACAAATCTTCAAATTTGAGATGCTGGAACTCGGGGATGTTTGGTATTTTCGCTTAAAAATTATTGATTTTTCTGTGGATCGACTAATCAGTTAATTTACGAATCTAGTTCAGGGATTTCCCAATTTTTATACATCGTTAGGTGACTCTCTGCCCTCTCTTCTCCAGCTGTCAGTGATTTTCCTGAAGACATCTTCTCTCTGGAGCAGAGGAGACACGGAGCGGTGCTCCTCCATGTTCTCTGCGTGAGTATCGGCTCTGCCTGAAAGCCTGAATGTGAAATGAAAGACGCCTCATTTTTTCGCATTAAACTCACAAACAGATGCTCATATACAGTATAAACCACGTGGCCGGTAACGTGTCTCCTGTATTTCGCAGGCTATCTACATGTTTCATGCGCTGGCCATCGTGTGTGATGTTTACTTTGTGCCATCACTGGAAAAAGTATCAGAGGTATGAAGTGAAGACTATGTGGCTGGAAATAAAATAATATAACTTAAAGTATAGTTTCTGAGCTTGAAAACAACCTGATTTTTTTCAGAGTCTACAAGTACAAGTTGTGTTCTCCAAGTGTTAATTGGGATTTTTACATATTTCATTTCTTTACCTCCAAACCTTTAAAGGACAGAGTTATTCATTGTTTTTCTTACTGCCTATATTCCCCATGAAACCAACAATGCATCAGTTCATCTATCACTACTTTCTGACTTCCCCGTCTGTGGCACTCAGCCCCTGAAGATGTGAATCTTTAGTAACGGATCACAGATATGTTGTTTAGTTTTTTAAAAACAGCTGGGCACTGTAGTTTTTAGTCAAACAGGAGTAAATAGTACATTTGTTGGGGACTATTTTCAGTTGCGGATTAATACACATTTGGCGCACTAGTGGTCATTTACAGCATGTGGGACTGACTCAAAATAAACTACAGTGCCCGTGTTCATCGTAATAAATGAACATGTTGCCCAGGTGTGGCTCGTTTATGTGTTTTGAATAGTTTTTGGACAACAGTGTCAGTAGGATCAATCCATTGGTTTGGGATTTGTTGACGATAAGAAAAATACAGAATATCAGCAGCTTTTTCCTTTAATCTGTTTGAACTCCTCCGTCCTCTAGAACCTTCAGCTCAGTCAGGATGTTGCCGGGGCAACCTTCATGGCAGCTGGGAGCTCCGCCCCTGAGCTCTTCACCTCCCTGATTGGTCAGTATGACGCTCGTCTAATGAATTACTCACTCTAATGGGTTATGATTGCTCCATCAGTGCTCCAATTACCTGCAATCATGAGCATCTTCACCAGATTAGGACTGAGAAAAGTCAAGTATAGGCAGAAGCACTGATGCCAAGTTTAAGCATTAAGTAAACGTGAACAAAGACGGCGAAAAGAGCACATTATATTTTTACTGGATGGTTTGCCCACTCACTGGCAAATTACTTCCCAGATGTTCTCACAAGTGTTTTTTTTTCTGTGTGTGTTTGTTTTGTTTTTTCACAGAGCAATCAGGATTTCAGTAATTGTGATTTTAGATGAAAAAATACACGTTCACACCATGAGATAAATGTTTCCAGTGTGAAATTTAGACAACAGAAGGCTTGTTGTTCACAGGATGTTGTTCACAGTGTTTGGAAACTGTGGCCCAGATATAAAACAGAGACAGAAACTGTTGCACATGTTTTTGAAACGTGACAAAACTAAAACACTATTGGGGATTTATCCTGGACACGATCAAAAAGGTTACAAGGGCTCATATGTCTCATTTCTACTGCTACTTTTGATAGAAAACATAATGTACAGCTTATTAAAATGGCCCGGAAACAGACGTATCACTGTGATTTGTAAGAATGAAAACTTTGCTTCTAAATCCGTGTGGCTTAAGGACATTTCCTCATATATCGCCTGTGAAATAATCTATTTTATCCTCAAAGGAAAAAAAGGCCGGCTTTGATATGTATTGGCGTGACTTTCGGCAATATGCAGTAGATATTCCAATAAGATAAAAGGCATCTGCCCATCCCCCGTGGCTATGAAGCAAAGAGGAGAGAGATGTCTAACTTTATGCACTTTTATGAATGGAAGGGAGATACAATCCATCATTTTCTACAGATTGTCACATTGAATTCATTTTTGCTGATGATTTATGGCTCACTCTTTCCTGTTCTGTGTTTTTTTCAGGGGTGTTTATCACGAAGGGAGACGTGGGCGTGGGAACTATCGTGGGATCAGCTGTCTTCAACATCCTGGTCATCATCGGCATCTGTGGCATCTTCTCTGGACAGGTACAGACACTGTGTTCAGACCTGAAGCTAAAAGGAGGACCACCCTCGCCTTCTGACCTAAAAGAGGACAAAATAGAAACTCATTCAAAATAAAAGCAAATAGATATTTTTAAGGGTTTTTTTTCTGGCCCAGATAATTTACTTGTACTATGTGTGTCTTCTCTCTCCAGCCCATCTCTCTGAGCTGGTGGCCTTTGTTTCGCGATGCCGTCTTCTACATTCTGTCCATAGTGGTGCTCATCCTGGTGAGAAATCCTCCTGGATTGTTTTCGCTGTCTGGCAGGGAATTTATTTTGTATTGGCTGAATCATTGGAGCAAGGAAATCAATTTGTTTTTCACCATCACAACTGAAAGACTGGAGTAAATAAGATGGATTCTCTTGTCATTTTTACTTCCACACCTACAGTGTATATATGGCTACAAGTAGAGAGAAACTACTCACTTCATACAATATTCTTGCTTGACTGATGCTGGATTTTTGAGAGCAATAATCATTCATTATCTTATCAGTCATTCATTTGTTTTACATAAACACATAACAACAAGAATATTTTTTCTGCAGTTTCCCTGGACATAAATGCAGATACCGATATATCTGTGATGAGCTAATGCCAGTCAATATGTTGGCCCATAATAGCTAATCAATCATTTTTTATGTTCCTTTGATAAGACATGTAAAAAGTGAATTTTTGAGGTGTAGTTAAAGTACATTTTCATTTTATTTGCAGGTGATCTATGATGAAAAAGTCCTGTGGTAAGACTGTACTGAAGCCTCTGTTTGTTTGGATATCAGATCTGAGCGTCACTGTGATGAATGTGATATTTATGAATGTGTGCATGTTTCAGGTGGGAGACCATCATCCTGATCTCTATGTACGGAATCTACATAATCATTATGAAGTGAGTCTCTTCCTCTCACATTTCCATCCTGTTGGCCACCGCACACTAAAGACACTATATCTGTGTGTGTGTTTGTGTGTGCGTCGTCTCTCGCGTAGGTTCAACAGATCTCTGCACAGCCTGGTGGAGAGACACTGCAGCAGGGCAGGTCAGCCATGTCTGGGCAGTCTGCGGCGGACGACTGCTGTCGGAAGCGTCGGAGACTGTGACAACGACATGGTGCCGCTGAAGCCAGGTGCAGGAGCTCGTGTTTGTACGTGTGCATGTGTACATCCCAAACATCAAAAAGTTCCCTCAGTCGCTGAGCAACATTCAACAGACCCAGTGACACATTTTAGGCTGCCAGTCTAACCCATTTCTGTCCCCCTGTGGATTTCCAGCCGGCTGAAATAGAACTAGACCACTGTCTCTGCCTCCATCACTCTGTCCTCCTTTTTATCAAACTATCCTCTCCTTCCCACTTTTATCTCCCGCTAACCTCCGTCCACCTCCCTCCCCACTTTCCCCAGATTCATGTGTGGTGGCCGGCCAGGATTCAGGGGTGGTGATGGTGGACGAGATGCTGAACCTGCACCCCCACCAGCTCTCCTTCTCAGAGGCAAGCCTCCGCCTTCTCATCACCCCGCATTTCCCCCCCTTCACCCGCCTTCGCATGGCAGGATGCATGGTCATCAACGAGGTACACTGCACGCGCTCGCACCCCTCTCACAACGTCAGGTTCCCCCGGGGGTTTTCAGCTTGGTTGGTGGGTATATAAATGTGCACTAGCAGCATTGTCAAGTTAACAGGCACATGTTGCTAAAATTACAGTAAATGTAATGAAGGAATGAATGAACTTACTGTAAACAAGTGGGACCATGATGGAGAGGACAACCACGTTGAGAAAGTTGTTTCTTCATTGTTTCTTTCTTTGTTTCTTTCAATCCTCCCACAATCTGTCATTATGACATTTTTTTAGCTCCATCTGTGCTGGAAGAAAAGTCCCTTTAAGTTTAGAGGCTGCCATTTCCTCCTGTTGGTCTTATTTGTTTATGGTAATTATATTTTTAGTTGCCATATTGATTTGTTAAATTTAGTGTAATGATTTATCACAGCACGAATTTTGTGCAGAAGGTTTGCAGGTGGACAGATAAACTTGTGCCGTTATATAAAACAACATCCTGTTTGCTGTCGTTAGATGGACGCCATCTGATAAGCCCACACACACACACACACACACACACACACACACACACAGACTCCTGCCTAATGCATAAAAGCAACCAAGAACTCAATCACCAAATCTGCTTCCTCACTCTCTCGGCTCTCCTGCATGTGTGCTTGCCTTTTCCATGCCAAATGAAAGTGCGACTGCCAGCTCTGCCTGTGCTCTGTGCCAATGCCAATGATCAGTGCTTTCCAAACCCCCTCCGGTCAACNNTGCCCGGCTGCCTGATCGCTCCTCCCACCGGTTCTCGTGTTGTTACCTATAGTCAGACGAAGCTGCAGCGTTTCTCTTGTCATTTTGTTTCCTTCTTTCTTTTTCTCCGGCTTCACCCGACTTCCCTCCCCACCCGCAGAGGCAGAGGCTGATTCGGGCCCGGGGTGGCCCTGAGGAGGGGGGAGCTTCGGGGGAGGAAGGCTCGGGCGCCAACGGGACGGTGGCCGAGGGAGACACGCAGCCGCTGGAGGGAGAGAGGAGTGAGAGGGGCAAAGAGACGGGGGGAGAGACAGATGGGGGAGCACAGCCTAAAGAGGAAGAGGAGGACGAGGACGAG
>NTHP01000108.1:1255272-1263286 GCA_003416845.1 Oplegnathus fasciatus
ACAAGAAAAGGACATGATAAACTAAATCAGTCATGTAACATCATGATAGTGCGTCTAAGAAGCTATGTGTGTAATGAGGAAGTGAACATGTGCATAAACTCCGTAAATGCCTTTGCGTTACGTATTTTCACATGAACTCCATTCTGTGTTTGTTTGTACGTCAAATGTTGCAGGGATGGGCGACATGGCTGTGTCCAACTCCATTGGCAGTAATATCTTTGATGTGCTGCTGGGCCTGGGCTTCCCCTGGGCGCTGAGGACCATCGTAGTCAGCTACGGATCAGTGGTAACACCAGAACCAGTGTTCTCTGCCTAATATCTCGTGCTCAGGGCTGGAAACTTTCCCCTTTTGAGACTATAACATAAAATGTTTAAGTGGGGCGTTCGATGGCCTCGTGGTTGAGACGTTTTGTCAGCTGCTGTTTCCAAGGTGGAGAATGAACTTTCAATCTCATCATCCTGTATATTTATGGCAGTAAACCACGTACATCAAGGCCAGAGAGTCTACACGTTTTTAATTCAAATAATAATGCCGTTCCTCCTCTCTCTCCTGTTGTTTCCTGTCACCTCTTGACTGCTCACTGATATATAATAAAGGCAAAAATGCCCCCAAAAAATACTTTAAAATGTTTTTCTGTAAAATAAATCAACAACACCTCAAATGAACTGAATGAACTTTGTAAGACTTTACCTCATTTTAAAACACGTTCATGCTTTCTCATCTCTGTTTTTAGGTGACAATCAACAGCAAAGGTCTGGTGTACTCGGTGATTCTTCTGTTGGCTTCGGTCACACTTACTGTGAGTAGATCTCCACCGTATCTGACTATTTTTGTTAAAATTTGTTAATTAATCGAATTATTTCTTAAATTGTGACACGAGTGAACAAAGTCTGCACCAACATCAGCTGCCTGTTTATGATTTTCATCTTATCTTCTTCCTGTCGGGACCCGACAGCTCTTGACTGTTTTCAGACTCTGTGGGGATTATATTTAGAGCAGCGCAACAGGAAATTAAACTCTCTCTCTCTTTCTGTCCGTCCCCCTCTTCAGGTCCTGTGTGTCCATCTGAACTGCTGGAGGTTGGACCGCCGGCTGGGACTCTGTCTCATTCTGCTCTACGCCATCTTCCTCCTCTGCTCCATCGGCTTCGAGAGGCTGTAAAGGACGCACACGCTCCCCACGCGCACAGTCACACAAAAGGACGCGCAAACAAGCGGTCCGACTCATTTTCCACCATCATTGCTGCCATTATTAACCAAATGTACGGACATGGTGGATCCTCATTTTATTTCACGGTGGCTGTACATGTTTGAGCAGCGTTACCGCGACACCGGCTGACCTGAAAGCTGCATTGTTTACCTTTGATAAATGAGTATTTTACATAGTTTTGTACCGAGCACCTCCAGCCCAGATTTTGTGAAATCAAACTGATAATGCACTATGTCTCACAACAAATTTATAAAGTATTGAATTTCTATTCCGAAACCAAGAATATTGTATAAGGAACCCCAAAGTGTGTTAGTTTACTTATTAATACTTTACAACTGCCACAAGTAACCTCAATGACCAGATGATTATACATGTACGTTTATATAGTTGCTTCTCAGTGCGTGCAGTTCTTTTATGTGAAGTTTTCATCACGCCTTTGTGTCTGTAGTTGTAAACAGCATAGCATGGCCAATCATCACGCTCTAGATAATTGCACTAAGCCACTGTTGTCTTGGCCTTGTATATAGCGTAGCCCCCCCACCCCTCTTTCCTAAAAGCTTCTCAGCACAGAGGCGACCGTATGCTACAAGGTGTTTTTGAATGTCTGTGCTTGGAGAGAGTCCTTGAGTGTATGTTGTTGAGTGTAATAAAACGTTTCGTTCCGTGAGGTTTCTCTTAAGTGCGACAGTCTGTCTAATGCTCATTCGAACAGCTGGTGAAAAAATCATAATTCATAACCCTAATTTGGATCCTTCACTCGCACTCAAAAGTAATAAGTGTGACAAGAATTAGAGCGACATATGAGGAATCAAATCAAAGCAGTGTGAATTTCAACATTTTCAGAACAGAATTTGGTTGAGTGATGCTAATGGAGGATGCGTTAAAACATTTTATTTGCTGACCTATAAAAAAGGCTGTATTTACACCATAAAATGTGTCATCTGTTGAATTACCAAATTAAAAAAACATCATGATTTTAATGAGTTTTGTGCTGCAGGTAATCTATACTTTTAATGAAAAACTGATTTAACGCTGCTCACTGCCAGAAGCAGCTCACCAGCAGGAGCTCAACACAATATACAAACCGTTATTAACATGACGTGCTGTAATATATTTAACACAAGCTCCAGAGATAGTAATGTGAAGCTCATTTGAAGTTGTGCAGTTAACCAGGATTTCTCGACTGTTTGGAAAGTACTGCCACAAACATACAGGATGATGACTGAAAAGAAGGAATCCAGTTTATCTTTTCTCCGAGATTAATCAGACACATTGATAGGAAAATGTTATCATCACATGAGCGTTTGTCCCTGGAAAACATTTTCAGCTTCAGCAGTGGAAGAACAAACGCAACAGACTGACGGGCAAATAGCACTGGTAATGAAATGTGAAATATTTTACAAATAAACAAAAAATCAACAGTCGAGGGCAATAGTGGAACACAAGGTGCACAAGAATAAGTTCAAGCAAGAGTAACTTTTAGATGAGATACAGACCGATGTGCTGTAGTCCGGACTCTCGTGGAGCTGAGGGGCCGTTACCTGCAGCACTTCAGCACCAGGGACAGCTCCACAGCCTCCAGCAGGCTGAGGAGGAGAGGTGGGTCTACCAGGAGCTGAATTCATTGACACATAATGAACGGTCTGCTGAAACAAGTGAGTCTTTTGCATTGTGTCCCACTATACACTACATGCCAATTGTATACATTATACAGTGTGTAATCTAATAGTCATAGTACATAATTTTTGCTCTTAGTTTAGAAAGAATCTACTAATTGTACAACATGTGTACCAGTGGACGTCAGTAAAAGTGTCTTTACAATGCGGTCTGCAAATTAAACTTCACGGAGACTTCAAGATGTTTTTCCCAAAGATTTAACACGCATTTGTTTTGCTGACTCTTCCTGGGATGTCTCTCCATCATCCACCATTTGTTTTAACATTTTACAGCTGTGAGAAGCTCCTCCATTTCCTTTGTGCACTTTTGTCACTTTTGATACTTAAAACTAAAATTAGATGGCAGTGTGGACAGACACAAACCGAGCTATCAGCTGGTCAAAATATATATCAACTACATTATGCAGCTCCAACAGGGAGGACATGCTAGATATGATGTATTTAAAGCAATTACAATGGACACGTAATTCAAAGTGATTTTTATTTCAGTCAGGCTAAATCGGCTTCGATACCAAAGAAATGTAAAAATAAAAATAGTACAACAAAGTACATCATTTTACAAATACTCATAATGGAGGTCTGACATATCAGAATAATCAAATAAATTCAAACATGTCACAGTCATAACAAAAATAGAAAAAGTCAATACAGTACATAGAATGCATTAGGAGCTATATACTTGAAGTGTTTGCTATACCATAGACTTTACAAAATTCTACTAGAAAAAACTCCCAGTACCAATGGAATATCAGGTAATATAAAATGTAAAAAAAAAATACAAACAATACAACAAAAAAAATAAAACACTTGTGATGTGAGTGTGTGTGCATTCATACAGGTGCAATCTGCATGCAAATCCGCCTCAGTGTGACAAATGATAAAAGCAGCTACAGTTTGTAAATGGTTCTGTGTGATCGGTTTGACTTGTGAAGGACATCACTGCCAAACTGTTTCTAAAAAAGCTAGCACAAAACACCTTTGAGGAAAGAATGCACCTTCATGATTACTAGTTTCATGTACTGGACTTACAGCAGTCAGTTTCCTGGATGAGAACAGCATTATCTGACTCATGAAAAGTCAGAGTTTTTCAAAATAAGAGAACGTTAGCTCCGTCTGGTGGAGAAATAATGTTTTTGTCTCGTGAGCCCAACTTACAGTATATGCTCGGTGGTATAGTGTTTGGTTTAAGTAACAGAATCAGCGATGAAAAGATTGTTTTGGTGCAACCTTACAGTATGAAGGCCAAAGATTTTGTGCTAACAGCTTAATGAGTCAAAGTTTCTTGTTGGCAAAAAATTAAGACTTTGTTTTATCACCTTTGCCCCACTGATTTAAAATGAAACAAAGATGGTTTATATGATGATAAGCTCCATGGGTCACTGTTGTGTGTATTTCATATGATGGTGGACCTTGGCACTGACCGGCTCCCCTCAGGGAAACCTCTTGAAAAGATAAACGCTCCAATCAGACAAAAGTACACAGACAAATGCCACTACAAAAGTCCACTAGTAACCAGAACAATAACAATAGTAATAATAATAATAATATTCCTCGACCATATACGTGGTGATATTTTCTTTCTCCCACATTCAGGGAGTAAAAATAGATAATTTGGCAGAAAAGAAACTGTGTTGTCTCGACAGTCCACACTGTGTCTTTGAGTGTGAAAAGGGTGCAGATAATTAGCTGTGATGCTAATCCGTTCGCTCCTGGGAGCTCCCATGGAGACAGCAGTTACTATGGTTACTGCATGCTCTCTGTCTCTGTATCTAGTGTGTGTAACAGTCCGGGAGAGAGTGTGTGTCTATACTGTATATACGCACAATATGTATGTGTTTGACGGCAAGCCTCAGGGACTCTGCAGGCAGGTTGGTAGTGATAGTTTGATCCCCGTGTTGACTGATCCCCCCACTGACGCTGTAGATATTAAGACTTCTAAAGCTGATCTGCGATCTGGCTCAGCTACATCTGGACAGAGCCTGGAGCTCCGGACTGACAGGAGGTCTGACGTTTCCATCGTGGGGGGGTGGGGTCCCGTTGCGGAGGGGGCGGGACTTGCTGCTGTGATGTCACTCAGGGGCAGAGCTCTGGTTCTGCTGGTATATGGAGGCTTTGTCCTTCAGCAGAGCCAGGCACAGGTGACAGCTCCAGCTCCCTGTGAAACGCATAAACACAGTGAGGGAGGGGTGTACAAACACATCATCAGCTGATCATGGAAATATTTATTTGTTTAGTCTCCCTTTAGAGAAGCATGGGAAGGATTTATGGAGGACTGCCTGATCATTAAAATCTCCTAAACAAAGATTTTCCTCTTAAATTCACCTGTATAGCTTTAAAACTAGGAAACATTTTTAAACACTTTGATAGCACATGCTATAAGATGCTCACAATGAGTGAAATTCATTCATTAGATAGATATAAATCACCAAAAATGTTGATAATTGATGGCAAAATAACAATCATTCTCTGGTTCCAGCTTCTCATATGTGATGATTTGGTGTTTTTCTTTAACATTTGTTTAATATTGTTGTAAACTGAATATATTCGGCCTGTGGACTGACCAAACAAGATATCTGAGACATCACCTTCGGCTCTTGGGACTTCGTAATGAGCATTTTCACTTTTTATTTTAAAGATTGTATAGATTTAACAATGAATCAAAAAGAATAATTCAAAACCCTAATTAACCTGGACTAAGGCTTCTATTCACATGCCTGACACTGTGGAAAACTACCAACGTGCAGCAGGTTTCTAAATTAGTGGGGAAAAGGGCACATAGTCCTGTGAAGATTTCTGAGAACCTTCTTAAACAAATGATTTGAAGATATGTCCTTCGAGTCTGCAGCGAAGTGTTCGTTGTTAGCTTACCCTCTGGTGGTTCAGTCATGGGGGGACTTAGACAGTACATGTGGTAGCCTCTGTCGCAGTCATCACAGAACAGCAGCTGGTCCTACAAAAACACAACATCATGTTCAGTCTACTGATTAGACAAGAGGAGAAAATTAGACAAACAGAGAAAGAGAGAGAGCTGCTTCCAAAATCATCAAGCTGAAGATGGACTTTAATTTACACTGTGAAGTCCAAACAGAGCACTACCACCAACTTGTGATCATGATGAAAACTCTGGCTGAAAGCTGCAGTCACAAATAACATACTGGTTCATCAAAGGTTGATTCAAAATTGTGGGTGCAGAAAGAGAGTGCAATCTTGGAAGTGAAGGGATACGGCAATATTTAGCATATTCAATTTGTCTGAGGTTCGTGTTTTTCTGTTATTTTATCTTAAAAAACTAGATGGCTTAGTGGACATTATGAAAACGTTACATCATGTAAACTGGGCTTTAATTTAACTCGACAATTTCTTCAGCAGAAGCCTGTCATAAACATGAGAACACTGAGATCACATGTTGGAAATATAAAAGGGGCTCACGTCATTCTCTGAGGTGCCGCAAACGTTGCAGCACTTGCACTCGATGCACTGCCAGCGGTAGGTCTTCACTGCGGCCATCATCACTGGTGTGAACTGCAGGCATGTTGGGTGGCCTGCAGGAAGGAGAGGACGTGGAAGAAATGTGGTCAAATAAAATAAAAATAACCATGAAAAGTGCTCTACTTATGACCATCTAGTTACTTGATAAGTGAGGTGATTAGGCTCTGTTTGCTGAACCTTTCTCCAAAACAGCCATTGGCCAATCATAGTTTATCAGCCATAACTGGGCTGGCTGTAGTTCGATAATCGATAATCTGCATCTAAAAAGTTTGGAGGGTGGTGTTTTTTTTTCTAGCCTTTCCAAAACCAAAAACACAAGAGCAAAAGTGTAAGGAATGGATTAAATAGTTTGTCTTTCTGCTTTGGCATAAGCTACAACCATTAGCATGTCCGTCTAACTAGCTTACTACCTACACTGCTGACTGAACATTACTTCGAAGACCAAGGAGCACATTATTAACAAACTACATTAGTTTGTGGGGTCACAGGTTACATTTAATAAAAGTCAAAGTGTGTGGATGCCGTTTTTGGATGCTATCAGAGGTTAAGGTAGCGTTAGCAGCTCTGTCCTGCTCTTAATTGGATTTAGGTGAAGTTTGCACTCTAGCAACTGCAGCCAGTGTTACCTGAGATAGCGTTTGCAGAAAACACTGTTTAATCCTCATCCTAAAAGATTTTTATCTTTCACCCATGTCCTCTACATGGATCATCAACTGGTGAGGATGCCGACTCTTTGTCTGCAACTTTAGCCTCTGTCTTTTAGCACGATATGCACGTGGCCGTCAAGTGTGCATGTAAGACCCCTTCTACACGTGAGCTGGAAACATCATTAGCTGTATTTGCTAGCTAACTACAGTTGATAAAATGTGCTAGCAAAATTGATGTTCGCTGGCAAGAAATGATGAAGCTGCTTTTGTCTACCTCTGTCTAAAATCAAGGACCCACTGTTTCATAAATTACATTGAATATCGATGGTACATGTGGTGCTGTTATCAAGGTAAACTGCACATACACTTCATAACAGGAAACTTAACAGGCAAAGCAACAGTAACTATGAGGGGGGGGCAGAGTTTAGTGAAGTCAATCAGAAAGAGATGTGAGAGTTCGTACCTGAGCGTCCACAGTCTGAGCAGGACACCAGCTCTTCTGATTGGCCCGTCTTCTGGTTTAAGGTGGAGTCTCCCAGACAGAAGTCACAGTAATCGTTGGGCAGTGCCAGCCCATTGGGACCCTTCTTAGTTGCTGAGCAGGAGAATGAGTGAAGAAACCATTCAGTGCACATCAGAACTGTCACTTCAAACTGACTTATGGAGGAAGATGAGTTAAATACCACCATCTTCTTCCAGATGAACATGTCTACACTGGAGAGGCCATGTTTTTCTAGCTGTAGTATAATACAGTTTATAAATCAAATATTTCAAACTTTGAAGCAGAGTTTTACAAACCTGTTCATGCCACATCAGCCAACAACACCTTTTTAATCTCAGGCTGATGATGATGTATTGAATCATGATCCAAACTAATGAATGAGTGACAACTGACAAAACGCACTTGTTGAATGCATTTGCTAACACGGAGTCGCGTGCACAAAAGAAAACAAAGGGAATGCGATGGATATGTTGGGGGAGAAAAAAAAAAA
>NTHP01000108.1:1275995-1297939 GCA_003416845.1 Oplegnathus fasciatus
CTCAGTACTAACTTATCAATAATCAATAACCATTCATGCAGAACAATGAGTTCAACATTTCTAAAGTTTGCTGCAGCATCAACTTTTTTTAATGTCCCGCCTCATCCAGGCTGTGATTGGTCGGTTCACGAAGTGACATTGATGAACGACATTATGAAAAGTTGAACATGTTTCAGTAAAACACCTGATAACAGCCAGCTAGACAAACCCACACCTGCTAATCTTGATCCTGTTGTCTTCTATCTGACCGCTTCAGCTGCTAAACCTTTACTTCACTGGTAGTGCTTCATATTCCTCCTCTGACAAGGGCTGGTATAGTAAAGTAAAACAGATCTTCAACACCTCAGGCCTCAGCGGTGACTTATGCCAGCTGAAAGGCTTGTCGACCACCACCCTTCCCTCCTTGCAAATCATAACATGTACTTCTATTATTATGGAAAAATAGTTTTTGAGTTTTGTTAGATGTAAAGTGGCAGGTGTAAGTGATCAACATTCTCATAATCTTTAGCCTTTGGCTGTGTCGTGGGTCACATAAAAACAAAAAACAGCTCCAAACTCTGTCTTCCTTGTGCCAGCCTGTAAAGGCATTACAGTGACACTTATTGGGTGATATTGAACATGTGGTTTTGTAGTAGGGCACCAGAACACGAGTACAGCTTGTATTCTTTTTCCAAGGCATTGATAATAATTTAAACTGACTTTCCTGACTCAGATACCACAGTATATGCTACCCATGTTCTGGTGACTGCCACAGAATCCTGATAAATGAAGTGTGTTGTGTTTACACTTTTCAGAAACACACCTGGAGTGAGAACAGTGCTCTAGTGAACATTAGGCGATCACTACTATTTTGCACAGCTCTACAGTGAAAAGCAATAACCCACTGTAGTTGTCTGGTATACACTGCGTTATAATGTAGCAGACGATTGCACATCTAGCACTAAGACATTTAAGCTTGCTGCTGTGACTCCTTATTGAGGCTTTAGCCTAATGCCTCAGCTTCAAACTTCATTGTCCTTAAATCCCACTAATCAAAGCAGTTGAACTGGTCTCACTGGACTCACTGCACTGCTCTCTCTGCTCCCAGTGCCTTCAGGCTCACGAAGCTGAGATGACTGACTGGTAACGGCGCCAAATGAATAATTTGTTATTTTAAAACATTTCGCTGCATCAGCCTCAAGACTTCAACCTCTTCTCTCTCAGTTTTTGTCCATCTTGCTCCACCCGTTTATCCAGATAACACTTAAAAGAGGTGGGAAGGGGCGAGGCCCAGGTAAAGTTAGACTGGACTGGGCCGAAAGTGAAAACTCCCGGGAAAACTCCCGGGAAAACTCCCGGGAAAACTCCTGGTGCTCCCCATGGCCAGTCCGACTATGCCTGATGACATAGAAGATCGTAGGCCTATTTAACCCCTGCATATAGGCCTATACAATGATAATAAAGCAAGTTTGTTGTGTAAAAATCGACCTGCTCCTCATAGATTGACTTTTGTGTGTGTTTTTCTTTTCAGTTCAGATTTTACTGGTGTTGAGCTACACCAACTGGAATCCGGTCCAATCAACGTCTTGAGGGTGGTGGGAGGCTCAGGCTGCTAATCAGTCAGTCAGTCAAGTCAGTCAGTCAGTGCACGATGAGCCTGAACGTCCCAGGACTGGTGGTGATGGTGCTCTTCTACCTGCTGGTGCTGGGCACCGGCATCTGGGCCTCCATGAAGTCCAAGCGGGTGCAGAAGAGCAGCCAGGCAGACCTGACAGAGATCACTCTGCTGGGCAACAGAGGGATCAGCCTGGCAGTGGGAGTCTTCACCATGACAGGTGAGTTAATTTTATATAAATCAAAAAGTCTAGGATGTCTCACAAAGTTTTTTATACGTCCAATTGTAGGAAGTCTAACTTGTACATATCTCAGTAGTTACACAATGTGACTATGATCATAATTGCATATATAAGATCGTCATGTTGCAACAGAAGAAATTATAGCCTTCCTTGTTTTAATGACTGCCATTTTCGCCAGTTCGAAGTAGCTATTTCTCAACATCCAGGCTAAAACTTTCTACATGTATTCTGAGAATAGAGTGTTTAATTAAGATGATTAGCATTATACCTCATTTTTGCCATCAGTACCTTTTTTGGCTGGACCGCAGAGGGCCAGCCCTACAAACCTAAAAGTCTGTCACTGAGTGAGTAGATGAGTGGGTGAGTGATTGACTGAGTGATGAAGTTACACAATTGGTCAGCCGAGTGTTGGAGTGTCCTCATTGGCTGTTGCTCTGGCTGTTGGGGGGGGGCTTCTTGGGAAAAACATGAGTTGTCCCCCTCAATATATCATTGTAAACATAACTGTATAATTTCAAATAATATAATAATATGCACAGAAAGCACTTGTGCTAATTATAGATGCAAAACAAAAGATTGTGTTCCCAGCCAATCTGCCTTTTGTCTGGTACCTGTTTTTTACCACACCTGTTTGGTGGGGATTTTTATAAGTTATTAATTAAATTTGGCAGTTAGTGGGAAACTCGTTTCGTCTGCCTCTGGCTCTGAGATCCTGAAAAAAGACTTTTGCCTGGTATTGGAGAAATTGAGCAACTGCCAGCCACAACATGTATTAATTTCAGGCCCCATTCCAACTTTGGGGAAAGGAATTGAATCTTTGAGCAGACTCCTTGGCCTGAATACATGGCTGACATCGGTGTGCCTCACCCATGGGATAAAGGTTATTGACAATTTAAATATTTTTTGGAACTGTAAAGACCATTTTAAACCTGATAGGTTTCATCCAAAAATCACTGGATCCAGACTACTTGGTGCCAACCGCACACAGGCAGACAGCCTGTATCTCTCCCCCCTCACCTGACCCTCTGCTCCACATCACCCAAGGCATTCAGAGGATGTTTCTGGGTGCATCTCAGGTCTCTTATATTTCCTCGCTCCTCGCTTGAACCGTAAGTCCTTCTGGTCCGCCATGTTGAAGACCGTCCCAAAGCTCTTATTTCTTCTCCGAGGAGCGAGGATCAAGGAGCGAGGATACACGAGAGCAGCCTTCACGTAAGTCTTTTACCGGCTGACACGCCCGCAACTGATCAGACTGATCTGATACATCACAACATCACTGGAGTTTCATATCGGAGTGAAGACAGATACCAGATTAAACTCAAGTGTATTACTCCCAGGTTTTATATTTTATTTATTTTCTAGTTAAAAATCTGTGTAAACAGTGGGTCTGAACAACAAAAGGACCACAAACAACTGTCTTCATTTATTAAAAAGATTTTTCTTTTCATGATCTGTTATTTCCCCCATTAACCTTTATTATAGATACAGTTAAAGTCAGAGAGAGAAGGAGAGTCTGTCTGTCAGCAAGAAACACTTTTTACATCATTTATCCTCATTTCTATTCAGTCACATGTGAGGCTGATCATTCCTGAGCGTTGGGTTTGATATGAGTAACATCATTTCAATTTTCCCTAAAACATTTAGCCTAGTAAATAATTTCCAGCGTTCAAAAGACACCATAATTCTATTCTGGGTTATTAAATAATAAATTCACAATCAGAATATCAATAAATACAGATGCAACTAATGAATGAATAATATAAAGGCATTCTGCTGCCTCTCAGCAGGACACAGTACACAGTATAAATACAGAATGCAGGTTGTTCTTCATGTGCAGGTGTTTGCTAAACAGGTAACAGAGAGAAAACACTGCTGCTCTGCCACTGATAACTGTGTGCCCTTATTAGTATTAGTACAGTGCACATGTGTCAAGACACAAACTCCATCAAAAGTCTCTACAGCTGTTAAAGACACAATATGAAATGAAATACTGACAAACCTTGTGCCCTTATCAGCCAGATGCTAAACAACCAAAAAGCCTGATGCCCCTCTATGCGGCCGCCTATGTCACCTATAGGAAGCGCTCCCCCACCCCACCCATCCGCTGTTCTCTGCATCAAATTGTGAAGAACAATTGTTGAACATTGTTCTTCAATAACAAAATAACTTCAATTAGAGCCAGTATTGCTGCTGATGTAAACACAGATGACTTCAGCAAACCCTGTAAAAAAGATGTAACCATGGGAACATTCACCTGTAGTACATTAGCTGAGCTCTGCAAGACTGTCACTGAGTGTAACTCCTCCACCTCAAATATTGACCCTGCACCTACAGCATTTTTTAAGTGGGTGTTCGGCAGCGTTTCAAGTCATGTCATTATAAATACGTCTCTTCAAACAGGCATCTTCCCAGATGCCTTCAATAGTTGTCATGAGACATCATTAGAGAGCACAATTTATGTTTCCATAGTTATGCGGATGACATGCAACTGTGCATCTCTGCTGAACCAAATGATGCTGCAGCTATAAACTCCATTACTACCTGTCTTTTGGCAATAGATAAACGGATGAGCAGTCATTTTTTAAAGTTAAACGAGAACAAAACTGAAATCCTGCAAGTCAGCCCTAAAACAAAAAGAGAAACGCTGTTTAATAATCTGGGGAAATTAACTCCCTGCATTAAATCTGAGGTTGCAGGTCTTGTGTGTTACAAATTATTTTTGTGTCTGCATTGCTGCACTTCTTTTAAAATGTTGTATTTTACTTGATTTTAATGCATTCTATGTATTCTATTTTCATCTTTATTTTTATCATATTTTTATTATTATCAAGTGGGTTTTATTTTCCATCTTATTTGACATTAATTATGACATTCTATCCCTGTTTTTATGTTCATTCTATTTTCATCTGAACTCAGCACATGTTATTTCTTTATTGAAAAGCACTTTGATTTCTTGTATAAATGGTGCTATACAAATAAAGTTTATTATTATTATTATTATTATTATTATTATTATTATTATTTGCATGTTTCCTACAGCTACATTTGTGGGAGGGGGCTTCATCATTGGTCTGACAGAGGCAGTGTACACTCCAACCATGGGACTGACCTGGGCTGTCATGCCAGTGACAGCAGCCCTGTCTTTCATTGTTGGTAAGACAGTTTTTCAGGCATCATAATAAGGACGTCATATGTATGTTTTTTCCAAAATTGATACACCTGCCACTCAGTATGATATTAAATATTAATATTGATTTTCTATTCATTAATATTATTACTATTTTTCCAGTTGTGACATTATACAGAGGGACAGTATAATATCACACCTGCCTCTCTCTATGATATTGAATGTCTTTATTTGTTTCCCAGCAGTGACATCACAGCTGAAAAAAGCATCTAAATATCTTAAATATCGAACTTCTCAGTCAGGGTTTGTACTACTAGACAAGGTGTTAGATGTGCCATATACTGGGTGGACAGGTGTTACAGGAGTGCAGTGCTAAATTGACAGAGTGCTCTTTTAAACAGACAAAATGCAGGAATACATGCAGTGCCACAAATCTGTCTACTTTTGTGTGATTCGATTAAGGTGGACTTTTCTTCGCCAAGACAATGAGAGACAGAAAATATGTGACAATGATGGACCCGTTCCAGATCAAGTACGGAAATGTAATAAGTGGAATTCTGTCTGTGGCACTGCTGATATCTGACATAATCTGGGTTACAGGAACTCTAATTGGTTTAGGTAAGTGACACTGTTGTCAAATTATTATTCTTTTGATTTGGGGAAAAAAGAATTAACACACCTCTTATTATGCACCAATGTAATTTCCGGGAAAGAAACAAGCATCTTATATTTGGGACAGTATAATAATTCCAGGAATATCACAAGGTGAAATGCTGAAACATGTTTCATGATAAAAACTAATACATGTTCTGCTGTGAACCACCTGTCAACCTATCAAATAGGTTACTGTGAGGGGAGACTCGACAGCTGTAGCGCTCCAGCTGAAAAAAACAAACTTCAGTCCCCTCAATGTGTCAAACTGTTAGACTGTAGTGTAGTCTGTGGTTCAGGTATTTTACATGTCAGTTTTACACACTGAAAGTCAAATCATGAAATAATACAGCTAAGGAATGTTTAGTAGTTTTAACAATAATCAATGAATTAAGTTAAAATCATCTATCAAAAAACTTTAATCATACTGATGTGCACAGTGGATATCATGCTAAAGAGAATGACCAATTATGTTAAATGTATTAAATTTCTATAAGAGCCTGCATGTATCTGATTGTGTTACTTCACAGGTGCAACAATGAGTGTGATCCTGGATTTGTCGTACACTCTTTGCATTTGGATCTCTGCTACAGTAGCCATTATCTACACACTGCTGGGAGGCCTCTACTCTGTGGCCTACACAGACATCATACAGCTAACCCTCATATTCTTTAGTTTGGTGAGTTCCTCACTTACATAGAAAATAATTTCTTCCACAGGCTTATAATGAGACGATTCAGCTGAAACATCTTGAAGCTTAAAGCGTGTTCTGTTGTTGGGATTAACTGCACTGAGTTCAAAAGTTCAAAAGTTTTTCCTCGAGGGGCAAAACATCTTATTTCCTATCATATCTTATAAAAAGCTTAGGGCGCCACCCTGGTATCCTGCCAAGCCTCTAAACTTCTACTCATCACACCAGCATACCTGTGTGGATACTAAACAACAGTCACACTACTTTACTTTATCCAGTGAATATGCATGTTTTAAAATGTTGATGTCAGAGTTTCGTCCTCTTTTCTGCAGTGGTTATGTGTCCCCTTCATCCTGATGAACCCACATTCAGCTGACATCACCAAGACCGCTTTCAACTTTACCTACCAGGCCCCCTGGATTGGTTCAGTGGATAAAGAAAGAGCGTGGGGGTGGATTGATAATTTCTTAATATTGGTAAGGACTACATTCATGTTATACTATTAGTTTTTCTGTACATACAGCCATTGATGACTACTGGAGGAATAGGCAGTCAAATAGGCAAAGATACTGTAGCTACTGTTCATTATATACCCAGGTTGTTTAAAAACAGGGCAGGAGTTTTCTTGCCCACCTGGCTCTTGACTCTTGGATTTTAAAAGATAGTTTGGACGTCCCTTTGTTCAATCCAACTGCATGTTTCTTTTAATTTGGAAAGTGAGTATATCATAAGGCTGATTTTAGTTCAGTTTATTTGACAAACAGTAAGAAGAAGGAGGACATTAAATCACATTAAATCAACTTAATTGCACTTGTTGTTATTTATTGTGTGATATGTGAAATTCCACTAACTTTGGTCACATGGCCGCTAAAAGTGAAGAGACACAACTACAAATGGTCAGGATGACACAGCATTTCCATTGTGGTCCTTGATTTACAGAGTGATGGCAAAGAAATATAAAAAGAGTGGTTTTGTTTGTTTTTTCCAAGGCTCTGGGTAACCTGGGATATCAGGACTTCCACCAGAGGACCCTGTCAGCTTCCTCGTCGACCACGGCCAGGATCACCTGCTTTATCGCTGCTCCCCTCATCTTCATACTCGGACTCCCATCTGTGTTGATAGGAGCAGTCGCAGCATCAACAGGTACGGTGATAGAATTAAATAGAAAAGAATAGTGAGAGTGTGCTGATTTATGTCACATTTGATACATATTTGGTGTCAGACTGGAACATGACCATGTACGGCTCCCCGTCCCCGTACGAGCGTGGAGAGGCCGGTCAGGTTCTGCCCATTGCTCTGCAGCACCTCACCCCACAGTACATCTCCATCATCGGTACTGGAGCGATAGCTGCTGCTGTGATGTCATCGACGGACTCGGCTCTATTGTCAGCCGCCTCAATCTTCACGTCCAACATCTATAAGAACATCCTGAGGACCAAGGTGAGACGGCACCGGAAGGGGAAGAATAGACTTGTGGTTGTTTCTTTTCGGTTTCCGCTTCATGGCTTTTTTCCCCCCTGCAGGCGTCAGATCGGGAGCTCCAGTGGGTGATCCGTGTCACCGTGGTGTTGGTGGGCTTGGCTGGCACATCGCTCACCTTCCTACACAACAGCATCATGGTTTTCTGGATCCTGGGCTCAGACATAACCTACACCATCATGTTCCCTCAACTCGTCTGCATCCTCTTCTTTAACATCTCCAACGGCTACGGCTCCACCACGGGCTTACTAGTTGGAGTGCTGTTGAGAGTGCTCAGCGGCGAGCGAGCGATAGGGTTGCCTGTCGTTCTCCACTTCCCAGGTTGCACTCTCGAGGACGGTGGTTATGTCCAGCACTCTCCTGTTAGGACTATCTGCATGTTGTCCACCATCTTTGCCACTTTGTTGTTCTCCTACCTGGCTTCACTGCTCTTCAATAAAGGACTGATTCCTGAGAGGTGGGACGTATTTAAAGTGAAAACCCACAAACCGAAGAAACCGGAAGTTCAGAATGAGACTGAATTGATGTTGACCACAAATCAGCAGCACTGAAAGAGAAATGATTTAATGGGTGCCAATATGTTTTGTATGGAGCTATATTATCATGTCTCTATTTTTATACCCAATACTTCATCTTTGTAAAATGATAATGAATGATTAACCAGGGGATGGTGTAGCGACTGCAGGAAACAAACTAAAAGTCGCTGAGAGGCTGAAGTCGGGCCTGTGTGCTTTGTCTGACGCACTACCAAAAAAGATTCGCTGAGATCCAAAAATATATTGAATAACTTTAATTAACGAAAAAGATCAACTTATTATAACGTGCACAAAATTATGAGCAAAAGAATCACAGTGATCAAGCTAAAGTTGTGGTCAACAAAAAATACGACGACCCACTCACCTTCTCTTCCACACAACGCACACAGGTGAAAAGGTGCTGATATCAACTATGAGTGTCACCGCCCATATCCATGTGACCCAACTCTCCCAATAATCACCACAATCACACAATAATAAATGAAATATCAAACACAAACGACTATACCAAATACCAAAATATAAACCATTACAAACATTATTAATATTACCACAGAATGCATTCATGGCTCCTACAGATGGTGTAAGAATTAATCACTTTCAACAAGTGTATGTGCTAGTGAATCTCTCATAATTGTTTTGGCAGTGGTGGAAAGTAACTAAGTACAGTCACTCAAGTACTCTACTTTGAGGTACTTGTACTTTACTTGAGCATTTCCATTTTCTGTTACTTTATACTTCTACTCAACCACATCGCAGAGAGAAATATTGTACTTTTTACTCCACATAATTTATTTAATAACTTACCTTGCAGATTCAGATTAATAATACAAAACATAATGAACAAATACATTACTATGTATTATTATAGGTTAAGATAAAACTTAATTGATCAGAAATTCACAAGCTACCTAGCAGATAAAGTATATAAAGCAGGTAAAATTATCTCCACCTTTACCAGCTTCAACATTAAAGTGATGTACACATTAATGCATCAATAATTATAATCCAATAATGTAATATACATTATTCTGAAATGGGCCATTCTGCATGATGAGTAATTTTACTTTTGGTGCTTTTACTGTATTTTGATGCTAATACTTTTGTAACATGTAAAATAAAGTAAAATGTTTAATACAGAGTATTTGTACAGTGTAGTATTGCTACTTTTACTTAAGTAGAAGATCTGAGTACTTCTTCCACTTCTGTGCTTTGGTGTAATTTTAATTCTATTTTAGTGGGGTTTAATTGAGCCTGCTGACCTTTGTTACTTGTACATGATACTGATATCATTTCATGTTTCACTATCAAACACTCAATAAAAGCCCGAATAAGCTGGAAGGTAAACTGTCTATGTATGTACAGTCAAATAAGGGATGGATGGATGAAATTGAATTGCTGGATAAATCTGCAGACCTACACCTCCATCCCTTATGTTGTGATATCTATGCCCCGGGCTTGCATTCTGCAGAATGTATTTGCCCACCTGCTTACCATTATTTGTTATGGCATACACTGTGCGCATTTTAACATGTTAGAGGCACAAGATACCTATTTTATAAGTTACAATCACTGTGTGTTTTGTTACTCTCAGTATCTTCCAGCAACAGGAATCCCATCTCAAACACCCAATGGTGTTCATAAGAAAATAAAGTGGAATTATGTTTGTTGTATTATCTCATCTCTCTTTTAAGGTTGAGGCCGATTTGGTGATGTTTACAGCTTATACAGCCTTATATGGGCATGTGGTTGAAAGCTAACATAATAAGGTTTTCAAGTAAAGTGTGTTTATTTACTTCAAGTTCAGTTTGTTTATAGTTAAAATCTCACCTGTATTTAAAGTAAATTAAATAGATGAAAAATCTACTTTCTGATACTTTGTTAATTTCCAATGACTTTTTTAAACTAAAACACGTAAGTGCGTATGCATATAGAAGAGAGAGTATCGTGAATGTAATATAAATATATTTGGATGTTTTTGTTTATATACTGGTAATTCCTGGTTCGGCCTTGTTGTGGCAGTAACGCTGCATGAAGTTGAAGTTTTGACCACTTGATAAGAAAACAAGGAAGCGCCTGTACAGCAGCAGAATGATTGTCAACTACACATGAAGTAGCTGTCTGTTGATTACTGGCGTGTAAGGTGAGATGAGCTAGCTATTGAGTAGCTATTTGTCCATCTCATTGTAGTGTACCAAACCGCTAAAGCGCGTAGACAGCCTGAATTGAACACAATGAGAGTTAGCTAGTGTGTGAGTGGGTGAAGTTAGCATGGTAACTTTGCTAGCTCGGTTAGCTGTAGCCACAAACCGTTAACGTTCTGTACCGAACGTTCGATTAAGTCCGTTGAAAACGTTCCAAATTAATGACGTCTTCGAATTCTGACGTCTGCAGAACGCGACTCTGGCGACAGAAGCTGAGTTTTCGTAGCAGTGCCGCAAATGCGCACAAGTTAACGATAGCAAAGTGGGGGTAGTGAAAATGAAACGGTATTTAACGTTAAGTGTCTCGAAGTGGGGTGGAGGTGCAACCAAAATTATCATGTTTAATTAGTGTTGTTATGCATTCAAAGTATAAGTATTGAAAGTATAACATCAGTAAATCCCAATCTTACCGACATTTTCTCAGACATCAGTAAGAAACAGGCCAGTACAACCAGCAGGTCGACGCAGAGATTTATCTACTTAGCAACATGGAAATAGTTAGTAACTGTTATAATGGGATGCAACAACCCCACTTCTCTTCCAGTACATTGCTGACACCAGTGAACTTGATGCCTTTCTCCATTTGAAATGCGTGTACCTCACAGTGTAGAACTGATTGTGACCTTCTTCTATGTGTAGATTAATTAATTAAATGTAATTCTATTGTTCTGGATCAGTTTTATAATGACAATGACTAAGGCTCAGTATGTAATATGGATTGGTCCATCTGCCAGATATCCAGTCCATTTAAAGGGCCACGCTGCAATTTAGTATTGCACCTCCATGAAGTTGGAGAACTCACAAGAGACATAATTTTTAATAATATAATATATCCTGACTTTTAGTTCCTAGTATGGGTGAAGCTCAAAAATAGTTGGATCTTACAATCCACATAATGCAGCTTGATAGGATAGTAGACAAAGGAGATCTTTTAACTTAACTAACTTTTAACTAATAGTAGGGAAAAACAGAAAACATACACTGGACAGGGATTCTGCTAGACCATGCCTGTCTGGTAATTGCCCATGTGTTTTAATCTCCATTTTGCAACACTGGCATTTAGTCTAAGATTTGAAGTCTCCAAGCCCAATTGGACATTGCACAAGTGATGTCTCTGGAGTGATTTTCTTAGACTTGACAAAGCCACTAAAGATGTGATATAACCATTTACACAGCCTGTGTAGTATTGTACTCCTTGTGACCTGTAAATTGACTTTGACATGTAAAATCAGTGAGTGTTTGTTTAACAAGGTCATTTAAACCTGTATATCAGTTCAGTTCACACTGAATGTCAAGCAGAAATATGAAGAGGAGCTTGAACTAATGTGTCTGAATTTATATGTACCGCTCCCCAGCAGCTTCTTAGCACATTAATTTACTTATTTATCTCAGCAGCTAACTAGCTCCACTGTAGAAATGGAGCCTGGAGGAGGAGAGGACGTGCAGGGGGCGGCGGCAGCAGCGGAGCCAAGCTTTTCTGGACACAGACAGACTTCTGCAAAGCCAGTTTGGGCTTCGCTAGAGGAAGCAGCCCAAATGAAAACAGAAGGGAACGCTTTCTACAGGGACAAGAACATTCGCTCAGCCATCGGGCGCTATCACCGCGCTCTGCTGGTCCTCAGAGGCCTCGACTCTGATGTGATGACGGCAGTGAAAGGGTTTGGACCGGAGATGCCTACTCTCACACCTGAACAGGAGGCTGTACTGAGAAGCACACAAGTGGACTGCTACAACAACTTAGCTGGTAGATAAAACATCACAACTATGCAAAGTCCAGGGGTGAAAAGAGTACTAGATTTGGCTTAAATACATCCCAGGCTCTGTTCAAATCTATTCAAGTAGTCGCTCTTCAAAAAAGTATTCTGAGTATGAGTTAAGTAGTTTCATGTAGTCACTAGTTTTATATGGAGTCCTTAGCATAATCATTTCAGTGTGAACATGCCCTACCAACAAATCCATCTGCAATTCAGTGATGCTCCAAAGAGGTGAATTCCTTTATAAGAGAGCTTTTTCACTGATTGCTGTATGTATGTTCATTGTTTTGTATTTTACATGTACATTTATATCTCTTTCAGCCTGTTTGCTGCAGAGGCAGAGTGTAGACTATGCTCGTGTGCGGGAGTACAGCCTGCGGGTACTGCAGTGGCGACCAGGGGATGTCAAAGCACTGTACAGGGCGGGAGTAGCCACTCTGGAGATGGGAGATGCACAGACTGCCAAACAGTACCTCACCCAGGCCTGCAGAGAGCAACCTAATGGTAAGGAAAGAGGCAGCAGGTCAGGATCATCACACAACAAGCTTAGACGTTGGCATCGTCCACACGAACAGTCATTTATTTAGATATTTCTGAGTTTCTCAATGCAGTCTTGCACCTTATCTATACTGGACACATAGCAAAAGCAGCTTCAGTCCTCAGTCTGTTATGTTTTCACAAATCATTTTAGATGGATATTTGTTTCAAATGAGTGCTTAGTCCATATTGGTTCTTATTTGGGGGACTTCTTTCCTTCTTTCTTTCTTCTTAGTACAGTTAATATATACATGTTACTAATTATCCTAATTCTGTTTCATATTTGATGACCAGTTAAAATAGTAAAATACCCTTAGATTAAAAAAAAGAGAGAATTTGTCAAGATGCTTTTGTCTCTGAAATGTGATCCATCAACCACAGCAATGTGATGTATTTATTACCTTAAAGAAATAGTTTGACATCCTGGGAAATATGCTTATTCACTTTCTTGCCAAGACTTAGATGAGGAATAAGAAGAAGATCAATACCATTGATATATCTGTCCGTTAAATATGAAACTACAGCCAGTTAGCTTATGTTAGCATAAAGACATAAGAAACAGCAAGCCAGGCTCTATCCAAAGGTAAAACAAAATCCACCTACCAGCACCTCTAAAGCTCACTAATTAACTTGTTATATCTTGTCTCAGATTAAACGAACAAGATACAACTTTTAATATGTCCCGTATTAAAGGTCTTTCAGATAAAATATTTGACACTCTGAAAATTCAGAGCATTTTAAATTGTGACCTGTCTTCCTATTTCATGGACCAATCCATTAATTTTCTGTTCATTTTTGCAAGAATGTGACATGTAAAAGGTTTTGGGTTTTTTTGTTTTTTTGCACCTTGCTGATTTTCACTCAAGGACATTTCTGGCTCTGTCACTGAATTGCTGGATAAATCATATCCATACATGTGATATCTCTGCAGATTATTTCCCAGCCTTCTCCCACATATTTCAACACCTGTGGGATAAAGGAAAGTATGCCTTTCTCAAACAAAACCTCTTCCTTTTTCTGTCGCAGATGCCAATGTGAGGAAGCACCTGCAGAGGGCTGAGGAGAAACTGAATCGGGAGCTACAGAAAGAGAGGGCCATGTATCGAGGCATGTTTTCCCCCAGCCTGAAGAGCAGCTCCGGAGAAGGGATTAACCAAACCAACAGAGCTGATGAGGGAGTTTAGCCTGCCAGCTCAACCCGCCAAATAAAGCCTCAACCTGAGAGAGACTGTGTGCAACCTCAACTGATCACAAACCAACTGAAGAATGTTCACACCCGTTGAATCAATAATGTTACAGTGTCTCCTTTTAGGTGTTAATGGGGTGAGCACAGGGAAGTAAGAATTGTATCTCAAACAGAATGCAGTCAGTAAAGATGTTGCTGCTGAAAATAGAAAGGAGAGGACTGGAAAGTTAGTTTCCTAGCAACACGGAAACAAAGCTGTTTTTTTAGCCCAAAAGAGCAAGAGTGGATATTTCACAAAAATGCTACTGAAAGCTAAAGTGAGACTCTTCATGCACTACTCGAAGTTCTGATTATGCCTTCATGATTGCAGTTGTCTGGTCAGTGCTGTGAATGTTGATTTTGTGAGTTTTCAAGTAAAATATTTTTTATAAATAATGTCCAAGCTCAGACATCTTTTTAGCAAACTCTGTTGAGCAGGTGTAGGTGTATTTCAGGCACAGTAGAAGTTTATAAGTTTCTTTTATTAATCATAAGCCATGAGAAGCCACATTTTGTCTCAAATAACTCATCAATATTTTAATCGTTCAATATTTATTTGAAAATCCTGAGCACAATATCAAGTTAAAGAGTATTTGCTTGGTTTTGGTCATTATCTGGCCAATATGATTGTACTTCAGAGGCAATATTGCCCATAAACAAAGAGGAATATCACATTCTCACAATAGCTATAATCACTGAACAAGTCACAGAGCAGCATGCAGAAGGGGAGTGTACACATACACATTCATACTCATGGTTACAGGAGGATTCAACCAATATGTAGTGAAGCTGCTTATAGCCAATATTATGAGTTTATATTCATATATCTTTAAATCAATGGATCCCAGAAGAGTTCCTGCTGAGATGTCAAATCCTTTGAAACAGCATTCACACTATGAAAACTCCACTGAAACCCACACTAAATTAAAAGTTTTTAAAAGGTTTGTAGTTTTTTGCAGCTCCTAAAAGGAATTATTCACCCCTAAATGAAGTTGTCACTTATGTTCTCTTCACTGACATTTCTCTGTGGGCCATCCTGCAGCACTCTTGCTTGCTACTGTAGGGTGCACAATTTACAATAATACATTGTCAGTGAGGAAAGACTTTGGGAGACAATCGTTCGGTTATAAAGCACTCTTGATTACACTGCAGAATCTGGAGAAATTTGACAGACATTTTGTAGTTTTTTGGGAGGGCTATAAAAAGTGGCTATGTCTTTTAAAAATGTACAAAAACATCACTAGAATGAATGACGAGAGCCAAGTTAATAGCAGGTTTTACAGGCTTTATGTGCCTGAGAGGAACTTCCATCATGTCGGTGGTGGATGAATAGACTGGCAGATCTTATGGCCTGTATTATCAAACCACTGTGTCTGTCTAATCAATCAAAATGATGGCACTCCCTTTTACATGAAATATAATATAACCATCACTGGTGTGAACGTAACGCATGGAAGATTAGAAGCATTTACTGCGGTGTTCATTTATTGTACAAGTGTCACTTCTTGGATGGCTTCCGTTTGAGACTCAGGGACCTCATGGAGCCAAACACTCTCCTCCCCAAGTCCCTCAGTGATCGAGAGCGCTGGAGGGGCATCCTTGGAGGAGGGGATGGAGAAAAGGAAGGGGAGGAGAGAGGGGAGAGGGAATGGCAGCTGCCTTCCAGGCTCTGAGAACGAGAGAGGTTAAAGAGGCTGGCGGTGGAGGACAGGCGTTTGTCTTCCTCCTTTGCTCTCAGCAGTCTGACCCCTTCGTCTTTGCTGATGTACATGCCACCGTGCCCCACGTCTAATGAGGAGACCCAGTGTGAGCGCTTTGTGGGCTCCTCGCTGTGGTTACGAGGCACCAGTAAACCTTGGGACTCACTCCTGAACAAAGCCCTCCTGGAAAGCCTGAGGCTGGAGCTGCGTCTCTCCCCGTCTTCTTTTCCCCTCTTCTTTGAGAAGATGGGGGAGTTCTCTACTTTTGGCCTCTTGTCATTACTGCTGGATGAAGCCTTCAACCTTCGATGCTCCCTCCTCCAGCTTCCAACGCTGTTCCTCCTCCATCCGTAGCCATACTCAGCTCTGTCCATCTCCTCCCTTTCGCTTTCGGACTCTTTGCCCCAGAGGCGTCCCTCAAAGCCCCTCCAGAGTTTGTTGGAGGTCTTCCTGGGTGTCTGGGCTGCTGATCGCTCCTTCTCCTGCTCCTCACCCCAAACGGAGCTATAGTCCTCTCTCTTGGCATAGCTGCTTACTGTGGCTGCCCTGATCAACTTGTGAGAGGCATGCTTTCCTCTATAAAGCCCCTCCCCCTCCACCCTCTTCCACCCGCTGCTACCCCCACTTCCTCCCCCACTCTGCCGAAGTGATCCACCCCTTGGTTGGATACCACCATGCTCCAAAGGAGAGCTCCTCGTATTGGTGCGAGGCAGGGAGCACTGGAAGGGCGCATCCCGTTGAAAAACAGAGAGCGGGGTGGCACCCAGAGGGGATGGTTGGAGAGGCCGGGGAGGGGAGCGGCCCCTGGGGGTTGGGCGGGAGGCAGGGGAGGAGGCTGTGGAAGAGGGAAGGTCAGATGGGGAAGGGATCTGCTGGTAGTGGCAGTGTGAGGAGTAGTGAGGAGAGGGAATATGGATGGACTGATAAGGGTGTATGGGGCTGCTGGAGTGTGAGAGAGGAGGGGTGAGGCTGGACTGAGACTGTGGAGAATGTGTGACACTGAGAGACAACTGTATTGGTCTCTGGGGATTCAGGTCGGTCAGCCTAGTATAGTCATGTGACTGATCTGTCTGGGCTGTCAGGTGAGTTTTACTGTGACCCCTCACCTCACCCGCACTATCTGTTTGGAAGCAGTCAATATCCAGCTCCACACCTTGTTCCATCAGTCCGACCACAACAGCCCTAGAGAGACCAGAGAGGCGGGAGATCTCCCCCACCATGGGAGAGTCTTCGCTTAGCTTGGGACTAGAGTTGGACTCTTGGATCAAGCTGCTGCGCTGAGAACCAGGAGCTGATCCAGAATTTTGACCAAACACTGATGGTCCAGTCTCAGGTGGAGCACCGCTGCTCCAGTCTAAGGAGCGACAGAAGGCAGATGACCCAAATCCAGAACTGGGTCCTGACCCTGAAGTGACCTCCAGGGAACTGCGGTGGCTCAGGCTGCTTGGACATGTTGAAATGCGAGGGCGAGTCCTAAGTGCTGGGGTGGGTGTAGCGGAGGTGAGTGATGTAGCAGAAGCTGTAGGAGCTGCAGCAAAGTCACTTCTCAAAGCTCCACAACTGCCATTTTTGGGATTGTCCACCAGTCCCCGGCTAGAACTTAGACCAGGAGTCAGGTTCAAGTTGAGGTTGAGATGCAGATTTATGTTCAAGTCCTCTCCGGTTGCTGAAGGAAGGTTACCCAGGTTGATTGAATTCCTAGTGGCTTTTTTCCCTGTAGTGCTGAGGCTGACTCTGGCAGAGTTTCCCAGCAGTGACTTGCCGGGAGTGATGCCTGGAGTGATGCCGAGTGTACTGCGGCTCTCGAAGGCAGAAAGGGACTGGGTGGAACCGTGACTTTTGCCAGGGGTACAAAGGCCTCTGTGCGTGACTGGACCAGGGGTAGCAGCTGAAGTGAGATCGGAGGTGGAGGAGGTTACCCGACTGTGGTACTGGCAAGCCAGTCGAGAGATGTACTGCTCCAGCTGGGTGAAGGAAGCCGGGGGAGGGGGCTGGTGAGGCTGGAGAGGCAGAGTTGGATCAGTGTTGGAATCTTGTGGTTCATCTAGTTGGGGTCCTTCAGGGCTCGGAGAGGCTGATTGCTCCTGGCTCTGGGAGGTGAAGAGGGGGCTCTGGAGGGCGACAGCATGCAGCGGGCTGGGGTAAGGGTACACCTCTTTGGTCCGACGGGACACCAGGTCTGTGCAGTAGCGAGGGTCCAGCTGGGGTTTTGGATGGAGGGAGGAGGTGGAGGAAGAGGAGGTGGGGTCGAGAAGCGGGAGGAAGGAAGAAATCAGGGAGTCACCAAGTCCTGAGCAGAGGTCAGACAGAAAGCTCAGACCAGTCGCCTCAAGGTCACTTTGCACTGTAAGAGATGAGGGCAGAAGAATTTCAGGCAAAAAATATTTAGGGGATTATCATTCCGTAAATTATTATAAATTAAATTAATCCCCATTTATATATTCATCATCAAGAGCTCCACTGGTGTTTATTGCCAGAACACTGCTTTGAACTGCCTTCAGCTGACTGCTGCAAACATGGATTATGTGGATCTACTGTCTGCACCAGCTCACCTGAAACTGGTGTCCCTTCTGTTGGTTCAGCGTCTTCCTGGCTGTTCTGCAGTGCAGGCTGCTGCTGCTGCACTGCACCTTCTGACCACAGGATGTCAGTGTTGTCAGCAGACGGAGGAACCTGCTCCCACAGCTTCAGGGGTCTGGCCGGTGGCACCGATCCTCCCTGAGCAGCATCACTGGACACAGAGTAGCAAGAGTCCGAGAGAGAGCTCCCACTCACTGAATAGAAACCTTGACAGGAGAAGAGTGAAAAAAGAGAAAGAAATTCAATATGTTCATGTGTCGTGCTAACATCTAAATGACAATATCCAACCAATTTTTGTATAATACGCTAATGATATAAGCCAGGAAATAGGGACACCTAGACTCCTGACCTCTCTGCTTGTGATGTAATATGCTGCCCATTATTTCATTTGTATTATTATTAATTCTCTAAATTAGGGATTGTACTTAATCCTTGGCTTACTCCTATTTGGTGTTGTTGCTGACTTGTTGGTTTTCTTTTTATTCTTTTGTGCTCACATATGTCACTACTCGTTATGTCAAATTTAATTTAAAAATGGTGAAAAAACATCCAATAATTTGCAACACATGTTGCTTGCTGTGCCATATACTCTTTGTCTGGTAGGTCTTTCCTAAGGAAGGAAATTATGTTTTCTGTAACAGCAGTGTTAGTGTAGTTTGGATGTACATAAAAAGAAATGGGTACTTAGTGAGGTCAGTAAAGACTAGGTAAACAAGGACATCACCTGCAGAAACTCAAACTTCATTTACACAAATTCCAGGTGAAAGGCGTCACAGTACTGGATCCACTGACAAGTAACATGTAGGCACTGCAGTGTAAAAACACTTACAGTAGCTCCAAAAATGTCACAAAAATCTTAAGATTTGGAAGGATCAAAGGTTAACCTATGAAACTAACTTCAAACCTTAAATTTAGATTTAGATTTCTATCAGGCTTTTTTACATTTACAAGTTTTCAGATAGCCTCTTCAAGAAAGCGAAGAATAGTATGAAACAAGACGTGCATGAGTGCAAAGCAGGGAGAGGAATGTCTGAGTTGGGTGTAGAAACACAGAAACCACAGTTACAATGAGAGCGGATAAGAGAGAGAAATGAATGAGTCAGTGCCAAGTCACAGAGTGCAAGTAAACAAAAGTAAATAGAGTCCGGTTAATGTTTAATGGGACTTCTCTTACCCAAGGTGAGCTGTAGTTATATCAGAAGGTGACAAACTGCGTTGACACACTGTTGACCACTGAACGCGAGTGCTCAGGCGTGTGTGTGTTTACCTGAACTAGGTCTGGAGTCACTGTCCAGATGGACCGTACCACTGGGGTCCGGTGTTGGGGGAGAGAGCAGGTCAGAGGGGACGTCCCAGGACAGAGTAGACCAGCGTGAGTTGCTCCCCCTGCCAGATGAGGAGTGGACCGTCCCATCCCCTGAATTACTGCCACAGTCCTCGGGGCTGCTCTGACAGGGCGATACCACAATATCAGAGGGAGATGGAGCCTGGAAAAAAACAAAACATGTCACAGGTTAGGCCTGAGCAATACTGACAAACTCAAATATTACAATATATTTGACCAAAATATCTAAAAACTGTGACAATGACTATATGCACATACAACATATTTGTCAGAAAGAAAATCATTTGTAGGTTTTAAGGTTTTACAACCAGAAAAAAGATTTAAGCTAAAACATTATTACAGTGACCAAACTGCTAAGATGACATTTGGTCTAATTTGATATGGATATTATCATTATGATACACAATGTGGGGTTTGTTTGCTTAAGTGGAATTTCACCTGTGTTCACCACAATGCTCAAGATCATGCACTCTTATTATGCATGATCACAGACTGGCCCCTCATACACTGGTACCTCCCACCTCTTATTAAATCTCATCTGTAAAAATTCAAAGAGTGGGTCTAGGTGACGTGGATGAAGTCAACAACATGATATTAATAATATCTATCAGAACATGACAAATCTGTGCAAAATTACATATAAATAATGTATGCCTTGCATCACACAAAACTGCAATAACTGATTTTATTAGTTTTCCATCACAGTTTACTCTGAATCATTACTTGGGACTACAACAACAACATGATATGATCATATCATCACAATATGATTGCACTGTCAGTAAAGGATAATATGAGTTATTCTGTTTCCAGTCATACTTCTAAGGTGGTGAACTGCACGTTTTCTGGGGTGTCATTGTTGACAGCAGATTATCAAGGCAGATGAAAACAATGTATGAAAGCCCCATATAAAAGTCATCAAAGTCATACACAAAGAGTCAGTGNGCCAAACTACTGTTTCCAATGTCAAGAATGAACATTCAAGCTCAACACATACTGTATGAAATAATCAAACTGATCAATCCACTGTCGTTTATTACATGAGCCCAAACTGTGTTGTTTTCTTTACTGACATCAATATTATCTTCTCTTTTTATTATTGCTCTTACATGCTTATAAACCTTTTCAATAGCTTTTGTAATTTTAATCTTATGTCCTTATATTCTTTCTTAGGATGACTTTGTAACATCTGTCCAGGGATAACAGTTGAAAAATAATCATTTACAGCAATGTTAGTTCATATGCACTGTCCCTGGTAAATAAACATTATTAACTGATTTTATAAGTTATTTAATTACATGTGCCCAGAATAATTCATTTGGACGACAGATGTTTGTGGAAAGATAACATGATGAGACTCTATGATCACAATATGATTCCACCAGAGGTCAATAAGCAGTTATATTGATTTATTGCCCAGCACCTTGTACCTGTGTACTTAAATAAGAGCATATATGGCAAAAGTGAAAGTACCAATACAACAATGTAAAAATACTCCATTACAAATAAAAGTCCTTAATCCTTCCGAAATCCTTCTAAAGTAAAAGTACAGAAGTATTATTAGCTAAATGTACTTGAAATCAAAGTACATGTTCTGCAGAAATCACTGTGAGTGATATATTATTATATATGACATTATTTGATTGTTAATACTGATGCAACGGTTCTTTAACAGTTAGAGGGGAAATGTCTCGCTAACAACTCAATGACATCTGAAACGTGACAAGAGGCCCCAACCAGACACTGCTGTATTGTAAAGCACCACAAGAGAAAAAGGGTTTGGGAACCACTGATTAAATCTTTTACTTTAATTTATTGTATGTTATAAGTTTATCCTGTGCTTTTTAATGTAAATTCTGAATCTGAAAAGTAACCATAGTTATCAGATAAAGGTAGCTGAGTAAAAAGTGAAATATTTCCTTCTGAAATTAAGTTGAGTAGAAGTAGAAAGTAGAATCAAATCGAAATACCTAAATAAAGTACAATTACCTCAAAATTGTACTTAAGTTCAGTACTTCGGTTAATTTACTTAGGTACTTTCCACCATTGACAATAAGGTCACTGCATGTCTTTGTCAGATTAGAGACACATTAAGACCCGTGTGAACAGACATGTACGTCCATGATATCGTTTACCAGAAACACGATCAGATGACGTCACACCGCTTACCGGAACAGCCGGGAACGAGGCCCCACACACAACAGCAACAATAACAATCACCCCGTCAAGTTAGCAAAGTGCCTCCATTTCCTAGATTAGTAAGGGCTTGGTAGAGTAACC
>NTHP01000108.1:1298191-1314131 GCA_003416845.1 Oplegnathus fasciatus
GAGGAGAAAAGAGGGAAGGAAAAGAAGTAGGAGAAAGAAAGAGTTACAGACTTTGACCTGTGTTAGGCTTAACTCCTCTCTTCCTCTGTGACATCAGGAGCTTCGACTCCCTCCTGTCCCTTCCTTTTCTTTCCAGTTAATCTAAAGTGAGTCGTGGCTGAGTGGGTGACCAAAAAAAAAAACAAAANNCACCACCACCACCACCACCTCCCACTTCTATAATATCCTTCGAGCCAGCCGCCCCGTACTCACCATAGCTACAGCTGCTCGCTCTCTAACTCTCGCTCGCCTCTCCTCCCACACACACAACTACAACAGCACAACAGGCCTGGCGAAATATTTAACTCGTCCTCAGCCTGAACACACACAATCCAGCCTGGTTGTGACTCTCACTCGCATGTACGCTCTGTTGTCTGCTCTGACGCACAATCCCACTCACTGCAAAATGCACTTCTGCACTCATAAAAGGCCTCAACTGAAGTTTTTTTTCCCTTTAAAAAGTCCCTTGAATGTGTATAAATCTGCAAAAAACTCTTTTCTTACACAAACCTCTAGAGCTCCATATTGTCCCCCAGCAACATAATGCATTGCACGTTACAGGATATAATGTTACACACCAGAGCAGTGCATGATCAAATCATAGAGGGCTGACAGACAAGTGGGTGGGGGTCTGTAATATGATATTCAGAGATTCATGTTAGGGAGCAGCCCCTCTGGAACAATATGAAGAGAGTGTATGGGTCGATTAGCCGATAATGCTACAGTGATCGCAGCTGCACAAGCAACACATCTCCTCCCAATAAGTGCATTATGTCATTACAGCGAGACAAGCGGCAGCGGTTGCCATGTTGAGGCAGAATAATTTGGCCAAACAGTGTAGGACGGAGAAGTACTCGCTTGTTCTACACGGCACAGTATTTATTGTTTCATGCATTATTAATGTGGTATTGAAATTTAAAGACAGCCCACGCCGTGCATCTTCCATCTTCCCCAGCCAGTGGAGTGATGCGCTCCAGCTTTTGCTGAAACATTCAGGTGAATCTTTAAAAGTATCGACGTTACAGACTTCCTCTTCTCGGTGAGCTCGGAAGGCTCCCGAGGCAAAGAACCAGAGACAAAAGCTGTCTCACTCCACGAGTCAGGGTAATGGCTCTCCATGTAAGATGATGCTTTCCAACACCAAACCTAATTTCCTTCAGTAAGAGAGCACACAGCACTGCAGATGGTGTAGAGACAAACACACACACGCTGTATATTATGGCTGCAACTAACAATTATTTGTATTATAGATTCATCTGCTGATTATTTTCTCAATTAACTGATCAGTCATGCCATCACAGTTTCCTGAAGACCAAAGTGATGTCCTCAAACGCTTTGTTTTGTCCGGCCAGCAGCCCAAAACCAATTTATTATTCTGTTCAGACAAGAAAAGGGAACAAATATTCACATTTGAGAAGCTGAAGCCAGTGAATTTCTGGCATTTTTGTGCTTGAAAAATGTCTGAAAAGATTTCGATTATTAATAGATTCTGATGAATACTGTAATGTGAAGTAAGGGAAAGCTCTGCAGCATACTTCTCCCACTCCTGTCCTCTGTGAGCTTTCTTCAGCGAGGGGAATTTTTGAAGAATGGCGACAGTCAGTTTTTCTCCAACTGGGCCCATTCTGAAGGCAAGAAGAGTTGCTGAAAAGTGTGAAAAGACTAAAACGTTATACACCGAGAACTGAAAGTTTTCTTCTAGTTTATGCAACACATGCAGACTACTTCATTTGGAAATCAAAGCCGGTTCTATTTGCAGGCTCAAAACTGAATTATTAATGCCAGTGAAACATATTTATGCAAATTAAATGTGTTTTCGCTCCACAAACATTATTGAAGAGGCATTGTTTCTGAGTTTTCAGAAACATGCGCAAATAATGGAGCACATAGCGTAGCTGGAAGGATGAAAATAGTCATTTTAAATTGCATTATTCCATCACAGGTGACACCACGCAGCCACAATAATCCCGACCTGCCAGATATGGATTTACACGGCGATAACTGCTGCGCTCTCTCTCTCTCTCTCTCTGCTGTTAGAGAGAGAAAAGGTGAATCACATTTCAAGAGTTTAATTCCAAAACGGAAAAAAAAAACAAAGCTGGTGTTAAAGTAGAGCGCATTATGTTATGAGTCATCTAATCCTCAGCTTACAAAATAGTTATATTTTTAAAAGCAGAACAACCTTTTCCAAAGCAATAAGTAATGAATTTCAGGTCAAATGAATATGATGTGTTTGGGGATTAAACCCTTACAGTGAGCATAACTTTTCCACCTTAATGGTAGTAAATAAACCGCAGGCGCTCCATCTACTCTCTCTTCCCTGTTCTTTCTCCAGCTGCTGCAGCATTATGGTCACTTTTGCAACAACAGTTTGTCTCCATTTATGCAAACGTTGTGTGTGTTTGTGTTGGCGGAGGCCGGCGGGGCAGAGGGCAGAGTGCCAGCCTGCTCTGCTCCACCGGCAGCTCCCTTCAGAGGTGAGAATGAGCAATGCTGCTCGGCCTCTCCACAGGATGTCTCAGCACCACGGGGGGAAATACAGAGGAGATGTTGGGAGGTGGGCGGTGAGGAAGGCAGCACGTTACAGTATGAGCCACACTCAGATGGGACTGTAATTTCTGTCCCTGCACTGATAAAAACACATTTCATTATCTAGAGTTATTCTCCCTTCAGTGCAGCCTGTAAGGGATCTGATTTCATAATATTTTGTCAAATAAATACACCATTCTGCAGAGGTGACCTCAGCTGGGGCCTGATTTCGACAGAACATGTATTAATGTGCCGCAGGCTGCTGACTAACACCACTCATTAGTATCAGGCCCACATGTTCACAGTGTGATAACACGCTGTGCAAAGAGGTATATGTTACTTTCTCAGAGTAACAATAAAATGGCATCAGTGCAGCCAAGGATGACCCACTAAATATCAGAGGTGAAAAGCTCCAGCAGACCCTGAACACAACATGAACCTGTCGTGTCACTGACAGGTCAAATCTGGAAATTACCTAAAGATAATCCACGACAGACTGACTTAGAGCACGGCATTTCACTCTTTATGCACTGCAGTGAATCCCCTCAAAGTTTAGGTCCATTTTTTGATAATGTTTTTGTCTTAAAGAGGAATTCTACTGCTGGAAAGATTTTAAAAAAGGCTGTTTATGCAGTGAAAAGGTGCCCTATATGATAAAAATAAAACGGTCATAGGACATGAAAGGGTGTGATATTTCCTAAAGCTGAGATTATTTTCTGGAATAATCGTCACAGTCATGGTCTCCCACTGCCCAAGGTGACATCAAATCGCTTGTCTTGTCCAACCAACAGTCCAAAACCAAAATATATTCAGTTTACTGCCACAAAAGACAAAGAAAAGCAGCAAATCCTCATGTTTAAGAAGTTGTAACCAGGATGAATGTCAGGGTTGCTTAAAAAATGACTTCAACGATTAATTCCTTTTGAAAATAGCTGATTATGTTTCCGTCAATCCTCTGACCGACTAATTTTTCAGCTCTAGCTCTTAAGATTCAGTATTTTCTTGCCAATCCCCATTTTAGATTAATTAATTTATACACCTCCCATTGCACTCACAGTCACAGACATCTTGATGACTTCATGGGTTCAAATTTAGTTCATGTTCAGTACTAGTGGACCAGACCACCTGCAGCCTCAGTGTCCAGGTCTCAGGATGGGGGACCTGTTCGTGTCCTGTCCTCCTGTATCACATGTCAACCCACATTCCCCACATTCCCAACACAAAAAAGACCTGCGTGTGGATTTCAGGACAAGGTTGGGAACTGGGTTACTTTATCTGTGGGAGTGTTTGAAGGTATGACACATCCTGACCTTTCAGAGTAAGTCACACTCCACTGGAGGATTCAGGATTTCACATCAAAACTGCACTTCTAGCTCAGGACCAGATGACAGACAGTGATGGAGTCTACCTTCATGTTGTGATTTGAATGCAAAGTGGGTGCCAAAGTGACCTTTACAGCTGATGAGCTTACCGGCCAGAGCCGAGAAATGCAGCAGTGTCTGGTTGCTGGCTTGTGTGTTAATACCTCCACCTGATTTTAGCGCCTGTAGCCCACCGCATCCTCCCTTCTAACCTTGAGGCAGGGCACAGGGCCAGCCAGACAGGAGCTGGTCCTGGTACCCTGACCTCGATGACATTAGCTCCATGTGACGGTCACACACTGTGTAAAATGATCGGGCTGCACGCTCGGATGGTCTCTGGCACCACCTCACTCAGTTGGGTGTTCGGCTCTCGGCACAGCCATGCGCCGCCAGGCACAGATAAAATCTGTCTACTGAGCCGCAGAGGGACCGGCTTTGTTGGCAGATCACCATCATCCCCGCATCCATATTTAATAATCTCGTCATGTAGAGATCCGGGCTAAGAGCTGACAGACGCACTGACTGACCTGTTGCCTGCGGGATGTCGCAGAGCCATGCTCGGCATCCGAGGCGGCGCTCTCCGCCGGGGTTCCGCTCCCCTCCTCCGCCTCCCGTGGCTCCTCGGCGTTGGCGGCAGCGGGAGCTCGGTCCTCCAGAGCGGCGTCCACCATCTCCAGGTGTTTGCACCTGAGCACCTCCAGCTCCACTACCCCGGCCAGCGTCGCTTTGAGGCGCTCTCCGATGCGGACGCGCTCGGTGCCCGACCAGAGCGAGTTCACGCAGCCGCGGCGGCCGGCCATCCTCGTCGGGGGTGCCGGCGGGCGGAAGCGGGGCGCACCGCTGACCACCGCTCAATTGCCGTGCAATGGATGAGAGGAACGAACGCGCTAAGGTCCGGCTCCAGGTAGAGCAGCACGGGTCCGCAACATAGCAGCCGCTTGAATTAACGCAATAAGGAAAATATAATCCTCACCATCTCTAACGTGCCATGCAGCCTGCAGCTTCACAGCCCTGCTGGCACAAGACTGGAATTAATGAATCCACCGGTGCACTGAAGCAACCTCAACGAGCCACGTCTCATATTAATCCAGGCTTAATTTCCTGTTGACACCGTCCCTTTTTTTCATGTCACTCGGAAGCTTCCCGGTCCGGTGGAGTTACCATGGCGCTGCGCTCCGTACGCTGCGTCCCCGATGAGACAATGCAACAGACGGACGGAGGGTGATAACGTTACATGTGGGAGCAGGCAGCAGAGAGGAGGAGCCGCTGCACCGGAGCTGCACGCGGATTGGACGGGGAAGTTTTTCGAATGGACGCGTGGAAGAAAAAAATCCAACTTCACTGTGCAGGATGTCAGAGGACAAATACTCACATTCCTATAGTGTAAAGTGTATAAAGTGACCTCATCCTGCTCTATAGTCAAGTAACTAAGTACACTCACTCAAGTACTGCACTAAAGTACAATTTTGAGGTACTTCATTTTCATTTTCTGCTACTTCATACTTTTTACTCCACTACATTTAACCCACTACATTTGCAGATTCAGATTATTAATACAACATATAAAACAACTAATAAATTATGATATATTATCATAGATTAAGTTGAAATTAGCTCCACCTTTACCAGCTGCAACATTAAAGTGATGTATGCATTAATGCATCAATAATTATAAACCAGTGATATTATATGTATTATTCCTAAATGGGCTATTCTGCATATTGAGTACTTTTACTTTTGGTTCTTTAAGTATATTTTGATGCTAATACTTTTGTACTTTTACTTAAGTAATATTTTAAATGCAACTTCAACTTTATTGTCCCCGAAGGGAAATTTGTCTTGCAGTCAGGTAAAACATAGAACATACAGACAGAGGCACAAGGACAAAAAACAACATGATAAAATACACGAATACATCAAGTGACAACAGGAAACTTAGAGTACGTTTAGTCATGGCTGAAACCATCATCAGCCCCCAGTAGTTAAAAGGGAACCTAATCATCAGCCCACATCATGAGCATTTAACCCTTTGGTGGCCTGAGAAATAAAAGAAGCCATCTGACTTTTACTTGTAACAGTAAGAGTATTTCCACACTGTGGTATTGCTACTTTTACTTAAAGAAAGGATCTGAGTATTTTTTCCACCACTGTCTGCAGTGGTATCCTTATATGGTAACATTTCTACATCACATTATAATTTTGATGTGAAAATGCAGCTATATGATCCTCCAGGGTCCTCAAAACCCCAACCTTTGTCAGAGAGGAGGCCTTTTTGACAGGAGACATTTTGTGACAGTGGTAAAAGCAGGTGTAAATAATAAAATGAATGATGGCTGAATTCCATTTAGCTGCTTCAGGTTCAGGGTCCTCCTGTTGTGCATGCTGGCTCACTGCCACACTGTCCTGGCTTAGTGGGACACTTGAATGCAACAGAACCATCGTTAATGTTTTTGGTAATACCTGTGCTTTTACTACCACTGACCAGCATAAATACAATCTATCTTTCTGTTATTTTGGTGGATACAAACTTGATGGCAGTTGCATTTATATTCTTATAAACGTACTTCATACAAGTCATACCATTTCTGAATATCCAAATATTGTCTACAATGTAAAAGAAGAGGATTATTCAGGTTTTATCAACTAGACTCATTCATGGTGAAGCTGCTGGAATAATCTAACATGACTGCCGTTGATTTGCCAGTTATTTGTCTGTGTTCTGTATGTTTGACAGGTGCAGTGCACTTTGCTCTAGTGCCACTTTTCAACCAGCAGAGGGTGATCTTCACCCGCAACAGAGCATCTGTCCCTGATAATGTGTCGACAGGCTCCCAAACTACAACCTGAGCGTAGGACCTCCTTAAAGGATGTTTTCCATGTCTGAGGTAAACTACATGTACATTCAGTTGCTAGTTTATTGACAGTGGAGAGCACAAAACATTAGAAACACAGCAGAATAATGCAGTACAATTCAGCTGCACCACAAACTACCACCTCCAAAATGATCATTCAGTTGAATCAACACCTCTTTAAAACAGTTTCAACAAAACTGAACACTGTATCCTTCATGTTAAGCTAGGTGTACCTAAGAAATTGGCAGCTGAGTGTATATACTGTAACATGGTACCTTTAGAAGGAAAAACAAAGTTATATGTAAGATAGATGTTTTGAAAGACGTCAACCTTTCAACCAGTTTTTGCCCAGTTGACAAAACAGTCTCAGCTCAAGGTCCATTTAGTAGCTGTTCTGAAGCTTTTGACCATATCACATGATCTTGGAAGAAGTACTTTGAAAATAGCAATACCACAGAGTAGAAATACTCTCTTACAAGTAAAAGTCATAAGCATTAAAGTTTCTACCTAAGTAAAAATACAAAAGCATTGGAATCAGAATATACTTAAATTATTAATCCGAATATGCAAGATAACAAGTAATAAAAAGAGCGCAAAGTACAATATTTGCCTCTGAAATGTAGTGGGGTAGTGAAAAGTAGTAGAAAATGGACAGTACTTGAATAAATGTACTCAGTTACTTTCCACCACTGCCGACTTCCTATCAGACTTCAAGTACACAAAGTTCTCAGACAGAGAAAAAGTGGACATTTGTCTACAATTCTATAACAACTGAGCAAACTCCATCTGCTGATGAAGCTCATGTGATGCGATTGAAAGCTCCACAGCAGCTACTAAATGGACCTTAAGGTGAAATTATTTTGTCAACTGCCGCTTCTGCACCTTAAATCTACTACTATTACATTTTGACTTGTTATACAGTGGAAACCGCTTATAGTGATCAAAAAGCTTGGGGCAGAATCATTCCTATATAAATGCTGTTTAAATAATTTGCTTATAGTAATCAAGTAGTCCGCTTACAGTGTTCATTTTGGCTCTTTTCATACATGACATCATATGGGGAAAAAAAGTAAAACTACGGTAATTCTTTTTTTTTTTTACTTTACTCCCATGAAACTTAACCTCGCGGTAACCCGTCTGCTTCCAGCTGGCTACCTGAGGCTGGTGCAGCGTGCACATTGAAATCATGACGGGAAAAAGAAACTTTCTTTCACTTTCTCTCAATGAAAAACGTCGTCTCCTCAAAGCTTATGACAAACTGCCAAAAACGAGCCAACGAGATGCAGCAGCAAAACTTGACGTCCCTCAGGCTGCCTCCTGTAGTCGACTCAAACATCAAGAAACAGTCAGCTGCTGGTGATGGAGACAGAAAACGAATGTCCACGGGGAGAGCACCTGTGGTTGAAGCCGCCCTCGTCAAGTGGATTGATAATGTCCGGTAGCGTAACCCAGTAAGTAGCGAAGCTGTCCGTTTCATTACTTTATATTTATGTCATAAATATATATATAAATGGTAATTAAATGGTAATCTGCATGAGAAATAAAGAAAAAGAAAAAAAATTGGGTTATAATAATCGTCCGCTTATAGTGATCAATTTGGCCCGGACAGACGTGATCACTATAAGAGGTTTCCACTGTAGTAGGAAAATCACAACATTCACAATGTTACTAACAACATTAACAACGGCTCCTTTATATTAATTTGTCCCAGTTAGTCACAACAGCACAATACCAGGACTCTGAAACTGAAGCAGCTAAATGGAATTCAGCCATCATTGATTTTATTATTTACACCTGCTTTCATTACTGTGACATGTGACATCCTGTGCCTGTAAGACATCAGGTATTGAAACCTCCACATCAACAGGAGAACACTATTGATATTCACTATTGATACACTATTGATACACTATTGATCACGATCATCGTCAGTCATTGCTGAACCAAGAGTGTAACATGTGGGACATGAAGGACAACTGTGATGTGGCCGGCATGGCGATCAGACGGTGAGGTCAAAGGTCAGGAGGTAACAAAATGTGTTGGTTGAGTTCAGAGCAATCAAATCTCCTGATAAAGGTGGCACCGGGTCTTTGGGTCCAGGTTCCTCTGGAGCCCCAGTTTGTCTGGATCATTAACGTCATGTGTTGTTTCTGCTCTTCACATGGTGGGCTGCCCTCATTACACTCCTCTCTTCATGTTTGTACTCCTCTGTGCGAATGTGTACGTGACAGCAGCACCAATATCACAAGTAGATGTGAGAATGCCCTGTGAGATAACCAGTATGTGTGAATCTGATTTAAAACACACACACACACACACACACACACACACACACACACACACAGATGCATCCCTGCATCCACACACTGCCCACCAGGACCAGGAGTGTGTCTTTGTTTGCTGGTGTCACATTTTTGACTCCTCCCGGCTCTGTCTCCTATAAAACAGCAGCGGTCAGAGCAGTTCGTTGGGGTTTGCTGACTTCCACCCGAGGGGACTTCACCGTCAGCCCGGGCAAGACCACCACGCCGCCTCCATCACCGCTGGTCTCTGCAAACCGCCCCGAAGCAACAAATAAACATGGCTCCTTTTGAGAAATCCATGGAGATGATGCCCTTCAAGCAGAGGAAATGCCTCGGTGAGTCACAGCTTTAGTTGATTCTTTGATTGCTATAACTACTACATCTACTTGCATGAGCAATGCTGGATGCTGGTTTTAAAAGTGTAAAATACATATAAAATAATACACTCCATTTCTTTTTAGAAACAAGAAAAGATGAAGTGTGCAGCATTCGGTCTAAATTCCCCAACAAATTGCCTGTGAGTTGGTTTTCCATTCTGGTATTTTACAGATATAATGCAGCAGTTTCACACTTTATATCGATGGCACTGCAGCTGACCCCAGATGTGTTTTTGTGTCCAGGTGATAGTTGAACGTTACATCCGTGAAAAGACTCTTCCTCTGTTGGACAAAACAAAGTTCCTGGTTCCCTTCGAGCTCACCTTGGGTCAGTTCCTCTGCCTGCTCAGGTAAATGGTTTGTGGCTTTCTCACGGCTCCTTCTCACTTCTCAACCAGCTTGCTTCTGTTTGCCTTTCTCTTCTCACTCCAGCCCTCCCTTCTCTCCACTTTCTCCCCCAAGCTGTCAGATTTGCTATTGTTCTCCATCTGCCTCCCTCATACTCTCTCCTCCTTTGTCCTAAAAACCTGTTGTTTCCCACCTCCCCAACTGTCTCTTTCTTGCCTTTCTTTCTGCTAGGAATAAGATTGCCTTGGACTCCACCCAGGCTCTGTTCCTCCTGGTGGCAGAGAAGAGCATGTCCTGCATGTCTTCCAGCATGGGGGAGGTTTACTCCCGTTACAGCGACACAGACGGCTTCCTCTACATCACCTACGCCTCGCAAGAGATGTTCGGAGCGCCTCAGCCAGCAGCCAGGCCGCCCTGCTGAGTCTGGAGTAGATAAAATGAACTGAACCCGGACCGATGGTGGTGACACCACACAACCAAACTGGGGGAAAAAAGGGACAAACTGAGCCGAGACTGTTTTTGTCACGTTTTTTTAAGCCCCAAACTGCATGTCAGCCTACCTCATGAACCTCTCTGGACTTTCAAACACAGCAAATCACTCTACCCCCCCTTTTCCATGCTCTGCCACCTCAGCTAGGTGCACAAGACTCACCCTTTTTTTAAATTTAGGAAACAATTGAAAAGATGCAGAAAATTTTAAAATTATGATATTTCTTGCCTGTTATACGTCTTCACAGGTCAAAAACTTCTACATTTGCCGTTTTCCGTTACCTCAGAAACGTTGAGCTTCAATGCAAACAAACCTGTTTTCACATTGCTGTAATGCCAGTTCAGTGTAAAATCACCACCGCCTCCTCCACTCTACACAAACGGGGTCAACATCTTGCTGGTAATCAGACTCCTTCTTAGCACTTATCTCCCCTACTTCCTCTCCTTTCTTTGATTGCCTCTTCATCCTCGTCTTCCCTTTAAAAATGTGAAATTGTGCTCTGGACTCTTGAGGCACTCACTGAAAACATGGATGTTAATTTAATGCTGCTCTGATTTGTTCTGTATCCAGCTGTCAGTTTACTGAAAAATAAATTCTCATCCTTTTAATTTATTGGCTTTGTGTGATATTTTGGGTTTATAACAGATAATGTGCTACATGATGTACTATGAACTGTTGGTCATGTTAATTTTGGTCCTACTAACTTGCTACTTGAAAAAATAGTCCTTTCAAATTGTCAACTTTCCAGGTAACAGCTGTGTTTGAACTCCAGATGTTTTGAGGTCATTGAAAGGAGCTTGTACGGGTTGAGCGTTTTGTCAAACCACAGAGAAACAGTTTAATCCTTCATGTTGAGTCAAAGCATCAAAAATAGACATTGTTTCACAACATTTTAGGTGGTGGTTAAGGTTCTGTATTAACCACAGTTAAAGTCATGGGTGTGTTACACTTGAGATCCAGTGATTTCTCTGTGTACTTGTATACACACACACAGGTGCCTCATTCCTCACCTGCCTCTGAGAAGCGGCACTCCCTCCGCACGACTGTGTTACATAAAGCCGACCCAGTCAACTATATGCAGGGGTCAGTGTGTCAGAGGGCTTATTTTTAGACACAGAAGAGACAAATGGCCCAAAACACTGAGAGAACGAGTCAGAGGAGTGACGGGAATACAGATGAAAAACAAAGAGAAAAACAGGGAAAAGCTGCTCTCCGTAAACAGTGGAAGAAAAGGAGGGAAGAGGGAAAAAGAGACGAGGGGAAAAGAGTGACGCCCCGACAGGGGAAGACAGGAAAAAGGAAACAGTGTATAGGAGAGATATACAGTCGGGGGAGAGGGACAGCTATCCAAACACACAGTGTACAGAAACACAGGGACGTTCAGTCGTTTGTCCTCTCACTTCACACCACTGTGGACATTCCAGCAGCTCTCTGTCAATATATTATCAGACCAGAACAGGAGGAGCCTGCAGCCTCTGCACGCTGTAAATTATCTGTTTCAACCACAGTTTGTAAAACTCTGAACACAAATAGCTCAAAGGATGTAAAACATCACACATTAGGTTTACCAGAGAAACAGGACATTGGACAGTCTGCAGTGGTTATTTCCACCAGATCATACAAATATAAATGCAGAAGTAGAGAAAGACTTTTGAAAACTTTCATTTTATTTATTGAGTTATGTTGTCATGTAGTCTAGAATCTGACTTTATATTTAAGTAAAGTAAAACTGATGATTTTGACTGTACTTCAATGCATCAGTTTATTTATCTGTTTGTTTTTATTCAAGACACCAAACCTTCGATATTTCAACCACTTGTAAGTTTACGTAAACTACAGTAAGCTACAGTCATACTGTAACACTGGAAAGCTTATAACATGAAACTATAATTTACACTCACGCAACAGACACTCGATATATTACAACATTTTGACAGTAACCAAAAGAAAATTGCATTTCTTTTTTAAATGTTTGGCAAATGTAAGAGGCAAATCAACCGAGCTGTCTGTGTTTCGAAACTATTTTATTTGGTTGGAATATTAGAATATTTTGTGATTGTCAGTGCTTTCTGTTTTCTGATTTTATTCATCCATTTTGTGTACTTATTTTTGAGATTTTGAATCTACTGTATATCTGTTTTTACATTTCTTATTTTGATTTATTGCTGTTGTTTGATCAATTCTACATTATCCTTCTGGGATCCTTAACTACTCTCTATGGTCTCCATGGTCTACGTCAGTGGATCCCAACCTGTGGATCAGGACCACTCAAGGGGCCCCAAGGGAAAATTGAGGGATCACCATCAATTGAGGGATCCTTGAAATGAAACAATCCAAGAAGGAAAATCACCCCCACTTTATTTTTAAGGGGGTTACAAATGAAAAAAGGACAGGAACCACTGCTCTAAGTGTTACTCCTGTAAACACTCCTCTAAAGATCTGTAATCTTAGTGAGGTCCTTTCCTGGTTTAATGAAGTTATACATTATATTATAATGTTATATTGTATATATATCATTATTATTTCTATTTGCAACATCAGTGGTCGTGTACTGTAGCTGCAGCAGAGCACAGCTGAAGAAAAAGAAAGGACACAACCATACATAGTGCTAGAATTGGCTCTAATATGAGTCCATCCAAACACAATGCCTGTAATAACTTATCAAGACACAAGAGAGCGCCTCTGGACTTTATCAAAGCTGAAATCTGTTGCCACTGTGGTAAAAAACACAGCTGGTGAACATCATGTGTATCTGACACTGACTGATAATGTCTGAGTCAGTGTGCAGAATTTCAATGAGTCTCTACAGAGGCTCAGTGTGCTGATGAGGGAGAGACGCATGACTCTGACTGCAATGTGAAAATGAAATGTAACATTGTGCTTCTGTGCAGGAAGATTGGTGCCCTCGATAAAAAAAAAAATTTAAAAAAAGTTTCCAAGTAGATATAAAACACCAGTGTGGAAAAATGTAAACACACTTGACCAGACATGCAGTGAAAGATACAGTATGTGGATGTGTTTGTGTAATTCTTGGCTTTGCATCAATCACCTGGTTGCTGTTCTCTTTAGGGTCATATGGAAAAAAACATCATATATTAACTTAAATTTACTATCAAGCGTTGAGGTTCATCTGATTTACATTTCAGTTTCTTATACCTACATCCTATTTGAATTATGCAAACACACCCCAGAGCAGCTTCAGACTAGTTCAGGTTATTTAAGAGTACAGGTTCACTTGGTGAATGTAAAGTGAAGCTACAAGAAGCTTCATCTCTATTCAGATTCTAAGTATGACTTTAATAAAGCTTCCTGTCTTTCTGTTTATGATTTGTGCTCATCTCTGTGAGCCTGGACTGAATTTCTAGCTTTGCAAATTGTCTCCATGTGTCGTGAAAGTGCTCCAGAGAAAGTGTCTGCCTCCACTGCTGTTTTCAATTTAACGTAAAATATGCAGTCAGAGGCGACTTGTTTCATGGTCAGATGGCCTTATATGTCCTGAGGCAGCTCTGATGAGGACTCTCTCTGCCCTACAGAGGGCAGTACACTGCATTGAAACAATCAAGAATGAGTGCATTTCAAAATAAAAGTCTGGATGACCTCTAGGTGACACAGTCCTTGACATGACCCTTGAAATGACTACAAATTAAAAGCACACAACTCTGGCTCAGTTCAGATTTATTGAGCAAATATAATTTATTTGAATACGTTGTTGATTAGAGGGACAGTCAAACATCTGATGAACTCAAATCAATATTATGTATCATAGAAAGACTCAATAAAAATCCACGTAACCACGAGTCAGATGGTACAGTATTCCTTTTTATTTATCTGGCAAAATAATAAAAAGGGAAGCATTTGGAAAGAGTCAAAGTTAACAGTTGGGAAATACAAAAATATAGATAAAACAATTCTAACAGCTGTTTTGATTTATTTCCTCTTTCTCTCTCCAAATGGAAAAAAAACTATATTTCTTTGGATCAACATATAATAATAATAATATGGACTGTGTACTTATAAGACATCTTTTACACAGGATGCACAAATCCATGTCCAGCCCCATCATGCAACCGCCAACTACCCATCAGTTCATGATCCAGTAATGTCCTTTCATCAGTTTGCGAATCAACCCCCCCCCCGTTTATTTCTAATAGATATCTAAACATTATCCCCTAATGCACAAAGATGGACCTCCCCTCCCTCCCACCTCCTCCCTGAAACCCTCCAGTCTCTCTCTGGTGAAAAAGATCACAGCGATACTTCCTCGTGGTGCGTCAGGACCTCCGGAGACTCGCAACTCTAATGGAGGATGATGCTGTTCATGCTTGTGGTCTAAACATGATGCAAAGCGTTGACACGGCTGGTCTCCAGGCTGCTCCACCGCCTTCCTCTAGGCCTCCAGGACTGTCCCGCGTTTGGACGGGGGCACCAGGTGTTCGGGCAGCGTGGGCGGCAGCTCGTGGCCCTCCAGCTTCACCTTGATCAGGTGGTTGGCCAGGGCGAACTCCTCATCATCGAGGAGGCCGTCTTTATCCACGTCTGCGAGCTTCCAGATCTTCCCCAGGACCGTGTTGGGTAGCTTGGACTTCAGCATCTCCTTCTTGGCTGCACCGCCGGACACCTTGCCGTTGATGGGAGAGAGGGTGTAGAAGATCTCGTCGTATGTGGGCTTGTCGCGACCCACCACCCACTCCAGCTCGTCGATGCCTTCGCTGGCGCCCTCTCCGTAGCCGTGACCGAAGGGACCGCTCATGGTTCCCTCAAAGGCTCCGCCCTTGACGGACTGGCTGGGCATAGCGGCCTCTTCCTGGCGCACCATGGCCATGAGACGGGCAATGTCGTTGGCGAGCATGTCCTCCACCGTCTCCAGGAGCTTGGGCTTCAGCGTTGCGAACTTAGAGAAGTCTTGGCCATTCAGCAGCTCCTGAAGGGGGGTTGAGAGAAAACAGGAATTGGTGATAGAAATAGATCAGTCTACAGTGGCTACCAATGGGAGCAGCATACAAGAAGCAGGATTTCCTGACAAACCAGGAAAAATAAATCTCATCCCCGTCCTGGCCCATCCTGGAGGGCAAGGGCAGGAAAGAAGGGCAAAGATGTGAAGAGAGTAAAGGTTGGAAGGTCATTCTACTGAACCTGTTTCTAACACTTATATAACACGCCGAAAATAGAGTCAAAGTTGTTATTTCATCAAATATGTAACTCAAAGTCTCCTGTGTAGGTAGATTTATCTTTTTTTTTAATCTCACCTGCATCTTAGCGAGGTTGGGGAAGTCTCCGGGTGAGATCTGGTGCTCCTTCTCGATCCTATGGTAGATCTCTCCCAGGTTGGCTATCAGCTCCTTCTTCTTGGAGTCCTTTCCAAACACACTCGGCATGTCCTTTTTCAGAGAGCTGATGATGTAGGCGTGCACCTGGACACCACAGAAGAATTAGAAATATTTTCTGCAATTTTGTGGTAACTGTGGGGAGTTAACACGTCACAAAATGAACATCTAAAATCAGAGGCTTTCTGATAATACCAAATGCTAATTCACACTTACACATTTACTCCTCCACTCAAAAATGTGTTTTAATTATTGTTACTTCATTTGGATGCTTCACTTTGCAGAGTTTGACACTAGAAGTCTGTTTTCACATTCAT
>NTHP01000108.1:1314189-1332386 GCA_003416845.1 Oplegnathus fasciatus
AAGGAGGAAAGTTTCCAGCGCACATACACCGAGAATGAGGACTTTGAGGCGAATGAGGCGAAGAAGGAGACATCTTGTGTCCGGCAGTTAAACTTTTAAAAAGGGAAAGTATTTGCATATTTATATAGGCCTGGATTTTTCAAGGAGGGAGAATTTGTAGTTTTGTAGGTTTAAGAATTTTTAACAAGTTCAATCCATATCAGGCACAAATTATTATTCAAAGCAGAGTATTTTCATACGTCTTAAAACATGTCTGGAGGGGATTTTTAAAGTTGGGAATTTACAAATACATAGACCAGTTATAGACCAGAAGCAGAAATAACAAACAATCCGTCTTCTCTTCTTGTAAGTGTCACAAGGTTAGTGGTTTTACAAATTTTTGACAAATTACTGTACTCACTTCTGCCTTTGGTTAAGAAACTAAACATTAACAAAGTTGCATAAAACAGGACATTTTTTGTTCGATTCTCCTCTTGTGGGGCTGGATGACAAGAGGTAGTGGTGAGAGAATGAGGAAGAAAGAGACTGAAAGTAAAACATGTTGATGAAGCTTTTTGATAAGGTGTTTTTTATAGCCACTCTGGCCGCGTGGCTCAATAGATGGCAATGTTGGTCTGTCCACCAACCAATGTTTGGTTCTGACAGAAATATCTCAACAACTGTTGGATGGATTGCTATGAAATTTTGTACAGACATTCATGTTCCCCAGAGGATGAATCCTACTGACTTTGAAGATCCCCTGACTTTTCCTCTAGCGCCACCATGAGGCTCATTTTTGTGGTTTGGAGTGAAATGTCTCAACAAATATTAGATGGACTGCCATAAAATTTGGTGAAGACATTCAACCCCCCTTCAGGATGAATTGTAATAACTTTGATCATCCTCTGACTTCATCAGGTCAAAATGTTAATTTGTTCGGTTCTTTTGTTTTTTGACAAAATACCTGCAAAACTAATGACGTTCCCATCAGCCTCAGTTGTACTTTGTGTTTATTGCTAATTAACATGTCAGCATGCCAACATTCATGCTGCATCAAGATGGTGAACATGGTGAACAACATACCTGCTAAACATCAGCGTGTTAGCATTGTTACTGTGAGCATGTTAGCATGCTGACATTAGCCTTTAGCTCAAAGCAGTGCTGTGCCTCACAGAGCTGCTAACATGGCGGTAGACTCTTATTCTGGTGAATACTGACCTTGGCGAGGCGTGCTCGCTTGATGAGGTCATTGAGTTTGCGTAGTGCTGCGTTACGAGGCAACGACTGGATGTCCAAGAACAGGTCCTGCTCCTCTGCCTCAAACAACTTCCTGTTGTCTGGGACCAATAGGGGCTGGGCCCAGAATGACCCGATGTACACGCGCACAACCTGGAATAAAGTTTGCACAAGTTAATCTCCATGAATCTCCACTGTTACACTTTCCTGGCCACTCCCACACAAGAGGAAAATTCTTTCACAGGTCACATACATGACTCTGCAATCCGCCTCGAATGTGGAAGCAGACACAAAAAGGAATTTGTGTACTCAAAATAGACAAGCAATGTGTGACGATGCAATACAGGAATCTGAGGTTGAACGTGAAGTAACAATAAAATTTTAAAATGTGTGTGTTCTGTGTTTCACATCCTGTAGAGAGGCTTCACAAGTCAATGAATAATTCTCTACATGATCCAAAGGTTTCTCTGGGATCGGTTTATGAATATGGCCCCTGATCAAACATTAACTAAAGAGTCAGGGAGAAATCATAAGACAAGCTGGGTCACACGGTATCAGGTAGTACACAGGGTGTGAGAGAGATGGTATAAAAACTTCACTTTCATTACATTCAGATATTCAAGTTTTTCTTGTGTCTTTTGTTACACTGACAAACTGAGAACGTTATCGGTTGAAACGTTGTCTATTTAACACAAAAGCACAATTGTGAAAAACGAATGCTTTTTACTTCAGGCGTGTTGATGATTTTTCCCAAAGACCACATCAGCGCTCCGTAGACCCTCATCAGCTGCTGAGTGCTGATCTGGTCCGCCTTGTTCAGCACCACGCGCATTTTGTCCTCGTGGTTCTTGAGAGCTCGGATCACCTCGGAGAACTCGTCCGAGATGTCCAGCTTGTGGGCGTCGAACAGGAGGATGATGCGGTCCACGCGCTCCGCAAACCACTCCAGCACCGCGGCGAAGTCGTAACCTGGAGAGGGAAAAGGAGAGGAGGCCGGCTGATTAAAGACTGGATCTGCACAGACACTGCTGTGCCCCCTAATGACTTTCACTATAGCCCTCTTACTGGCTTTGTTTACAGTCGATTCACTGACTGACTGACACAAGGTCAGAACACATTAAATCTTGTATATATTTAGACTGAAAACAACAGACTGACATTAAGTTTTCCAAAAGGATGCTCCATTACACATTGTGAGTGAGGACAGGTAGTATTTGGATTTAGTGTGCCGTATCATGTCAACCACTCCGGTAGTTTGTTGTCTCAATATTTGCCACTTATTTTGAAGATTTTTGAAGCCAATACTGATATTTATATTTAGGAGTTTAAAAACTCAGATATAAATATCTATCGGCTGATAGTAATGTTTGATTTTTTTCTTGATATGGATTATAAGTGTGACTTTTAACAGTTGAAAAATCAACTTGTCAGTGCTCTCTAGTAGACAAACTATGTAATGGTGAAAGTTTATCTAGTTTACCTCAAACCTAGTTTGGCATCTCTGTACTGCAATTTCTTGTTACTTATCATCTGACATATACAGCGCTATTAATTTTTCTGCAATAAGCTATTATTGGGCACCCAGATAGCTCAATGGGTTGAGCGGGTGCCCATGTAGCGAGGGCTGCAGCCCTCGCGTGGTTGACCCGGGTTTGACTCCGGCCCGTGGTCATTTGCCGCATGTCATCCCCCACTCTTTCTCCCCCATTTCCTATCTACTCTCCAGCTGTCCTATCGAATAAAGGCGAAAAGGCCAAAAAGAAAATATTAAAAAAAACCCAAAAACCTGGTCTAAAGTCAATGGGGCAGTATTTTCCTGCTATTTAAAGTGCGCATTATTCAGATAGTAAGATGCGCCTACGTAGACGGTGTCACAACGCGTGTACACTCTGCTTGTTACACACACAGGGACGTAGATGGTTTTCTGCCGTTTCCTCAACAGAAAACCATTCGCTTCTCCAACTTGCTGAATCCAGGAAGGATTTAGTTTTTCATTGTTGTAGCATTATTTTAAGCTGTAAAAGGCTGGTACCAGACTGTTTTTTATTTTCATTTTATTAACTGTGTCTCTCATCCTGCAGCACAACCGAGCAGGACTCCTTGCCTCCCCTAGAGAGCTCAGGCCCTGCCTCGGGTCCCACCACAGCTTCCACTGCAGCCCAGCAGCAGAGAGTGCCCATTCATAAGCCCTTTACTCAGTCCCGGCTACCTCCCGACCTCCCTATGCACCCTGCCCCGCGCCACATCACTGAAGAAGAGTTGAGGGTGCTCGAGGGCTGCTTACATCGCTGGAGGAGTGAAGTAGAAAATGACACCCGTGGTAGGTCTACCTGCCTCTGTTTCTGTAATATTGGAAAAGTAAACATTAGATTGGCACCTAATAATAGATTGCATATGATGTTCTTCCAACCAGATCTGCAGGGCAGTATAACCAGAATCCACAGAACCATTGAACTAATGTACTCTGACAAATCTATGATGCAGGTGAGCAACACTTTCCTGTAATGAGTCATATTTGCAAAGTCACAAAAATTGCTCCATTTGTTAGTCCGCATTTTGAATGGCATTTGTGTTGTTCCAGGTTCCATACCGGCTTCATGCAGTGCTGGTCCATGAAGGCCAGGCCAATGCAGGCCACTATTGGGCTTATATCTACGACCCACATCAGCGTTGCTGGATGAAGTACAACGACATCTCTGTCACCAAGTCGTCCTGGGAGGAGCTGGTCAGGGACTCGTTCGGAGGCTATCGCAATGCCAGTGCCTACTGTCTCATGTACATCAACGACAAGAAGCCCTTTCTCATAGAAGGTACACATAGACCAAGGTTTAGCCAGTAGTAGGGTTCATATGTATCTTTCATGCACAACTGTAGGAATTTTGTATGAGGTCAGTTTTTGTCTCTGTTTATTAATTGTGTAATTTTTCTTAAAAACACTTGGCTACAGTTACAATATACAAAATAACTACTGCTACTTATTTGTCGGGTGAAGGACTGATTCAGTAATAGGCGACATGTTTGCTGTCATCATATGAAAAACATTTCTTGGTTAACCTTTTATTCTCTTCTCTTATTCCATCACTTCTGTTTCACTCCCATACCTTCAAATGTGGACGTAACCACTAGGGATGTAAACAAATATTATTCGGATATGAACAGATATGAACAACATCCAAATTATTCATATTAAATTTGTCAAATACAAATTGCACTTTGTTTTTTGATAAATGTAGGTCCATGGTTTAAATATTAAGTTATTTTGTATATTCTGTGAGCAGTCTAGACAATTTCTAACTACTTCCTTTATAAACCCTGCCCTGTTCCAGCATAAATCTGAATACAGATATAAACAATTTTGTGATATAAACAGATACAGATAGAAGCCTTTGCCTTACACCCCCTAGAAACCACATTACCATACCCCTGAGCTTCTTGTTGATTTAACACTAGAATGAAATAGCACTTATATCCCATGGTCTGTTATCTGTTGGCTCACTTAAATCAAAGTAGTGAAGCTGGTTCCACTCAGACTTTGTATTGCCATTTCTCCTATAGGACAGTTTGTAGTGGTTTGGCCAACTCAGACCTGCTGTTGAAAGTGAAAATGACAAATTGTGCCAAGAAAAACTGAGTTCTTGTCAAAGGATAGGTTTGAGTCTTCTTCAATTCATGGGAGGAGGGGGTGATAAGTGTAGCAATGAACATAAATAGTAATTACTTTCTGTTGAAAGAATTTGATAAGCTGTCATCATTTTTAGCAGACCAGATTACGTTTATTGTTTCTCTCTGTTTTCCGTGCAGAGGAGTTTGATAAAGAAACGGGACAGATACTCAGCGGCATGGACAAACTGCCTGAAGACCTGAAGCAGTATGTGAAGGAGGACAATGAGCTGTTTGACAAGGAGATCGAGGAGTGGGATGCCCTGCAGGCCCGCAAGGCTCAGCAGGAGAAGCTGGCCCTGGCCACGGCAGCTGCAGCTGCTGCAGCAGCATCCAGCACCTCCACTTCTTCCTCTTCCCCTCAGCCCATGAGTATTGAGTCCAGCACTCCAGACAACACAGGTCAGGGTCATGGCACTCAGAATACAGAGTAGAATACTGATTGAGAATCAATACATGGTAGGAAGATAAATACAGAAAACTCTTGTTCCCTAGAGAGTTATAAAAGAATGAGGAAATGACCTTGAAATATTGGCGTGCAGCCTTACAACTCTAACTCCCTTTGACGTGTTATAGTATAGAATATTGTTAACAGTATAAACAAAATATCACAGGAAAGGTCTACATGAAAAATTGCTGGCTTTATGAAAGTGAGCTTAGATGTTAATCATTCATCCCACACCACTCAAATGTATTTCTATTGAATTGTGGTGGACACACAGTATGATGATTGGCTAAATTAGGCTGTGAAAGGTATTTTTCATTAGATTGTAATTCAGCCAAACATGTAATGGACCCAATTGATATTTAAATGTGGTCACACTATTATTACTTAAACTACATTTGAATCTAGGCACCTTTCTACCTGTAATCCTGAATATTGGTAAATGCTATGGATAATTTCTGCTGTCATGCTCACTCTAATGCAAATACATTTACACATAGTGCATTGCTGTTTTGGCTGTTGTGTGGATGAAAATCATTTTAAAATGCTTGTGTGAAAAGAATTTTGAAATGTGCATTTTTGTGTTTCTCTGATGGTGTTGTTGCCCTCCTGCAGTACCCCAGCAGGACCCAGAGTACATGGAGCAGCCATCACCCACTAATGACTCCAAGCACCTGCAGGAGGACACTGAGAGGGCCATCTCCAGGGCTGCTGCTGAACAGGAGGAGAGAAGCCCCGAAGCATTGTTAAATGCTGTATGTGAAACATGCAAATACACAAAAGTACACCACACTCACAGCAAGTCATTGTCACCCATCATGTGCCTCCTGGCTTACATGTGAGTTTGTTAACATTAATCAACAAACTGAAGTGTATCCACCTGCGTTTTTAGTTTGTCTTATTTCATTTAATCCACCGTCATCTTTTCCCTTTGAATAACTCAACTCTGAGAACACCATTAGGAGTACTTGTTTGCTCAGGGTCCTGTTTTATTTATTAAATGTCATTTTTGGCTCCTAAAATGTAATATTTAAGTGTTATTACAAGAGCAAAAGCAGCTGTATTCAGTATTTTTACATTAACAATGGATCACATGACCACTTGTATGTGAAAGGTGCTGAGCTGCTGTGAGGAATAGTAACACAAAGAGGGAATTTCTCACAAAGAAATACTATAACTTTGGAAGATACCTACTTGACTAGCTCAGCTTGCTGAAGCCTCTTATTAGCTTCAGCTGCATTTTTGCACAGAAGGAGAACTGTGGATTTTGTCCCTGATTGTTACATTGGAACTGTGTTAGGAAGGGATCTTTTCACAGCCAGTATGGAGAGGGGGAATAATTCCAGCAACAACAAAAAAAAATCATTATACATACATACATGTACATCTATACATGTCAGTGTTGTTTTAAGACATACTTAAATAAATGTGAAGCTATCCTTTAATCCCTATTTCATGCTCATTCAAGTTTCTAACATCAAGTCCACAATTGTGCCCAGTGAGCCTGAACAAGTTGTTTAATTTATCAAGCAATGTCAGCTGAGAGTGTGTCAGTCTTATGGGAAAACCACACCAAATCTTGTAGTGTTCAGATTTAAAATGAGTTTATTTGAGAAGTACTATTTTGGATGACCCTGATGAAGGCCACAAGCGAAAAGGCGTTGACAATACAGTTGTTCTGTATGTGTTGCTGGAGTTTTGACCTCCTCATGAGTGCTATTTTTCTAATATTTCACTGTATTTCTTTCCTCTACATTTAATGTTCCTTACCTTTCCATCAGTACTCTATCCTTCCTCTTCCATCTGTCCCATTCTCTCTACAGTCTCTTCCCCCTCTCACCACCCCTCAGCCTGAGGTCCAGGTGAGCACCCCCTCCACCCCTCCTCCTGACCTGGTCACGGAGGATGAGTCCCCTGGCCAGCGCACGGTAGAGGTGGCCATTCCTAATGTGGGGACCTTTGTCATTGAGTCAGAAGAGGGGGGGTATGATGACGAGGTAGCTCTCGCCCAGACAAATCTTCTCTCCCTTTTTGTGCTGAGAAGTCTGTGCCTGTTTTGATATATGGAGTGAGAGCATCCTTGCCCATCCACATGGCTCCACACAAGGTTTTTCACACCTGAGAAAATCTGACACTTTCTGCCAACTGATTTCAGGATTGGCTTGAGGCTTAAAAGTACTGCACAATAAGACTGACCTCTTTGTTGGCCTTCCTACATTACTCTTGTGTGAAAAGTCTCTTCCTGAGCCAGTCTGCATCTTGGCACAAAGGCAGATTGACCTTTTGCAGAAAGCTTAGGTCTGCTTCTTCACACAAGACGCTCTTAAGTGAAAAACACTCTGAAGTGTTGTGATTTGAATAAACTGTTGTGTGTTGTCCATTTGATACCTAACTTTCTCCTGTATATAAAACCAAATGCACCTGCAGGGGTTTTTATTTTAGTTTGCACAGATTTCATGCAGTTCATCATGGAATCATAATTTCTTTTTCTTTTGGGTTGGCTTGGTCTCAGCAGTAGCTGTAGGTCAGTATGTTCTGATTGTAGAATTGCTGTTGTCAGTATTTCAGCCTGTCTCCTGCACTGTTGGCTCTCTGTCACACACAGCTGTCATATGGCTGCCTTGGTTTTCACACATTATCCTTGTGAGGATTGCGCATTTTGCCATTGAACTGACTGGCTGTGTCCCTCACAATTGTGTCACTCTAACCAATGCATGGACTGCTGAGTGATGTCTGGCATGCCCTGACTGTGGTATGCTTTATTGTAGTGCCTCAGAGCACCTAACATAGTGGTTGACCTTGCTCGGTTCGTCACAAGGACCTATTGTTTTGTTTAACATGGTTCCTGCTTCCTGGGCAGGCAATGATGACCCCCAACATGCAGGGTATAATTATGGCCATTGGCAAATCCAGCAGCGTATATGAAAAGAATGGGCCTGAGGCAGCCTTTTTTAAGGTACACACTATCTCTCCTTTACCTTTCCTCATTCCACACTCACTCGCTCAACCTCCATCCACCTTCTCTTTTAAGTATATCCGTCTCTTTGTCTTCTCCTGTTTACTTTCTTACCGTGCAGTAAGAAAGATAATAACACTTCAGTATTTAGTAACTATTACAGTAACAGTGTAACTCAACAGACTAGGGCTGAAACGATTCCTCGAGTAACTCGAGTAACTCGATTACTAAAAATCCTCGATGCAAATTCTTTGCATCGATGCTTCGTTTAATCCATAGGCTATAACCAGGGTCCGAAATTAACACCCGCCATGCGCCAAATGCGGGTAGATTTTCGGGCACGCTGCTTCTGTCCTCTGATGTCTGTGACGGAGTTTGACACACACCCACACACACTACCTAGGTGTTTTTACACGCGTCTAAACAGTGCCGCTAAACCGACCGTCTCAAGCGCTCCCAGTTTCGTGACACTGTTTACCATACGGGACATCCGTTACTCTGCTATATCCACTGCCGCCGGTCGGCTGCGAGCTACCGTTAGCTGTGATGCTGTGGCACCAGGACTCTGTTAGGAACAGGAGGCCAGATTTCATGGACTGTGCAAAGAAGAGGGTGAAAATGATTAAGCATCCGATAGGTTTACAAAACCTTCAAATTTACAAAGTCAAAAAGTTAATTTCGGACACTGTATGTATAGCCTACCTTTTTTTAAAGGAATTTGAAATTATTTTTATAATTCATTTGTTTTTGCATTTCAGAAAATGTTTTCTTTAAAACCCAGAATGTAATATGGCACTTAAACTAAACTTATGGGTTTAGTTTTGACAGATATTATTAATTTAAGCAATAAAAATGTTGATTTTTCTAAAAAGGAAACTAATTAGTTCATTTTAAGAAACCTGTCTTATTTTCTCTTTTGTATATTTACTATTGCTCTTATATAAAGCAAAAGTATTTCCTATCCGATTAATCGTTGGAATAATCGGTAGAATTCTCCATTACTAAAATAATCGATAGCTGCAGCCCTACAACAGAGTAACTCAAACTTTACAAATCACATGGGGCTGTGTTTGAAGGGAAAGTTATCTGTATTCAGACTTGTGCTGCACTGGTGCTCAGCTCTAAACTGCTTAACTTTCTGGGCAGCACACAAGTTGAAATCAGCCATATCCAGTCAGCACCTCTGATGTTGCCAAAATCATCTCGTTTAGAAGTTTCTGTGAATGAAGTTTTCCAGTGCTTGTAGTCCATCCCATAAATTGAGCACTTGCCTCTCAAATCTCTTAAGAAATAAAGCAATCAAAAAAGTAAACTGAGAAAACACGTGACAGTTCTGTGTGCTTCTCCTCAGTAGGGACAATGTATAGTGATGTAAAAGAGAAAGATGTTTCAGAGGGGAAAAAAGTTTAATATGCATGTGAGCATCTAATAGTATCAAAGAATGTATTGAGAAAGATTTCCATAAATAGACTCAATAATAATCCTGTTGAATTGCATATTTAACAGTTTTCCAGTTCAGAGAGAGAGGAGCATAAAAGAGAGCGGCTGAATGTGTGTGCCCACCTAAAAATATTTGATATTCATGTACCAGTCCTCTGGAGACACATTAGCCTACTGTAGAAGTTCTGTTGTGTGTTTGCAACTCTGAAGACCCATTGAACCTATGACTTTTCTACAGCAAAGAGAGGAACAACAGCAGTTTGATTGCACATGCTGTTTGTTTTCAACATGTTATTATTGACAATAGCTTAGTCCAACATTTATAGCATCCATTATTCCGTTTGTAGTCCTACTATTTCAATCTGATCTCTTGAAATACTGATGTTTTGAACAAGTAGGAACCTAACATTGCAAGTACGTTGTGACTTTGTAAATCAACTCAAAGTTACCTGTCCAAAAGTTCATAATATGACGAAAACAATTGCGTCTGAGTTTCATTTAATTGCAAAGTAAAATCCTTTGCAGGTTACCTTTTAAGTTCTTGACTGAGGAAGACCTGAATAAGTAGTAGCGTCTTTGTCCATACCACCTCAGCCTTAGTCAGAGTTTTTAACCATGACTTGTCACTTCTTTCATTCTCTGGTCAGGCCATAAAGCTGGAGTATGCTCGTCTTTTGAGGTTTGCCCAAGAGGACACATCTCCTGAGAATGACTACCGACTACAGCACATCATCGTGTACTTCATCCAAAACCAGGCGCCCAAGAAGATCCTGGAGAGGACTCTGCTCACACAGTTTGCTGACAGAAACCTGGCCTTCGATGAGAGGTAGGTTAGACTGTACTCTCTGCCACCACTTCTCAAAATGACCAGCAGAGGGTAGCAGAGACCTTGACTCTGACATACAGAACATACAGGTTTACTGTCAGCACAGGCGGACAGTGTCTCATCTGCACAACGCTTTTATACTAAAAGTATGATTTTATTCCCTCTGTCTTTTATTCAAACACAAATCTTAGGAGACACATGTCCAATAATTACTTCTTTAATATGTCTGGCAAATGTCAAGATTCCCTCCCTATTAACATTGTGATGCACATGTCATTAGGGTATGTAATGCCCCTTACTATCTCTTAAAACTTTTCAACTACGCTTGTTGGCCTCAATCCATATTCATGAGTGAAAAATTGATTTCTCCCTTCTCCTCTATTTTGAGCAAGATAATTAGATTTATGTGTGCATGTGGCCTCAATAGGAGCCTCCGGAGGAGTGTTTCACTTCTCCTCTCAGCACTAAAGAGTGATTCATTAGGCCATGTTAAGGCCTAGGGGCAGGGTGGACTGTTTCATCTCCTGGAGTACCTCACAGTGACTCACCATCTCATCGCTAACGCCGGTTCCTCTTCCTGTCTCCCCACCTCCCCCACAGATGTAAGAGCATTATGAATGTGGCACGTGCCAAACTGGACCTAATTAAGCCTGAGGAGGTCAACATGGATGAATATGAGGTCAGCAGCGGTGTCTTTTGGGTTTTATTCATCTAAACTAGGAGATTTCAGTCCTTTTATACTGCCTTTAATGCAGTATTATACATTGTCTTCATAGCCTTTGCTGTAACATAGTTAATCATTAAAAATACTAGTATTTGCCAGTCCATATTACTTTTTGGATTTGAATTTCAGTGAGCTTGCCTATGGTAACTTCTGTTTATCTTAATCAGATGTGGCATCAGGCCTACAGGAATTTCCGCGAGACAACGGTCTTCATGATGACTGGCTTGGAGCTCTTTCAGAAGACAAAGTATGGTGACACCTTTCCAGTGCTCTTCCTAGTATCTAATATTGGAAAAGTTTAACTCTGGTTTAACTGGTGTTAGAGCTTTAACTCATATGAGTTTAGTGCTGCACATTACATTTCTCTTCAGTTAATTTCCCATCTGCAGCAGCCAGTAAATGTTGAAATGTCACCTGCAGAGGGCAGCAACTTACAGTCTGTGCAACTCCTAGCTTTATAGTTGTGCAGTGAGTTCATCAAGTTCATTTCGTCGTGAGTTCTCAGTGCAACTTTCATACTGTTTTATGTGAATGTAACATCTGTTTATCTCCTTCTTTCCAGTTACGTTGAGGCTCTTATGTATCTAATTTACTCGTACCAGTACAACAAGGAGCTTTTGTCAAAAGGGCTGTACAGAGGGCACGATGAGGAGCTTCTTGGTCATTACCGTCGAGAGTGTTTGCTGGTGAGCCAATGCATGCGGTAACACAGTGATTTATTTCAAACAACTTGTCCATTCTCTATTGAAAGCAGTGGATATGTTTATTCCTTTGTGTCATATTTCTTCAATTAAACAAAGTGATTTTAAAGAGGGCATTACCTCTTTACACGGTCTGTTTTGGAACGGACACCTCTGTGTCCAGCAGGTCTTTTGTTGTCATCCCTGTCTCCTCTTTGTCACCCCCTTTCCTCTGTATCAAACTTCCTCTGCTAAAGTGACTCAGCAAAACTAACACAGCCAGACATTTCCCCTTCAATACTGAGCTGTGGTACTATAATCAAATTGCTTTTGCTGAGATATTGCTTTGGCTTGCTCGCAGCCCACAAAAGATTCCACTGAAGGTTTTTCATCTGATACTGACAGATGAAAATCCTTTCAGCGTTGTGATGTGAGCCCCTTTTCATTTCACCCCCACCAAGCTCCAGGCTGCGCTCTGGTATTATTGGTTAGGGCCGAGGGTATTTTGGTCTGATCAGCCTCATACTGGTCTTTAGCAGCCCTCTCGCTGCTGCACTCAGTAACCTTACACCAGCATTGTGCTCATAATGTAATCATTGGAGTGGGAATAGGAAGCAGGAGGGCCAGCGAGTGTAAACACATTACCATGAGACACAAGCGTGTCCTCAGCTAACCTCAAACCTCAGCTCTGCACAGCCTGATCGGTCATCTTAGATCTCTGGCCAGAACCTCTGGCTGCGTCCGCTCAGCTGTTTACCTTCAGCCCTTGTTTTAATTGAAAACACTGCTAACATTGACACAGTTAATGTACTTGGATGTTTTGCAAATCCAGCCTCGCAGTCCCCGATTCCAAACTGGCTTGCAGAAAACGGGTCCTTTCCTCACAGAGGAGGTCAGGGAGTTTGTCTGTGACAGCAAGGTGGTTTTAGCCAAGAACAGGAAGAAAAGCTCGTATCCACATGCATGCAAGAACATCAGGGCCCACTTCAGTTCCAGTGGCTTTAGGATATTGTGTGATATTAATGATGTCTGTGGGATTACTGTTAGTACTTTAGCTGTCTAGTAAGAAATGGAAATTTTCACTAGAAAGAACAAAACAATAATAGTGAAATGAATGATTTCGTAAAAATGAAAACAGAGAGTGTTTGGAGGAAAAACAATTACACAAGATCGCTCAAAAATAAGAAAAGATCTTCATTTCCTTGCCCAGGATATTCTGCTGTCTAAGCCACGAGGACAACTTTCAACTTAATGCCTGAGTCTAGAGCTGAGGTTTTCAAACTGTGAGGCGGGGGAGTAGGAGAGTTTAAGGGGGAATGTGGAGTGAGAGACGTGAGGCAAAGATACTGCATGAGGTGAAAGAGACAGGTGCATGCCGGTGGAAGTTAGTTATTATTGTTTGGCTGCTGATTTGGTCTGACAGCTCATGGAGGCAGTAAAGGTACTTTAAAAAACTTTGCGCCCGATTGCTGCAATTTGCATCAAAATCCGTACTCCTTCTCAGACTCATAACTCAAATCTGAACACAGACACGATACACGTATTTTTAGACTCAGTGTGACACTATCCAAGGGTGTCATTATTTCCACGAATAACCGTCCATAAATCAGCTTAGAAATCAGTGAAAAAAGACGCTCCTTCAAACTCCAGAAGTTTTTCAGATTTCCTCAGTATCACAGTAATCCAGTGATAGTGGTCTGTACATTCATGGGTACATTGCAAACAGGAACCGCTAATAGCTAATTTGGTGCCAGTTTGCCAAAACTACACAACTACAGGCTAAAAAAAACAGGTCTCAGGTTGTAGCACACAGCTAACTGAATGAATTGACTCTATGGCAACATTATTTCCTGTTTGCATCCACCAAAGCCCCTAAATTTCAGAACTGTAGTTCCAAAACTTATCCCCCAATTTGAGGTAAGACAAAGAATAATAATAGGAGTCACAAAAGCCATTAATATAAACTTTTTGAAATGAACTGGGTGAGTGTCGGGACGCAGGGCCACTGGCAAATGTTAAAGCTGTATATCACATGTACAGGGAATTACTGTTGATGAATCAATAAAAGTGTTAGTTTATTTTTATTGTTATTTATTTTAGGAACATATAATGTTATGTATTAAACATTCATCATTGTCTCTCCCATAGAAATTAAACGAGCAAGCGGCTGCCATGTTTGAGTCAGGAGAAGAACCGGAGGTGACCACAGGCCTAGGCATCATGAACGAGCTGGTGGTGCCCTGCATCCCTCTGCTGCTGATCCACGACGCTGAGAGGGACCTGCTGGCAGTGGAGGACATGAGGAACCGCTGGTGCTCCTACCTGGGCCAAGAGATGGAATGTGAGTCCCTGAGAGAGAAGGAACAGACTCTGCCTATTAGATATTTCTGGAGAGTTGAAGTCTTAGGTTACTAGTACATTCCCCGTGTCCCTGCCAAAGATCATCATAATCAGGCCACTGCTCAGTCCACATATTAGAAAGGCTTCAGGACTGCGCAGCATTTGCAGTTGTCCTGGGAAATTTGTGAGAATTTGATGATTTTTAATGTTTTCATATATGAGAGGACACTGAATATCTTTGGGTTTTGAACTGTTGGTTGAATAAAACAAGCAAAATATATCACCATGGCCTCTTTGAAATTATAACAGACATTTTTCACTATCATTTGACATTTTGTAGACAAAACAATTAATTGAGAAAATAATCGTCAGATTAATCGATGATGAAAATAATCATCACTCTGTTATTAAGCTCTATTATTAACCATTTATTAAATGTTTTATACTGCTTATAAATGCTAAATAGCAGGACTTAAAGTTTAGTGTTGCTTTCCTTATATTTGGCTTTAAGTTGGCCCTTTCACTCACTGTCAGTATGTCACCACATCAGCACATCAGTCTTCCTCAAAAATGGCGTAAATAGAGTTCAAGCCACCCAACTAGAGCTAAAAATGCTTGATGCTCAATGAATCGATTTGTTGATTGACAAAAAATTGATCTGCAGCTATTTTGATAATGAATCAACAGTTTGAGTCATTTTTCAAGCATAAAGAGTAATTACAGTTTTTCTCTGTTTTATATCATTTTCGACAGTCTTTGGATTTTGGACTGCTAGGAGGACAAAACAAGACATTTTAAGACGTCACCATTTTTATGCCTCCGCCCGGCGATGGCCGTGGCCAGAGGCATTATATTTTCAGGTTGTCCGTCCGTTCTCATGAACGTGATATCTCAGGAACACCTTGAGGGAATTTCTTCAAATTTGGCACAAACGTTCACTTTGGACTCAAGGATGAACTGATTAAGTAGATTTGGTGGTCAAAGGTCACTGTGACCTCACAAAACACATTTTTGGCCATAACTCAAGAATTCATACGCTAATTATGACAAAATTTCACACAAATGTCTAATAGGATAAAATGATGAAGTGATGACAATTAATTAATTCTAGTTCACTATTTTTTAAATTTTATAAACAAACCAATTAATCTGCCTCTGCAGATTTAACAGACAATTAAGTTTGTTGCGGCCCGACATACAACAAATCATTTTTAAGAATTACACTAAGAAATGTTCAGAGAGTGCTCCTGAAAATAATTTCCTGGTAGAAAGATCGGATTGAAGAGGATTCAACTTTTATCAGTATGTTCCAGTATCAGTCCACAGAGAGCCTGTTCTTAGAGCCCCTGGCCTTTGTTCAGGAAAAGCTGAGTATTATCACCCAGACCCCTATTCTCTAGAGTTTTACAATCTGTTTCTGTGGTGGAACATGCTTTCAAACTGCGCGTGATATCACATTGAAAATATTTACCCTGTGATTTCTGTGTTTAGGAATCTGATTTTCACTGTATTGTGATGCAAGGCCCATGCAGTTAATCATTTACTATCTTTCTGTCTGTCCTCCTGCTGCTGGCAGCCAACCTCCAGGAAAAGCTGACCGACTTCCTCCCCAAGTTACTGGACTGCTCGACAGAGATCAAAAGCTTCCACGACCCTCCCAAGCTGCCCACCTACTCCACCCTGGAGCTGTGTGAACGATTCAGCCGCATCATGGCCGCCCTCTGCAGGGTGCCCACCGACGGGAGATGAGCTCAGAGGGACGGCCAGACAGCTCTCCTTTATCACAGGCCCGACCCTGGGCAGAAATCCATGGACCTCTCTTAACCCATGCCTTCCTTATGAATCCAGGGGTCACTCGCTTCTAGCTGTTATTCCTCTGTTACTCTTTTGCTGCTATAGGTTTTATCATTATAAATATTATTTCAAGTTTATTTTAAGCAAAACACAACGGAGGAAGGAGGAGGACGGACTGTTGGGAGGGAATAAAGAAATGAGAGAGGAGAAGTTGATGGAAAAACAGTGGCAATCCTGCAGTGGTTGAAAGCCAAGCACATTCTGCTTCAGCATTGCAAAAAAAAGTTTGAGGGTTTTTCATAGTTTATTATTGTTGTTGTTGCTGTTTGATTCAAGCTTCCCCAAACACGCTCATAACCCTTTCTAAAGCACCCCTCTCTGCGTGAAAAGGATCACCCCGCTGCTCTGCCTCCAGTTTGGTACAGTATTACCACGTTTTGTTTTATTTTTCTAAGGAAGTAAGGAAGAGAGCCTTCAGATTTATCAGCGGCTCAGAGTATCTCAAATGGGTCTCATGTCTTTGTGGACTGCGCCAGAATGAGATGTTTTAAGTGCTGTGGTAGACAGCCATGGACTTCCTGTGGCTTGTTAATAAATCGAGAGAATAAAGTTTTATTTATGGCCCTTTTAGGCCAAATAAACAAATGTTTTGCCTGATGTTGATTTTTACTTTGCTTGCACAACAACAACTTATACCGACATTATTGCACATCATTGTTAGAAGTGAAACATTCCCTTTCATTTGAGACGTTAAGATGATGGACAGAGCGACTGGCAGTGAGCAAGGTGAGTAGAGGTTCAGTGTCGTGCTGAAAGTCACACTGACATGACGAACTGTATGAATCAAAGCTGAGACCTGTGGTCAGAGAACAGTCTCAAACCTGCATGTTATCCTGCTGTGCTCATGCAGCTGGTATTGTGCAGCTTATTAGAATCAGACTTTCATTAACGTGGGGATACAAACTCCAAAGCGTACGGCATGTTGCCAGAATAATAAAAATACAAAAGAGAGACTCAATTTTAGCTGCTCTGAAATGGGCTTTTTAATGATACAATTCTGGACTAATTTCCTGGAGTAATACTAATTTCCGGCAACACTGATCACTACAAACAAATTGTGATGAAGGCAGGAAGCATTTTCAGAGGCCTTTTTCAAAACGTTGCTACTAGCATTGTGCAAATCATACAATGAAAGCCGTCTTTAAAAATGGTTTGGAATATGCTGTGTCATGTTTTGAACTCCAAGCTATAACCAGAGTTCGTACGGTCATGAAAAACCTGGAAAAGTCATGGAATTTGAAAATAGCAATTTCCAGGCCTTGAAAAGTTTTGGAAATATAAATAAACCCAGAAAGTTTTGGAAAAGTCATTGAAAATTGCTTCACAAATACCGGTATAATAGAGTATATGTGGTTCAGTTAACATCGACTTTAATGATCGGGCAGATCAGTAATGTCACTTGACGTTACGTTGTTCCGTGCGTGTGGTAACGTCAGGCTCCGACCTGGGTTGAGGCTTGTTCTATGAGGACATGTAAATTCGCGCAATGCCAGGAAAATGCCAATTTAATAACGTCTGGCTTCACTTGGACAAGTATAAGGCATGGCTCCAGAAAGACCAGGACCCGGGACGTGCAAAATATCGACTGTGTAGTAAAACGTTCGACATTTCTAACATGGGAGAGGCAGCGCTAGCTAGCCATGCTAAAGGAGCTAAGCACCAGGCGGCTGCTGCAGCGCGCGAATCAACTCTCAACCCCATCACCGGCTTTTTCAATCATTGTTGACCATGTCAGGTCTGTTGGGGGCATAACCAAGGTAGAGATCACAAAAGAGCTGCTGCTTTCGGCTGCAGGAGCCAGGCAGAAGTACCATGGCTACCTGGATGAAGAGAAGAGAAAGAACAGCAAGCCGTTGACTTGAAGAGGAAGGCCCTCACAGATGAGCTAGATGATCTGAAAAAGAACAGGGCTAGAATGGAGGCTGATATTTGTGCCCTTGAGAAATCGGCAGATGAATACGCTGAGAAAGCAGAAGCTACAAGCAAACTGACCTTCATCACCAAATCCAACAGTTTCTGCCGAACTGCAAAAGAAAAGAAAGCATCTCTGCTGAAGA
>NTHP01000108.1:1332392-1343956 GCA_003416845.1 Oplegnathus fasciatus
TGAAAAGCATATCGATGAGAAGCTTGCAGAAATGAAAAGATAAACTGTGTGTGGATTGTTTTGGGGGGATTCAAACAGGGAAGATTATCTTCTGTTAATGCTCAAATAGGTTATTGGTAAATAGGAGTCATAGTTGGCCTACAGTCTTAGTTACAAAATCTTGTATTCCAGAAGACAGTTTCTCTCTGACACTGCTGTCTTCTGAAGTTCATGTCAGTGTTACTGGACACTTTTTTTTACTTATTTATTTTTCAAATATTGTTGCCTCCCAGTCATTTATATTGATTAGGGCTACACAATGGAGTTCTCAGGGTTTATCATATTTTATTCTGCAAACATCTTACTGGTGTGTCAGCAGTAGCTTGTCATTAATTTTAGTTAAGATATAATGTGGGAAATTTGACATGGATTTTTATTTGTATTTTTCATGTATATGCGGGCGTTTCAGAGAATGTATGGTCATGAAAATTTGCCTCAAAGGCATGGAAAAGTCATGGAAATGTATTGGTAAAAATGTGTATGAACCCTGTATAACTCATGAAAACTAACATTTTGATCCTAGCCAGCACTGAAATGTAGAAAAGGCAGTTGACCTTGAGACAAAGTGTTTGGACATACTTAAATGTGTATAATTGCACTTATTAAAGACCTGGAGTCACCTCTTAAACAAGATGTCTGTCTCCACACTGGAAATGAGACCTGGACTGTAGGATGGTTTGTCTGTATTGATTGAAAGCAGTTTGAAACTCAAGTTTGGAAGAACAGCTGTCATAAAAAAAATATGAACCCAAACTTTTGGTCACACTCAAATAACTTTGGCTCAGGCTGACAAGCTGCCTGACAAACGGTGTCTCTGATGGTTTGTAGCATCTACAGTGTGTCTGTCGTTGACCTGAGATGAACTTCTGTTGACGAGTTACAATTGCTTGTGCATTCCGTCACGTCTTTCTGTACCAGTGTTGGGCCCTCAGTTGACAGCTTGTCTGCTACAATTGTGTCTGCCTTCTATGGCCTTTTCCGTCAATGAGCCACATTTTCAGCCACAGGCCTGTCATGTCATTGGCTGGATGTTGTTTGAGTGGTGAAGCCATGTTGCTGCAAAAAGCAGCATAAAAAAAAAACCTGGAAGAGGAAACAGTTCTTGAAACACTTAGACTGTCCACCCTGGCATGTATTGGGTTGTTCCATTTAAATCTGCGTAAGAGCTCGAGCCATTTTAACGGTGGTGGAAGAAGTACTCTCATCATTTACTTAAATACAAGTACCAATACAACAAGCTGAAAATACTAAAGGTAGAAAGTAACTAAGTACATTTACTCAAGTACTGTACTTAAGTACAATTTTGTAATTTACTTGCTACTTTGCTACTTTATACTTCTACTCCACTACATTTGATAATTTTAGTTACTAGTTACTTTGTAGATTCAGATTAATAATACAAAATATAATCTACAAATAAATGATGATGTAATATTACATTAAGATAAAACTCCATCTTTACCAGCTTCAACATTAAAGTGATGAACACATTAACGCACCAATAATTATAATCCAATAATATACATTATTCTGAAATGGGCCATTCTGCATAATGAGTACTTTTACTTTTGGTACTTTAAGTGTATTTTGATGCTAAGACTTATTTACTTTTATTGAAGTAAACATTTGAAGAGTTCTTCCAACACCACTGGAAAATACTCCATTACAAGTAAAAGTCCTGCATGAAAGTATAATCAGCAAAATGTACTTAAAGTATCAAAGTAAAAGTACTCATTTCGTCCCTGTGACTGGTATATTATTATATCTGACATCATTAGATAGTTAATACTGATGCATTAATGTGTAAGCAGCATTTCACTGCTGTAGCTGCTCCAGGTGGACTTAGTTTTAGGAAAGAGGAAAAAACAAAGTTCTGTTTTGGACTTTGGACAGAACTTTTGCTTCTTTCTTTTTAAATATTGGATTTTTTTTTGCTTGCTCTTTAGGCATTGAATGGTTATTTAAATGAAACCATGTGAGAAGTTTAGAGTGGAAATCACTATTTGGTAGAACTGCTAACAGCTCAGACATCTGAAATGTGATAAAGGGCCCCAGCTCCACACTGTTTTGTTCTAAGAGCTCACAAGCCCAAACTGTTGGAAACCTCTGCTTTAATCATCAACAATGCATCGATTTTATAAGCTTATAATATTTTCTTTGTAAATGTACTTAGTTACTTTCCACAAACAAGTGATTTGAGTTGGAGACCTACTGCATGTGAGACTGTATGTTGTCCTTGTTTTACCCTCGTTTTAAAAATACCAGGGCTGGAGTTGTCATCTGCATTGCTCTGTGTGTGTGTGTGTGTGTGTGTGTGTGTGGTTTGTGTGTAACCACCTTTGAGCTGGCTTTTGATAGACCTATCTAAGTAGACCTTTTTGGGTTGCAAATGTTTATGAGGCATTAATTATCATTATTGGCAGTGGCATCCCCTAATTTTGCTCATTATTTCTATTGACTTGAAGTGGGGCATGAAGCCAAGTTCTGTGATGATTATAGAGTAGAAACAGTGGCAGTTTATACAGTCCATGATACTGATGGACAGGCTTAATTAGTGGTTTGAACTGGTTCTCCAACAGCATCCAAATTTAAACCCCACAGACCCAATTTATGACCTGCAGTTGTTAGAGGGGAAAAACAGCTGAGACAATACTCAACTCCACCAAGTCCCCTGATCATATACTCAATGAAATGTCCAACAACACGTGTGCATATGTATATCTTACATACTGTATATGCACATGTATCTTTGCTTATAAGGCTGCCTCCTGTTTATTTGTTTACAGGTGAGAACTGTCTGTGCTATAATGCACCAACAAACAAAAAGCACCAACAGTTATTTTGCAGTTTTCCTTACCTACAACTATGGCTATATAGTCTAGTAATTGGACGTTTCTGATTTTAGTTTTCAAGGGTTTGTTTATTTGTCATTATACATAGCAGGGATGTATAACAAAATTCAAGCTGTAGTCCCTTCGTGCTACACTAAAAAAAAACCCAAAACAAAACAAAAAACTATTAATTATGATGGAGTGCGGAGGATGAATTGAAAGAAGTCTCACAGCCTGAGGAGAAAAGCTGCCCTGTAGTCTGGTGGTACGACAGCAGATACTTCTGTATCGCTTGCCAGACGGCAGCAGGGTGAACAGGCTGGAGGTGGATTTTTCTTTTAGTATCCTTCAGGCTTTGCGCTGGCACCTCACCATACTATCCCATTTCAAAAGTCCATTATTCAATTAAAAACTTTAAAATGTCCTCTATAAATGACACCATTCGGCCACCAGTTGCAGCACTGCGGCTGAGCAGCACTCCAACAAGGTGGAGAGAAGAAGATATCGGCGCCATCTTTGATTTTAAGTGGTAGTGGAAGTCAACCTGTTCTGTCGGTTATTTCTGTTGCTGTTACTGTACACACACCTTCAGCTGGCATTCAAACTGTTAGCCATGCGTGGGCTAAGTCCTTAGCTAAAATTGGTTTGGCATTTTGCCACCATCTCTCTCTTGTCCAAGTCATACATAAGCCTTTCATTTAGCATTTTATCGATTGTGTGTAGCACTGAGGAAAATGATTGTGTTCTGGTTTTCACGCAGGTGAACGCTTCACTAAAACCTCACTGAAAACCTCGAGGATGTTTCTGTGAGCTACTGAATATGCTGACATATTCTACAATTCTAACAAAGAGCTGATTGGTTGGGAGGATTACCCATAATGCCAGTGGGCGCTATCCTCACAGAAATCGGGGTAATCCATTAAAACCATACAGTCTATGGTTAAAATGTGGGCTATGGTGGCGGGCTTATGGGAAATGCTGTTCATTGAAGGCAGAAATATTGAATAAACAACCATATTAGATCTTTTTTTTTTTTTAATTACCATCTAACTGTACAGTATGGAGTGAAGCACACAACATCCTGCTCAGTGTGTTCCAAGGCTGGATTTATCAGCGTAGTTGCAAATGTCAATGTGATTTTGAAAGAGGTTTTCTTATTTCTGGAACTGAAAGCTGAAGTTCCAGTTTCACGCTCTATGTGGAGTGATTCATTTGTAGCCATTTGTGTTTGTGTTTTGTTATCTGGATCCGCTGCTTCATGAAAATTGGAAATTGAGTAACTCGTTAGAACTAACAACAGCAATTTTCTGCAGAGGGCTTAACAGTAACATGTTGTTACATTACACACAAACACAAATGTCAGGATAAACCGTGAATGTTTTGATTCATGTATAAGGTCGTCTTGTTTGCGCCTATTCCAAGTGCATTTTGCCTGGAATGCAATGAAAGCTCTTCTTCACTTGACCAGTATTGAGGATCATACAGAACAGCATAAGCCACTGTGAATTCACTTAGAGAAACACTGAGTCAAGTTTATTTGTATGTACTTATCACAACCATGTCTCAAAGACCTTTTCATACCATGCAGTGTCTAGTGTCTATTGGAGCTGAAAGAATTAGTTGATAGACAATAGAATAATAATTGGCAGACTTTGATAATCGGTTACTCATTACAGTAAATTTCACACCAAAATGCCAAACATTCCCTAATTCTAGATTCTCAATTGTGAGGATTTGCTGCTTTTCTTTGTCATATGTGATCGTAAACTGAGTCTTTTCACTTGGAGTCTTGGGAGCTGCATATGACGCAAAGAGACGCTGTTAGAGACTGAAAACCATTTCCATTCTCAGTGTAAGTAGCTAAATCATTAACAAATCATCAACCATAAATCTTCACCCAATCAGTGTGTTTTTTTTGTAGATGTGACAATATGGGGGCGCTGGTGTTCAATCAAGATATTTATACCTTACACCCTTAGTGGCGATTAATCTTTCTAAAATGTCTGACCAGTGTTGGGTCCATAGGTCTCATACTGGATATCAAAACCTGAATTTTACTGAGGCAAAGGAGCAGAAATGAGTTTTACTGTGCTGAGATGCTTTCCTTTGCTTCACCACACAGCTAGAAGGCAGAGTTTTGTATTCTGGGTCAGACTACTTAACTTAATGTACTTTGTCTTTTATTGTTATAGAAACCACATGCCCATTGCCTCTGCCCCTGCTGTCCTCACCATCCAGCTCCTCCAGTACTCGCCAACCCGTATGAAGGATCAACAACCTGCTTAATAAACACTCTAGACGGAGAGACTAGATCGGGCTTGTGGACCAGAGCTTTGATGATCTAGCTTGTAACAATGTTAGAATAGTAGGGTGGCAGTTCATAGTTCATAGCAGTTGGCCTACAATTGTGCAATAAGTCAGAGAAATTGTGGTAACATTAGTTTTATTAGGAAGTTAGTCTGTTTAGTTTATGGCATGTTGTGGTTAATAGTCTTACATTGTTGCACTGATGTGGTGGCCAAGAATATATTATGTTTGGTAACCCTGCTGCAAATCTGTATCATGATGGATATCAGGATGCTAAGCTAACGAGCTAGTTCTCTACACTGTGATCAGGCCATGATCATGACTGGAAATAGCTGCTGCAATGGCTGTGATTTTGGCAGGCTGTGGTTCTGGCCGTGTAGACATGAGCTTCGTTGTTGCTGTTCTGATTACCTAAGCTGTGAGACAAGAAGTGTGTTTCCGTCCACCTGCTTGTTGTTATGTGCATTTTCAATTTGCTTATTAAAAAACTTGAGTGGAAATGCTGAGCATCTGAAAAAAGCTATTTCTCAGTCTATTACTGAGTGTGGCTTTACAGTGCTGTGTTGAATGATACTACCTGAGGTGCTGATCAGTCACAATCACAACCATACAAATAGCCACAGCCACGATCACAGTCCTAGCCAGCACACTGCCTGGTATCACAGCAAAAGGTGTGACCACTCATGCATAACCAAGTTAATGTTTGCATTCAGTGTTTCTCACTAAAACACATTGTGTGTACCTTTGAGGCATATCAAACATGCTGGATGCAGTAAGTGATGAATAAATGAATAATATGAATGATAATATCACATAATTTTTGGTTCATGTTGTGCACATTGAGCAAGAAGATATGTCACCATCCACCATCTTTGTTTTGGTGAGGAAATAGAGTTGCAACTGGTGAAACTTAATTAAGCTGTGCTACAGGTGGATGTTTTTTGATCCAGATTGACAGAAGAGTCTGGAATGAGTTCAAAACAGCGGTGAGTGTTGTTAAACAACCTACTGGGTTTTTGAAGGATACCTCTTGTATTGGCCTGTCTGTCTTGAAATCCCAGGTATCCTGCGGCTGTTACAATATTTATCTGACTTGCTTCTCAGCGAATGATCACTGCGAGAGCATCTGGTCATTTTGATCGAGATTCATCTTCATTCGATAATTTCCTGTTTTACTGCAAACAAGTCCAGTTTCCCCGTCTGACTTTCAGTGTTAGTTTTATTTGTCTGTTCATGTGTTGTCTTTTGTCGTTGTTTAGTTGTTTTGTTGTTAAATGTCCGCAGGTTTGAATAAATGAGCTGTCACTGCCAGCTTTGCTAATCCCCATGCTAAAAGACCAGGCAGGTAGCATCATGTACACCCCCACCTCACTGTACTATGGCAGTGAGCTGTGTCAGTGAAGCATTTCAAACAGTGCGTGGTTCCAACTTTTCATAAATGTTACACAATCTTGTCTTCCCCTCCAAAGTTAAGTGACTCACCTTTCAGCTGAGTCAGCATTTTGTATTTGTTAAAGAATTTGTACTTTAGAAATGTGCAAAAAATAAGTGTGCGGTGGGAGCTCAGCCCTCTGCAGCTGCAGCGGCTGATTCAGGCAAAAAAGCCTCTCAGAGCACAGACCGTTCCAAGTTCACGCTGCCGGCAATTTGCAGCCGTCGCATGAATAGAAAGCAGCGGAGGGCATTCTTCACATAGCCATTCTGAACACATATTTAACATCTTTGTTCATGTCTTTAATCCCCTTGAACCGAATATCAATTAACAGGCACCTCTTTATAGTCTGGTTTGAGAATAGCTGATGGTAAATTGCTGCCCGTTCACTCAGCACTTAATGGTGCTTTCTGAGAGTCCTGCCCTTGTTGGGCCGTGTTTTATGGTCAGATAAAAGTTGTGCAGGAAGAAAAATGCCATCTGGGCTCTGTGCCAGGGGCTGGTGTTTCACAGCAGCTACTGCCCCACACCAGGATGGGATGAGAAACTTGGTGGGAGAAGGGTCTGAGGTGAGGAGGGGGAGCCTCTCAAGGTGCCACTTCCATGGAGACGCAGTCGGGCCAAACAAGACTTCCATTGGTGGACAAACAAAAGGTGAGGTGGCTGCCTGACTGCCTCATTACTGGAAGCCCAGCAGCCGCCGCCAAACTGCTGAGATCTGCTTCTTTGGGCCGTCAGTGAGGGCAACGCTAATCAACATCTTGTGGTAATGAGTGATGTTGAGCATAAATCTTTTTTCATGGGATTGGCTATGTTACTGCTGTTGGCTCGGTTGCCTAGGAATTAAGCATCTCACTGTAGGCAGCAGACTGTCTGCGCTGTTCCTCAAATCTTTTTTTATTTTGGAGTTAACTCCAACCTCAAAACTGGGCATTCTTTCTGTCACTTGTTTTTGTTTGTTTAAACACATTCTCATGCCTTGTTGACTTTCATGAGTCGGTCAGCTCAGCATTGTCAGCGAGCTCTGTTTTCAGAGTTTGAAGACAAGGGGGAGAAGGCAGTGAGGCCACCTCGTACTTGACCATCCCTCTCACCACTTCTTGTTCTCTATTGTTCTCTCTAATCGTAGACACTGGGACTCTTGGAGTGCTGGCTGAAAAAGTATAAAGTGCCACCAGTCTCCTTTCCAAACACGCAGCGTGGCACTGTGTCCATGATCTGCATTCAATCAGCACATGTGGAAAGGACCCAACATGTGTTTACCCTGATAAGACCGCAACAGGATGAAGCGCTGACATCACAAGCTGGTCACGGGGGATAGTATGCAGACCCTAACCTGTTGTGGCTCTTCATTTGACCAGTGATGAACATATAGTGACATTTTAATGTATGTTAAATTATGTTTCCTACATTTTTATTTTATGATTTTATGATTACCTTTAAAACAACCTAAAATAGTGACAGTTTTTGTATTTTTTTATCATTACAGTATTTTTTTTTTCAGTATGGTTCCAATATGCAATAAAATGCATTACTGCCTCTGGTTAATCCTTCGTAATAACTTCTTAATTAGTGTTGATGAGGTAACTCTTAAGTGCTATTGAATACTTTTCTTTCAGAAGCAGCCAATAAGAAATGAAGTCATGAACACAGAGCGAAGGAAACGAAGCAGGAGCACTAAGCACTCCCGTGAAAAGCACTCCAGACATTCAGCATTCAATTTCCCATTTAGGCAAAGTCACAATCAGCAAAAAGAGTGTCTTGGCTTCTAGTCAATGAAGAAAAGGACTGATGCATTTAATATATGAAGAAACATTCACTGAAACCCAAGGCCATAAATCATTACCTTAAACCCTTTCAGCCCACAGTTTTCTTCTTTAATTTGCCCTCCCTCCCCCACCTCGTGGCCCAGATCACTGAGGAACTCACTAAGAGCATTGTTCCTCCTGCCAGCTCACTTGGCATATCTAGTTTTATTCAGAACCCTCCGGCTGTTTGGCAGGAGGAGGGAATAAGCGGTGTTAAAGGTATTTATGAGGTTGTCCTCAAAGAACCTTTCTTTATATCAACAGTTTGACTAATGCATGTGACAGTAAACTTGATGCTGGCAGCAGCTATGAAGAAGTTGTCTGTATGACTGATGTTGGTGGCGATAGCTGCCAAGCCAACATGTATTAATTATAGTAGCTTTTAAAAACAGGCTGATTTTCATGAAAGACAATGTTTGGGAACTACCTAAATAATCAGGGTGTTAATGATTACAATTCCCCAAAAGATTTCACTGAAATGAAAATCCATATAAGATGGTTAACATCATGTACGAGCAGCAAGTACGCAGTTACACCAAGTCTCAAATGGGAGCCGGACTAAAAGCTGCAGGAGTGTCCTGTTGATCAGTGGTCCATACCACGTTCCTGCAGTGTTTGAATCCTGTCGGCGATCTTTGTTGCATGTTGTTCCCCTTTTCATATAGTATGTAATGCATTTAAGCTGTGTTGTTGTGTACATGCATTTTTAGATGTCTTCCTGTCTTAATGCAGAAAGTAAAACAAAAGCATAGCAACGTCTCAATATTTCATCACAGTTTCATTACAAACATAATAAAGTTCTCTGTCATTATACTCAATGTTCTCTCAATGCCCAAACTACATCAAATATAATAGCCAAAAGCATCACATTTGGAGTCCACTGTGTAAATCATACATATTTTATTTATACATGTCCAACCATCATGAATGCAGTACAGTCAGTGATGACCTGACAAAAAAAATCAACTCGAAATTGAAATTGGAACTCACAGTCACTTTGAAACTAGCTTCAGACTGCCAAGAGCTCAGTTTAATTCACGCATACCAAATGTCATGCAAACCATCAAAAGTTGAGCACATCTCAGTGCCGTAGTGCCCAGTGTAGTCAGGCCTGTCTGCATGCATGTCTGCATCACTATGAAAATTGCTGCGGCTGTTAAAACCTAATTCTTTACATTTCCATACTGACGTCTGTCAACTACGATAATGGCTCCCTGGCCACGAAAAATAACAGAATAAAGAAAAAATAGTCAGTGAAGTCTGAGGATGAAAATCAATCTGTGGCTTTAACCTTGAAAAAATCGCTCGGTAGACGAGCAGGAGGTCAGGATATCTGATGAGAAGGACTTTGTTTCTGTCGGCCTTAAAATGTCACAATAATAACTACTAGGTTTACACGAGAGCGACTTGTTTTTATTTTATTTCTTGTTTTGAGCATTTCCCCCAAACTCTCCCATAAACCACTGCGTTTCTCTGCAGTTACAACCAGTAGTATCTACCTGTCCGGACCTCTTGTTTCTGAGGCTCTCTGACCTGCCCTGTGTCTCTCAGGTACCTGTGACGACGCGACTTAAAGGTTTCAGCTGCTTTTTCCTTCATTTTCTTGCATACAGATGTGACAGGCCTGTCAGTAGTTAATGTAACTTAGGTTTGCTTTATTTACGGTGAATTTAACTACAATTAATTTATATCAATACACAATTTCCGTTAATTCGCCTCATTTGGTTCTAATTAACTAGCTTAGTTACATTAGCTAGTAAGCTAGCTAAGGCTAGTTGTTATTTTAGCTGTCTGTTATCCAGAGAAATGAACACACTCACTGTTCTCTCATTGATAATAATATGAAATTGGTAGAAAAGATGTGAAAAAGTTGAGGTTGGATGTGAGTGAGCTCTTAGTCTACACTGCACCAAGAGCAAATGACTTTAAACCTCATTACACGTTAAGGTTACAGCTAGTTGTACACATTGTTATCGCTGCAGGAATGAAACAGACATGTTGTAAAGAAAAGCCCGAGTTGTCAGGAAAATTAGGATCCTTCCTCTCCCTCGCTTGGAGCTGACATCTCACTGAAACAACAGAAGAAACCAAAGGGTGAGTTCACTCAAGCAGCCATTAGCTACTGAACCTCATTTTCATCACTTAGAGAACTTGGATTCAGCCGTCCTTCATCTTTCTGCCATTCTCTGCTTTATTTTGAGCCTTTCAGTGGGTCTCTCCTCACAGAAAGAGGTATATTTGTTCAAGACCAATCAAACAGAAGAAATGCAGGTCATGAAATTTGCCATATAAATGTTATGCTTTGCAATAATCTCCAGCTTCATTCATTTATTGAATGGCAGAGTGGAGAAGTGGATAGACTATTCACTGTTGGCTACAGTGAGTGAGCGTGAGTGTATCCTTGCTGTGCATGTAGTATTAAAACATGTAACTTTCCCATAAAGAGCAGGGGGGCTATCAAAGGTTTGAAGATCTGTAATCTGCTGTGAAATCTAACAGTGGTGGCGTCACACGTTGAGAATCAAATAAACAGAAGCTGTGCGACCTTTCCTGTCTATTTTAGCACAGGAAATATGCTCCACATAAAAAGGTGCTGAAAAATCTGCCTTCCTTTCTCTTGAAAATAAGCACATGATTTATTCTATAATAAGGTTAAATGAGAGACAGTAAAACAGTCAGGCATGAATGCAGCATATCTTATTTATTAGTGTTTTATAGCAGATGTAAATAATGCCTTGATCAGGAGGAAAACATACGCTGATTCTCAAATGCTTTGAATTTTCACTATCTGACTTCCATGGACCAGTAACTGAATAGGTATGTCTGTTTATTACCTGTGGAGGGCAGCAGCAGGCTTGAGATGCATCTAGGCTGCATGTGGTGTTAAAAGAAGAATAAGAATAGGAAGGAGAGCAACAACACACCAGCCTGTTTGTATGGACAAAAGCTGAAAACCTCATTGCATATCTACTGTGCCCCAAGCTCAGCCCTTACTTACTCAGTAAGAAACAGTATGAAAGTGAGGAGACAAACCCAGTTCAGCTCATAAACCTACTTTACCTACCTCTAAATAGTTTCCACTGTCTGTGGTCATTGACATCAAGTTGAAATTATGACTGATGCTGTATATTGTAGATGTTGTAAAAA
>NTHP01000108.1:1344045-1362842 GCA_003416845.1 Oplegnathus fasciatus
AAAAAAAAGGGTGATGAGAAAGATGTGTTACAGTTACAACAATGTAGGTTTTTAAAAAAAAAAATTTTTTTTATCAATATGTGGAAATATTGAATTTTAAAGGCTCCTAGATTTGTAATCTGTTAACATTAGACTAGGTTAAACTCAGCCTATTTATCTCAATAGCCACTGGACAAATAATACTTTTTAAAGTAGAGACAATTTTACTGTTTAAAGCATAAACATATAAATAAGACCAAATTCATCCTTGATGCAGTGTTTGCTGATATTAATTGATCCTTTTTGCAGCAGACATTTTGACTTTTCATAGCAGGAAAAGCACAGGTGTAGCTAATAACATTAATGATGTTTCTATTCTATCTAAGTGTCCCAAAAGTAATGCCAGTAAGAAAGTACGCATATTTTTTCACAAAGAGATTTGTGAGTAATAAAGTGAGTGATGGCTGAATTCTAGTTAGCTGCTTTAGTTTCAGCGTCCTGGTGTTGTGCATACTGGCTCACAGTCACACCGTCATGGCTTACTGGAACACTTGAATAATACAGAGTCATCGTCCTCCCGTCCCTCTGAAGTAGAGGGCGGAGCCAATATTGGTATTGATATTTGACAGTTAAAAAAATCAACCAATAGTCATTTTCAACACAAATACATAACATAAACAACATTCTTGATATGGATTCTGTAGATTTGTGACCAAGATACATACTGAGTGAGACATTTTGAAAAATTGTTCTCTGGTGGACAAACTAAGTGATGGTGACACTTCTAAATGACCTCAATTTCTTGTTACTTATCAGGCAACATATACACATGTATATATCTGCATCAAGCTAACCTTGGCTGATGTATCGGCCAGGCCGGTTTATCGATCTAGCTCTAGTATGATCACAGCATTCCACTTAAGGTGTGGCAGGTTCTGCATCATTGATTCCCCAAAAAAACAGAAAAGGGAAGAAACCTGTAACGTACTGCTCTCTTGCAGATGCTAGTTTAGTGAAAGGAATAACTGGGAGTCGTTCACATAACTCACACATCATTCATGTTGTTAATCACACCTGAGCTTTCCTGCTATGACTTGTACAGAAGGTAAACTTGGAACCGAGCTGTGTCCTAGCAATGCAGTTGCAGAGTAATAGACCTAATATTGTATATCAATATGGTAAAGTGTATCTGTGAAGGTAATATAGTGATAATAGAAACAGCATGAACTGTATTGTTGTGGTCAGTGGCCACAGCAGATTTGTTTTAAGCGGGACAGAGGATTTGCACACATTGTTTGCAAGCCGAGTTGTGAAATGTTTACATGCTGAAAAGTAAGGAAATAAATACTGAAGGTGTTGTGAATGGCTTGCTTAATGAGCCAGACTGTGTGAGTTTCAAATTCAAGGGAGCTGGTAGCTTTTATTTTTAATAACAGAGTTTTTTTTGCATTAGATATCCGATGAGAAAAGTTGCACTGTAACAAGCAAACACATAAGAAGTTTCCATCTGTGGTGAACACTCCAAAGCCTTTTACTAGAAAAGAATGGAAAGCTTTGTTCTTGTTTAATATAGGTATGACAATCTGACCATTCATTCAGTGTCCATGGTTCATGGCTGTCAGTTTGGGTTATAGGTGAATAGAAGTGGCTGTCAGCAGCACAATGCTGGTAAACACATGCTTTTTATGCTTTTTTTGTGAATAAAATAACACAGAGGAAGCAGCTAAAGTCAGGACAGAATGAGGCCCAAGATGGAGCCCTGAGGCATCCCACTCTGCACAATCTGGTTTCTAATTGAATTTTTAAAAGCTAGTCTGGGAGATTTACCAAATTGGACATGTGATCCAAAATATCCCAGTTTATCTTTATTGGTCAAGCTAACTACTGTTAGATGTCAATGAAAGTTTAAAATGGAAGTTTAAATGACAAAGGCAGGTATTTCTGTGAAGAATTGGACCACTTTTATCCACATTTTGATGGTAGTCAACTGTGTAGCAGCCTGATTGACAGTTTTGAAGATTCATCAATAGCTGCTTTTACGGACTAAAGAGGCTGTAAGAGGTGGTTTGTTCTTGCACCACTAATGGTGAAGTTCACATTCATGCCCAAAGTTTTCCCACAGACTTATACCGTGGAATAGTTACGATAAATATAAGAAGACAGTGACTCTGTATCCATGCTTATAAATAATGTATTCCTTAGACTTATTAGCCTAGAACTTTTGCAGTGTGTTTATTATATGTTATAAACTCTATGCATAATCAGATAACTACTTATATTCATAGACATTGCAAAGACTTGGTCATCACGACTAAAGAAGTCACCCAAATTTTAGTAAATTTTGAAATTTCAGTAAAAATAAAATAACAGGAACATTTATTAATTGTCATTATTGTACTAGAAGGGGTTAAGACATGAAAATATATCAGTTTAGATACTAAAAATACATATTTAAACAGTGATTTTCTGTCTTCCATCACCAAAATAACATCTTACTCACTGAGTTATGCAAGCTTAATTATAAATTCAAATACATGGAACCTGGATGTTATGTAAGCATTTGCATATCCAATTGGACAAGGTCTTTTATGTGAGTCTATAACCTCATTATACTTTACTTCATGATATAAGCACAGCTGGGTCCTGGAAGTGAATGCATAATGTATATTATTCCTTTAACAGGATCTTCCTGTCAGGACTGCCCTGGTAGCTGAGGCAGAAATATGAATTTCTAACTGGTAAGTGATCTGGTCTTTTGGTTCGTTTTTTGCTGTCATGTTATTGGGCTTTTAAAGTGTATGTGAGCAGTTGTTTTTTTTGTTAATAATATTTTTTGTTACAGAATGCATGAAGTATTTCAGTAATGTCAAAATGCCTGTACACTGTTACATTTTAAACTTAAAGTAGAAATATGTAATTCACACTTGCAAAATATAGTGACATCATATTCAAAGTCACTTTAATCTATATTTCAAATATTGGTAAAAGAAAAACTGTCCATAAGTCAGAATATAATGTTTTTTACCTCAGTATAACTGTGAGTGAACATGTCGTACTTTGCTGAAAGGTATGTACGGATGGGAAGTTTGTGTGAGGGAGTGAAAAAAAGAGTGAAAGAGGGCAGGAGGGACCCGTATTAGCTGGGACACTTGAATGAATTTGAAGAATAGGTTTTTACGTGCAGGACAGTCACAATACTGGGCTCTGACTGGCAGACAGTACCAGTTTCTCTGATTCAAATGACGCAAACCTGCCTGATTGGAGGGATTTAAAATCTTGTTTCAGCACAGCGTCCAAACAAAACCAAGCCCGGTTGTCCCACTAATCTGAATTCTGTTAAAAAAACAAAAAAACAAAACATGGGTAAATGTTGGAAAGCTCTGTAACGTCAGTGACAGTATGTCTGAATTGCTAAAATGGACCCCATTAAAATACTTTTTTCAGAGCATCTTGCAGTGTTTGAAAGTGTTGTCGACTGTGTCATAAGATACATAAGCGTTAGGTGATGTTAGCAATGTCTTCTTCCGTCTATTTATATCAGTGTTATCATTCCTGATGTTTTTGTTGTGTAGTTCATCATCTAGAATTAAATTTTCATAAAAATATATACTGAAAGCCCAATTCCCACAGTGAATGTTGTCATAAATGAGTATGACTGGGCATGCTTCTATAATATGACAAACACTGCAAACTGCCTCTGAGTCTCCAGTACTGTGGCCCATATACCCACTACAGCTTCTTCAAATTCAGTCAATCAAACGTCTATCATTTAGCAAACAAAGGAATAATCTAAAACCACTAGAAAACAGAGAAAACAAATTAAAAAAGTGAAGAATAAGGGTCAGTAATGTGATATTCTTTCCACATATGAAACAGCTTAATACAGTTACTGTTACAGAGTGAAGGCAGCTGTTGTGTGCATGTAAAATACCAGTCAGTGTTACATTGATTGTGACTTACTACAGCGGTGTAAATGTCCGACAGTATTATCTCTGTCAAGTGGCTGTCCGGGTACGGTTATGTGATCTCGTGAGGCAAAGCTGGCCCCACAAATTTAAGTATACACAGACACAACTAAAGCTCCCCGACCCTCCCGCACACACACACTCACACACACACACACACACACACACTGCGTCTGACCCTGGGGTCAAGGTGCAGTGACTCTGAGGGTTGTCTAACTGGGCCTCTTGAAACTCTTGTCTTGCATTCCAGCGCCCGGAGGAGGGGGTCGTTGCAACGAGGCTTATTACCAGAGAGAGAGACAGAGAGAAAGAGTGATAGAGAGTGAGAGAAAAGAGAGAGAGGGAGGGAGGTAGGGAGGGAGAAGTGGGGGTAGAAAGAAGCTGGAAGGTATTAGGCACTATTTCCTTTGGCTTCCTAGAAGCTCCAGCTTGTTCCCTCCCACTCGGCCGGCAGAGTTCTACGACACAGTAAAGGAAACGCTGAAAACTTGAACCTGCTATTCTCCAGCTGCCTCGGCCTTCTAGCTAGCTCACTTGTTTTCTTTCCCTGCCGTTCCCTCTGTATGTTTCTCTCTCTCTCTGTTATTCTCCCTCCCTCGCCCTCTCCGTGTTTCCCTGTCTCTCTCTCTCTCTTTCTCTGGGCTGTGTGTAAGAGGATCACTTTGTTTCCGTTGCCTTTTTCCGCGGTGCTGCAGACACACATGGAGGAGAGGATTGGATTTGAGGAGATACTGACGGGGATGCACAGCTGCAACAGTCCCCTCCATCTCCACACCAGGACTAATGCCCCCCTCACTCTCTCTCCCTCTCTCCCTGTGTGTTTGACTCTCCCTCTGTCGCACTCGCTCTGCTTTCTGCCTCTCGGAGGGGTGGGGGGTGCCATATGGGAGCTCAGAAAAATGGAAGTGGATCGGAGATCTGTCATTCTTTGACTCGGATGTCGGGATCTATGTAGTAAGTGCTTCTCTCTTTCTCTCTCTTAGCACTTTTTGGAAGTTCTGTAATCCTAAAGAATATGCCTGAATTCTCAGCAGCGTGTTTGAATCCTCATTGCTTTTGATTCATATGTTGCCAACAGTTACCTAATATGAGTTTTTATTGTTGGCCTGTTTTTGAGCATAAAAATTAAGCCTAATTTTTCTTCTACTTCCCTTCAATGTGTACAAGTTCATGTTTCATTGTTACAGTTAATTTGTGAGCTCTAGTGATAAGACGGGCTTTATGCGTTTGAATTTGTACCAAGTTTTGAGGGTCAAGGTAGAGCGAGTAGGGAGGTGGAGTGGAGGCCGACTGGGGGAAGGGAATTTGGAGGGGTCAAAGAGAATGGCACTTGGCCCAGGCAGCACAATGGCTCTGAAAACTTTTTTAGTCTGACATTGTCACTGCGAAACGTGTGCCTGCCTCAAAACCTGGAAACTGCTGCACGTTTCAGCTGGCTTAAAGGAGGTTTGTTGTGGAGGCCATTTCTTTAGCTGATGAAATTGATCAGTTGCTCAGTGGTTTCACTTTTTTACGAGCTAGACATTTTTAAATCTGGGTTGAGTGCAGTTTTGAGACAATGAAAATCAAAGTTTTGGCATACCCTGACCATCTGACAAAACCATTACGCACTTTTTATGTCTCATTATATATTTTAAACTAATTTCTTTTCAGAAATGATACCATAGAAGCATAAAATGACATCCAAAGATGAGAAATGCATTGCTTACCTTTTGATAAATAAATCAGAAATACAGAAACGTAAGATTCCAAGTTTACAATGTCTTCATCTTCATCATCGGCCCCAGATACAATTCTTCATGAATCCAGATTTTGTGGATAGTGTGGTTGAAAGGATGCTTGTTGCAGAGTATTAGCAGTTGGTTCATCTCCGTAGAATTTTCAAACAGGTCATGGTAGATATTGCTGCCAGTACAAATGAATGCATTACTGCAGGCTGAATAACTCCATTATGTAATACTATAAATGAAGGGGTACCTCTTGAGCACTGGACTTTTATACAGCTGTTAAAGCCACCGTTGATATTTGTTTCTATTTGAATATTTTTGGTAGATTTTACAGTAATGTTTGTGATGAGGAATTATTGCAAGTAACATTCCCCATACGTTTTATTTAATCAGATAATTAATAGTATAGAATTAATAATGTTACCTAGTTACCTAATACCTTTTTAACTATAATGTTTTTGACTAGGTTTGTACACAGATCATTGCCTGAGATAAAACGGGACAATAGAAAACAACATGTTTAAGTAACCCCCTAACAAACTGATCTTTTAATGCATCTCACAGAAATCTTCAACATAAAATATAATTTTCTTGAATTCCAATACATTTGTGTATCTTTTCAACAAAATGCAATTTCCTGAGGGGCAAAAGTTCTTTACAAGTTTGTGGTATTGACTCTGAGAAACTATGAATGGTCTTTTCACTTAAAAGTATAACATGTTTGCACCCTAAAAGAACTAGTGTGTGTAAGGCTGGGAAACGAGCTGAGTTGAGTAAGTGAGTGAATGAACTCCTTTTAGGAAGCTATTGAACTTGAGAGCTGTGATTTATGTGTCTCACCTTGATGGTTCATTGGCAGTTTGGGGTTTTGACCTCACTCCCTCGTCCCTTTGAGGAAATCAGAACCCGTCTCTCTGACTGACTCATTCTGCGCCTCCCTCGCTCCCTCTGTTCATTAGGTATCTTAGTAACATGGGAATGAAGTGTCTCGACCGGCATTGATGGACTTATTTCTCCTGTGAAAGGTGGTATTAAAGCAAGACTTTAGAAGGATGAAAACATTGTAGAGTTTAGTTGTGCATGTCTGAATTCATTTTTGGTCTGCAGCATAATGTCTGTTCGACTTACAGTATGCTAGGAAGCTTTCAGTCACTATTACTGCTCTTTTATAAATACACAAACTGTGTCTGCTGCCGAATCTAGTTCTCTATTTTGGGCATGTGGGTCACAATCTAATGAAGCACACCTTCTTAATGAGGACTCGTGAAGTTACTGTCAAAAAGTTGTATTTTTGGTTGAGGTGGTTACAACCTTGTAATATGACAAAATATAGAAACATAAATTGCCTGCTCAGCACTGGGAAATAGAAGATGAATTTGTGGATTACTTTCTTGTTGATCAAGCGCTTTTTATACAGTTTTAAATATTTTCTCTCACAGGCACAACACTTGAACAAATCTAATCAAAAGATTTAAAATGAACTCCGAAACATATTTGTGTTGTCTGCCATCCCAAAGCTTTCTCTGCTTTGATCAGGCAAAAGAAGATGATTACAGTTTTTCAATTCAAAATATTTTACTCGTCCCTCAAGGGGAAATTTGAGGGCGTTTTTTGTGTAGTCATTTTGTAGGTTTTTAAGAGCACCAGAATTTGCTGTTGTTGTCCCTTCTTTGTTGACTCTTCTTGTTGTTTCTAGATTTCAGCTGGAGTGATATTTATCCATTACATTTCTATAAATCAGAAAGCACAATTGTTAACTGATAGACTAATTTGTGAGCCTTAATAAAAACAAACACATTTTAGTTTCTGAATTCATAGGAGTACATGTGCGTAAAGTAAAAAGGCTACGGTATTTTGTGGGTCACTATTAAGTCAGTTGGTATACAGTTCATCCTCTCACCAAGAAGCCTTGGTTATTTGAATCTAGGAGTTATTTTGTGTTTTTACTAATATTGCTCAGCTGGTGTATGTCTGTAGACGATCTCAGTTGTTTGTTGTCCTTCATGCCAGGTGAAGACTTGTCGTCAGATAACCTGCCTGACCTCCACAGCCAATTTTAGCCTGTCCCTCATGCCTCCTCTGGTTATAAATTAGCCCGGTTGTTGTTTGCAAGCACTGAAAGGAAAAGCTCACTTAGGAGCAGTGATTTATTAGTTGTTAGCCTGCTGCTGCCATGTGAATGACAGAGGTGCCATTCAGGATGAAAACAGAAACTCAGAAAGCAGGCAGGATCTGACTGCTTCAGGAAATAGGAGGCGGTTTCCTTTTCTACCACTCAACCAAGAGTGAAATTGCATGATTTACCTGTTAGTATTCCTTCCAAGGACATTTTCTGTCGTTCAGAGAGCATGTTAATAGTGCCACAATGTAATTCATGTAATATTTAACATGATTTTAATAAGTATACATTTGAACCACTTCCTACTCCACATGAGTTGTTTGATAGTTAACATTCATAAGGATCTGTGAAGGCCTAAAGGGAGACAGGAAATAGTAATAGTAATAAGTAAAATTGAGGCACTTTTGAGTTGATTCATTTCACCTTAAAGCAACCTCTCTTACGTGCAGTGGCACTTGCAATTGGAAATCCATTTGCTGTTGACCCAAAAGGCACGTTTTATTCTTTTCCATGGCTGCTTGCCTGGTGGCTCTCTTTTCAAAGACACTGTTTTGCATCTGGTTCACTCCATGACTTTTGTGACACGTGTGAAAAATCAAAACACTGTATGAAACCAAGCTATATGGTGTATACATGTCGAGAGTCATTTGGAAGACAGATTAGTAATCCATCTTTGCAAATTGAGTTGTGCTTACTCCGATTACAACCTTAATGCAAGTAAGATAACTTTGTTAAGATGTTTGTATGACAGTCACAATAATCTCAGTATTGCCTTACTCGGGTTGTGATCAAATTACTAAAGTGAATGTAAATGCAATGAGCGACAACCCTTTTTGCCTCTCCCGTTCTGTCCACAACACTTTGTGTTACACACATAAGGATTCAGGCAGAGAACCCCAGTTTGTACCTCCTGAACGTGAAATATTTTGTGTAACAAACCTCAGACCTTCAGGTCCACCACTGAATTCTATCTCAGTAATACACCTTAGTTCCTCACTGACAGTAGACCAATGGCAGACACAAGTTACACCCTTGAGACTGGATGAAGGGATATGCCTCTAGTTGAGTTTTGCTGACTAATGTGGGCACACAGTGTGTGACTGTGAATCCATGCTGTTCCAGGAAGGAATATGATGTGAGTAGTTATGAGAATAACTGCTCCAACAACGCAGCTGTTCATGCAGCCCGAGGAGTACATAACCCTGGAGGCCAAGAAAACAGGAGCCTGATTGACTACATTTTGTCCCAGCACCCTTGTCTCTTTTCAGTGCTGAGACAGATCTGACTGACATAATCATTACTTTCTTAGAAAGACCTCTTCAGGTTGTTGATCAAACTTGGGTGGTTGCTCCTTCAATATCCTGCCAACATCCTGCACAAAGCTGAGTCTTCCCAACATGATCATCCATATGATTATGCTCAAGCAGGAGGTCCAGCCTAAACTGGGTTTATTAAAATGAATGACCAACTTTGTCTTGCATGAGGCAGGAGAAGTATTGAAGTGTTGAAAGAGAAGTGTCATGCAGTGCATGCAACCATTAGTGTCACTGTTTATCAACATGATGTGCCATTACAGGCTGGGGTTTATTCTGCTCCAAGCTTGAATCATCTTCTCTGGTTTATCATTGACAGTAGCTCGGTGTAAGGCCACAGATCAGTTGACCAAAGATCACATCATCATGTTTCTTGAGGGGATTGTCCTCCTGGCAAGCTGTGCCAAGCACATGGGTGAACTATGTATCTTTTCTGGTGTGATAGCATGTGCCCAGACTTTAGGATGCACTCCCACTCAATTTTCGTGTGCTATGCCGATAATGACCTTTTTTTATCTCTTAAGTCTTTCCCATTGACCTGTTAATACTTTCACAAGCTTCTGTTGTCAAGACCCTCCAGCTCTGAGCAGTGCTGTGGCTCACTCCACCAGGATGGAAGCCTCTTTGTGTACTGAGAGGATTCTCAGGAGATCTAACGTACCTGCAGCCTCTGAGTAAATCACTGAGGGCCCTTCACCAGGTTGACACAGTTAATGTGGCATCACCACTGACCTGCTGCAGTGTGAATTCAGACGTCAAGTGACTTTCTAAAGAAAGAGACACGATTTTCTCATCTTCTGTGGGCAGTGATTACCTAAAGACAGAACCATAGTGATATCTGGAGTCACATCAACATGAATCTCAAGGCTATGCAATAAGCTTTGGATCTGAGACCCAAGGGTGACCAACACCATGATTTGTCACTGAATATTTTAAGGTATTCCATGAAAGTCATGGAAACAACTTCAACTTTGAGTTCACATGGTGAAAGACAATCATGACATTAAAGATCATTAGCATGCCTTATTTTGATTAATAGTATCAAAGACAGATGGATGCAAGATGTCATTCAACACTAAGATAATGATGACAGATGATATGCATCATAAGTCAGATTCTTTATTGAATTATTAATGACTTGAGCCAAGTCTTGGGCCTTGCCAGTGGAAAATAACACAGATGTTTAGTGTTCATTGTTTTCTGTAACAGATTAATACCCATGGCCACATTTTCAGTTAAACCTATTATTACCATATGAATAAGAAAAGTAGAACAATATGTTGGTCTTTGAACTTAAAGCGATATAAAAAAAGACATTGCAAAGACTAGTTTACAGCTTGCATGCACACGCACACGCACACGTACACACAAACACTCATACACACAGCATTGAATTCTAGCACAAATGACCCCCAGTGGGTTGGTTATAAAGGGGGTGATGTCATGTCTGTGATGGAGACTGTGTGCCCCTTTACCAGTGATCCATTTCTTATCCAGCTGTCCTTACTGACACAAAGCAGAGAGAAAGAAAGAAAGAAAGAAAGAAAGAAAGGAAGAACAAACGAAAGACAGAAAGAAAGAAAGAAAGTGTATGAGTGGACATTTCTTTTTATCCCTTTCTCCATCCACCTCCAGCCAACTTTATATCTGCCTATGATAAGTGAAAGGATGCTAAGATCAAACTTGCTACTGGATCTTGGATATTTAAACACCTTATTTTAAAAAGTGCTGATCTTTGTTTGTGCTTTGGTGCATCCAATTTACATATTATTGCACAGAAGTTATTAACTTATCTTGTGTTCCATCAATTTTAGAACCAGTTTGTTTTAGACAGTTGCCTGTTTCTCGGGTCAAGAGATCATAGGCAATTTGTCTGCTTGTCTTTGAGCTGACGGGAGCTCGTCCTCCTTGTTTGCAAGCAAAGGGGGTGCAGGACTTCTTTGTGGAATCCGTTGTATGCATGTGTGTGTGTGTCGAGCCCAGTGTTTCTAGCCACATGGCTCTCCACACCATTTTAAACAGCTCGGCTTCTTTAACCATCTCAGCCTCTCAGTCGTCACACTGACATGGGGGGTGGGGTCCACGGGGGAGGGGAGCCCATACAGAGCTCAGGGGCTCACTGGGAAGTGGCTTCCATACATTTAGTATTTCCTCTTTGAGGGCAGTCCAGTGTGGTGCAGCGGGGTTGTTGCGTCAAAGCTGTGTTGCAAGGAGGGGTGGAGGTGCTGGATAATGCAGACACAATGGGCTAAGGCAAACATTAGTAGTGAGACAAAGGACACTCCGCTCAGGTCACAGGGGGGGCAACTCTTCCCATTATCTGAGGGAAGTGATCTTAACTGAGGGACTTTTTAAACCCATCAGCAAATTAGGGGCTGTGCTGCGTTGCTGTGTGCGTTGGGTCATGATCAAAGCCTTGAGAGTGCGCCTGTTTATAGAGGAAGGCTGTAAAGCATGGGGCAGCAGTCACAACACGACACAACATGGGGCTGGGTTAGCACTGAGCATGCTATCATGACCATGTTATCATTGTCACAGCCAGGCTATTTACTCATGGAAAGCAGAGGATAAGTTCTTTCTCATCTACACTAAAAACCACACACACTATATGTCATAGGGTCAACTGAGGGTTCCCACACCATATGCATCCACCTCTGTTTTCCAATTAGCCAAGTTCCCTTGTGTAAAATGATCACTGATATCGTTGAAATTGTGTTTTTATTAATTAAGAAACAATATCAGGTTTTACCGATAAGGCACGACTTTTTTGAATTTGCTTTCTAAAAACAGATCTAACTAACCACTAGGGCTGCAACTAATGATTATTTTTCTTGTAGATTAAGTATTTATTAATCATTATTAAATCATTTATTTTCTCAATTAATTGATCAATCATTTGGATCATAAAATGTTCATACCCATCCTAAACCCTAGCGTGATGTGTTTAAATTGCTTGCTTTGCCTCATCAATACTCTAAAATCCAAAGATATCCAGTTTACAATGATGTAAAACAGAGAACATCAGTAAATCTTTTCAGTAAAGATTAGTTTTCTGTCGATCAGCTAATTGTTTCAGCTCTACTAACTACTTTAGTGCTCAGATGTAGGTCAGCTTTTAGCATTTTTTATTAGCTAAACAGCCTGTCAAGTTGTGCTCTAATTTATTACTTGAAAACAAGGCGTCAATTACATGGTAATTACACGCTCTTAAAGCTACTGCTTAACTGCTAGACATTATGAACATTTATGTTGTTGTCTCTCAGTAAACATGCAATTTACTTTTGGGTTGTTTAGCTTCTAGAAGAAAATATAATCAAAACACCGTTCTGCATCAAAGTAAGAAAAATCCCTCAGTAAAACACAAAAGAGAAACACTAGAAAACAAATGTTGGCAGGTAGAACTCTATTTTAGGAATCTTCAAAATGGCTCAAGTGAATGTCTATATATTCACGTGTCGTTGTCCAACTGTGTGTGTGTTTTTTTGTATGAAACCCTATGCGTGTTTGTGTGACTGAAGGGCCATTATGGGACAGGCTTTTAAGGGAGATCTGGGAAGTGGAAACCTAATACTGCCTGACTGCTGCTCTTGTGTACATGAACCCCACAGCTGCTGGAGAGAGAGAGGAATGAGGGAGAGAAAAAGGGAGGAAGAAGGGAGGAGGGGGTAGAGGAGAGCGTGGTGCGCTCAGTAATTAGTTGTCTGGTTTTGTATTGACCAGTCTGGTGCTTAGGCCTTGGGGACTGTTAAATTTGCTATTGAAACTGAAAGGATTATGCACCCAAAAGAAATTAAACGGGAGCAATGAATAGATTGTGGGCCACATGGTGAACTACTGGTTTTTTTTCTTTCTCTTGTTCCTTCTCCTTCTTCCACCGGCCTTCACTCTGCTTCAGTTAGACAAGGTTGTATTTTTCCTGTCAGAAACTGCTGTTTTTCATGTTACAGGTAAATTGAAAAATGCACTACAGGGTCATGACAGTTTTATGTTGTGATAATGACACCTCATTTGGAGACTGACCCATTAAAAAAACAATACACTTTGTTCTTTGCCAACTGTCAAATCTAGAGTATTTGTTGGGGTCTATTATTAAAGGGAGACAAAAATCCAAAATCATTTCCGCATGTTAGCTGTTGAAGGGTGTGATGTCGCGAGGGTGTAATGAAATCTGTTTGAATGTAGACGTGGTGATTGCAAGGGGGAATTGATGTCTCCTGTCTGGGCCGCCCAGAGGGAAGAGAGATTTGCGTCTCTGTTTACTCCTGCTGAGGTTGGTTGTACTTATTATAGTGGGCACGTTCAGGAGGGAACATCCTCCACATGCCTGCAGAGGCTTATGGCCCAGAGAGACTGTGTTCGCTTTACATCAACATCCAGCATGGTCAAACTGTTGTCTGTCTCTCTCTCTGTCACCAGTTTAGTGTCTTATGGGGCAGGGGGGTATAGGGACAGAAAAAAATCTGCTTCAGACCAAACTGTAACATAATCCCCTTGTAATGACTTCCAGTGTCTGTTAAGCAGGCCAGCACTTTGGGGAAAGTTTAAAAAAGATGGCTGTAATACGAGGCATAATGGTAAATGGACTGCATTTACATAACGCTTTTCTGCCATCTCATTCACCCACACATTCACACACTGATGGCAGTGGAGCTGCCCATCTGGAGCAACTTGGGGTTCAGTGTTTTTGCCCAAGGACACTTTGACATGTGAACAGGAGTCTCCATCTGCATCGAGCATTTGAACCTGCTGAACTGTGAGCCTCGAGAGTATCTAGTGGATGATAGAGGGGTGATGTCATGTTCTCTCTCACTGTTTGTGTAGCTGGCAGAGGCCGGCGTGCTGCTGGAGAGGGTCGCACACTATGACTCAGTCCAGAACAGCCCAGTAGGACATTGTCCAACAACTAGGATAAAATCAAGTCTCCTTTTTTTGTCCCTGCTGCCACGAAAATCCAGTCTTTTTTGTGAGTTTCTTGGTCTCTCTTTGATTCTGTTTTGACATGATGATTTAAAATCTTGTACCAACATTCCATGTTTTTAATCTGCTTGAGTCTCTTGTATCTTTTTGATCTGGTAGGGAGTGAGCACTCTTTGTAGATAAGACACAATCTGGTCGAGATCCCCTTTTGTGATTATCACAACGTAAATACAGGAGGGCCTGTGCACAGGTGGCTGGCGCTTGGCTGATGGTAACCAGACCAGACCGATGTCTGCACATGGAAAATAAATCACTGCTGTAATAATATCACAGAAAGCACAAGTCCATTTTTTAAACTGTGTGAGGGTCACTGAAACATCATACAACGGACGTTTTTCACAGTAGATATCAAAGTGCAAAAACATGAGCCAACTCCAACATGGCAGTATAGTCAAACTTTGTTAAATATCATTATGTTGTGAACAGTGTAGATCGTGTGGAGGTCTCAGCATTATTCACCGTGCTTGAGACAGTTATGAAATGAAGTCCAGTGTTAGTCCCCACAAGAGGAAAAAGTCAGGGAAAAGGAAAAGAAAATGATGAAGGAAAGCTGGAGTGAGAATCATCACTTTGGACTGAATCTCACTGACTGAATATACACTAATGCAGTTACTTGCACATGGGATGGTTATAATTAAATTATTCTGCAATGTTGTTGCAAAATAATGGGCTGTTTGCCTTTCTCTGTGTCGTAGAGTTAGGGTGAGAGTTTGTTTGAGGTGTTTGTTTATGATTAGTGTGCTGCAGCCAGCAATGCATGGTGCTCCTGATATTAGTAAAACAGGTTTAGTTTTTCTTTGAGTCATTTTACATACACGTTACCGGTAATAAGTATGGACTGAAACGCTGCTCTTCACAAGAGAGTGGTTCATTGTGCAGTCTCTCTCTTTGTTTTGTAACTGTTTTATTAACATCGCAGTGACTCCTTTAACTGGTGCATGATTGCATCCACACTGGATACAAAAAAAATCGACATATCCTTTGAAATGTTCTAGTTTTTGCCCAGTAATTGCCTTAAAGCCTGAAAAAATAAAAAAAACATTAAGTCAGATTTGAGATCCTATTGCAAAATGAGAAATGCTAAACTCTTCTGCCAAGAGGAACGGGAAAAATCCTAAATCAGCATAAAGTAAATTGGTAGATGTCTCTCATTAGGATTGCTGTTAAAAGAAGTGAAAGGCACTTTTGCTATTTAAACAAAATTAATGACGTATGTATGCAACCAGTTTATTTTTCCTCATTTTAATACCTTGTCAGATATGTAGGGTTTTTATTTCTGTTGTTTTTATCAAGACTTTGCTGGTTACTGTTATCAGTAATAACTACCAAATGGATTTGATGATCAGAAGGCAAAGAACAAACAATAGAAACATGAAATGATAATGTTTAATGCACAATAATTTATTCGATATCTGCTAGATTATCTTCTTTTTTATGAGTTACATTATTTCTGATAGCTTTAAAAGGTGGATCAAACACATTCTGATAATATAAAAGGCAATCTTCAGTTCAGTCTGTTCTCTTCCACTACGTCTCTGTCTCCATGGCCAAATGAAAGTGAAAAAATTGGATTTAATGCGTTCTTATTTCAGGCCTCTACGCAGTGAAAAGCAGTAAATCTGAAAAGGTGTTTTGATGTTCATTGTACCTGTGTGTAGCTGAGGACGCTCTGGTCCTCAGAATGCAGTGGCAGGCTTTGGGCTCCTGGTGCTCACCGGCATTTATAAACCTAGCTGACTGAGCTTTCCCCCTATTTAGGGGTCTCTGTCTCCCCTCCCCTCATCCCTCCTGGTAATAGATGGCCTCATCGCTCTGGGTTTGAGCCCACCTTTAAACAGCTAGACGAGACTGTGGTTTGTCTCCGGCCAAACGATGGAGCGGAACAATAGGAGCGTGTGACATTGTCTGTGTGTATTAGGAGGCCCACGCCTGTCTGAAACACATGTATAAGCACGTGATGGCGTGGAGTTGATGCCGCCCGGCTTCAGCCTGGGCCTGCCAGGTAGCAGAGAGAGGATACAATACATCCAGGGTATGCAGATCTGTGCTATTTGTTCATTTTGACTCTCATGTCTTTTCAATCCACTGCTGTTTCTCCAACACAGCTTCATGCTTCTGGGGGTTTCTTGATGCGTACGTCTGTGCATCACGTTCATTGCCGTTTCCGTGCCTCCTGCTGTTTGTCTTTCAGGACAAACCCTTTGTCTAGCTAAACCCTTTATAAAGGGTGGCTGGGATGCAGCCTGTATGGAGCTGTTCTTGTGTATATGTGTGTGCACGCGTGTGTGTGTGCCCATTCATGATAAAGCATTTCTAAATATGTGTATGCAATTGTGTTTTGATTCATAAGCTGCTAGGCTGACAGCAGCATTGACCTTGGCTGGGTTTGAATGTGTGTGGAGGGGAGATAGAGAGAAAGAGTTTATGTGTGTGTGTGTGTGTGAAAGCTGTTTTTTCCCTTTTTTATTATTCTATCTAAATGTGCTTATGATGCCAATATTTCTGTTATTTGTCATGGGGGAGGATGTAGAGTCCTCCCTGCAAATGTGTGTTTTCTCACCCTGCGGTGGCTCCCTGGGACAAGGATCTTGCTTGTTTTTTTTCTTTAGCATATTCCACATTCATATGGAAATGGGGGGCAGAGGAGGGACAGAATCTCACATCAACTTGATCTGGTCATGAATAGCTGCCAGTGTTTGGACTGACCCAGAGCCGGCTTAAAGGCACTGCCCAGCCTCTGCCCTCAGACCACAGAGCTGGGAGCCGAGCACATTTTCAGCTGCAACACACACGCGTATGTGCTCTCATACATACGCTTACACTAAAGATGAAAAAAGCAGATGCTCATAATTGCACTCACACAATTAGATACACTTGAGCACTTGGGAACACTGAGCGCTGTCTCATTCTCTGTCACTGTCTCTGCCGTACACATACACAGACAGCCATGCTAAATCCCAGGGAGACGCCAGTGTTGCAATACGCTCTTCTTTTTTTTCTCTTAAATCCTTTCTTTATTTTATTAACCCTCACTTCCCTCTTTTGCCCACCCAAACCATGCCCGTACTCAGATGATGGTTCTCATTTTGCGTTAAGAAAGAAGTTTGACTGTTTTATGTTGTTTTTTTAATGCATTTTTATTGTTGAACTGGACAGAAAATTATGTAATACCCCAAAATTGAAGTGTTTAAAATTTAAGGAGCAGTTTTATTTTATTACATTATTTCATTACATTGAAAAATTAAATTAGACTATTATGTGTTTATCTGCATTTGGGGTACAAAGAGAATCTCATGAAATAATTTCTATTACTATTATTTGAATAGTTGTAATTAAAACAGATATAAATTTCAGTGTGAAACATTAAAAATTGTTAATATTATGAGAAATGCAAAAGACACAAAAAATGTTTACCAAGCGTTGAGCTTTTTGTGGTTTTGTGTGAGTAGATAAATACTGAACAAGAAGAGTATTCAAATTGTGCATTCCCACTGAGAGAATGCACGGGCGTTGGCTGGATTATGATCATTTGCTTTTACGATGCTGTCTGTGAATTAATATTGTATTTGAGGAGTCCCGTTTCTAATAAATTTTGAGTGTGTTTCCTTCTCGAGCGTCTCTGATACAATGGGCCTCCCAGACTGGACTGCTGCGGTTGGATCTAGCAGCAGGGATCCATCAAACAAGATTTGTCTCGGTGGATATGCTGGTTTTGTCCTTCAGGATTAGAGCCCACCACCCATATTCAACCCTAGTCTGAGTTATTTTGTCTTTAATACATCTAGACAGTTTCTGAAAGTGTGCCTGTAGTGTTTTAATTAATTTAGTAACAAATCAGCCGTTTTTTTTGTTTCTAACCTTTTAAAATTATCTCTGCAGTTTGACTTATTTCAGTGATCCAGACATTTTACAAAATTAAAAATACAATAAAAAGTGCAAAATTGCTTTTCTTTATCAATTGAATTAAATACCAAACTGCTGCTTAAAAGTGAGGACAGGTATTTCAAGAGATCAGATTTTTGTTTATTTCACAAAGATTACAGGGCTCACTTTGGCATATATTACCGTAACATTTCTTTGCATTTTTACAATGATTTATATTTTTTTATTTAGTATTGAATATATTGAATGATTCATAATTCAACATAATTTTTTTCTGGCAAATTTGCCTTCATAGAATTGTTTTAGATATTATTTTCATTTATTTGAAAGTTTATACTTTCTGGTGGCTGTTTAGTTCCATATTCATTGTTATACTATACTATATACTATATATAGTCGGAGCATAATATCTGACAAGTATGGTATGTCCTCCCTCAACTTATAGGCACAAGTGTTCAGTCTCAGTCTATAAAAAGAGCAGCGCATTGCAGGAGGGCCTCAGTGTGTGTGTGTGCTGTTTTGTCTCTCCATTAGCACCCATTCAAGAGACAATGAGTTAGAGAAGCAGACGATGGGCTTGTTAACACACAGGCATTAGTGAATCAGTGTGTGTCTTTGTGAGGGAGGGGACACTCCTCTAGTGTTATGACGGGAGTCTTTCACCGACGATACACTCCACTCCAACACCACAAGTGTCCGGCCACTGAATAGGGAGGATTTGTTGCTCTACACCTAATTAAACCGTGCTTTGAGTAGTGGTTATGGTGAGGGGCCCTTTGTTCCAATTCACCTTCTAAAGCACCTTCGAAAGCTTAATGTTTGACTTTGGTGACAG
>NTHP01000108.1:1363192-1383644 GCA_003416845.1 Oplegnathus fasciatus
TATTTTTTCATATTCAAAAACAACGTTTTTAGAAGTGGTCATAATTGAAATATGAGGATTTTAGAAATAGTATGAGCTAGATAATATAGTGAAGATGTTTTGGATCTGCTTAGTATTGTGGATTTTGAGCAGGGTTGACTCCAGGGGGGTCAGGAGATTATGATGCCCTCTGTGTTTTGTGCAGCAGCCTATGGGTTTGACCTGAGGGAGGGAGACACATGCCTTTGTGGCTCTGAGAAGGGACAACAGATCATGAGTACTGGTGTCGAAGTTAGTTCAACTCAGAGTTTTTTGTGTGTGTAAAGAAGGTTAGTAGCTTTGTTACACTAATCTGTTGGTGTGGGGATAGACTGTTGACTTTTGCCTTTGATTAAAAATTATATTTCAGCCCGTGATCTTATCCAGAGGTTCCTCCTTGACTACAACTACATAAGAGTAATTTGTAAAGACTGCAATGAAATTTGATTTTCTTCACACATTTTATTAATTTGTTAATTATTAATTTTGTAAATTATTATTTATTTAAAAGCATAATGTCTCCCAGGGTTTTCACGCATTTGAATTGATGTAGTCCGTCACCCTGACAACCCTAAAAGAATTTCATTAGTTTGGATTTTAGGGGAGTTTTAGTGTCTCACGATGGTCTAAATGCTGTTTGAGAGGCTTTTAACATTTTTAAGACCCTGGTACTAACAGAATTCTGAGGTTAAGAGGACTATATGTACTGTATATGTAGATATATATATTTGTAAAGGTAATGGATATTGAATATTTCCAGAGATGTAAACGCTGACTTTAGTGTAATTAACTCTAATTACCGACAGCAGTGATCAACATCCTATGTGTCTTTTCCTGTGCACAGCTAACATTAAAATGAATGGTAGCTGTGCAGATATGTCACATGTAAGCTGTAGTCACACGGTTTGCTGTCTGCCCAATCTGCATTCAGGAAACCGGGACAGGATCAGTTCAGAGACAAGGGAAAAAAATCAGAGAGTGGGAGCTGTAACTTCTCATCCCTTGCAAACGCCCCCTTGTATTTGGTTAGCTTCGCTGCCTTGTAATGATGCGTGTGTGCTGCTGACACTGGGTCCTGTCTTTGCAGCAGTGCGAGCAAACGTGGTTGAGCTGCACTTGGCATTCGGCTGCCACTGTTTCCAGGCAGGATGGTGGTGATGATGGGACGCTGGTTTACTTGTATGTCCCAGGGAACATCTGCCAAAGCTGTTGTTCCGGTGTGTGTGTGTGTGAGGTGCAGAGAAATCCAACGCTGTTCTTTGTTATCATTTTATAGATTTATGCTCTGCCTGTCATTTAGTTACAACCAAAATGCGACTGATATAGTATGAACAGATCTGTGAGTCTCAGTTTCGGATGCCCTCCTCCGTAGTACTCAGGGATCATTTCAGCTGATGAAAATAACTCATCAAAAGTCATAGAATTGTATTTCTATATTTATTTAACAATGTTGTTTACCAAGAAAAAGTTATTAAGAGATAACAACAATTTGGTTTAAAACTGCAGTGAGTATAAAATGATTTTAGCTAGAATTGGAAATATATAAAAAGCTTCCCTATTGTAATGTTTTCCCTGTTGTAGGCAAAGCACACCATTTTATGATTTTATTTTGTAAAATGTATCTCTGTGTAAAATATGGGCTTGTGCTAGTGTGTAATATGAGACAGGAAGGCTGAGCGTGTCTTTGTGGCAGATTTGGCCGGCCTCTCCCTGTCGGTGTGTTGCATGTTGGTTCAGTCGAGACATCCCCTCACCCCCACCCCCCACCCCCCACCTTCACAATTGTTCCTGCTCAAATCAGCCAGCTCTATTTTCAACATGCAACTTCTGTTGTTAGTATACCACAGGTCTGTTTTTTTTTTTCAGAACCAAAAGGATGAATAATGTTTTGCATTATTTTGGTGGCTCTCACTTATGATCTCTCTTCATTTTTAGATATTCCCTTTTAAGTAGAAAAGATTGCAAACAAGCATATTAATATTAAGTAATCACACATTCTCTATATGCTTTACTGTTTAAAATGATTAATGTTATTATCTTTATTTTTCAAGATAGGAATTTTAAAAAAGAAATTATAAACTGTATATATATATACTGTATATATATATATATATATATATATATATATATATATATATACATACATAATGGTACTGATACAGAAGTATTCAGAAACCATTATTATTATTTAGGCAAGGCAGCTTTATTTATATAATAAGGCAATAATCAAAGTGCTTTACATAAACAAAAAATATGCATTTAGATAAACATTTGAGTTATTTATGTTTGTGAAGATTTATTTCTCAGATTGCAATCATACTAAATTTTGATCACATAAAACTCAAAGTAATGAGATACTAATGTTGAATTGTTTTTGCTGCTTGTTCGCAGCATTGCTTTTCCATCTGTTTAATTACATCATTTATTTTCACATAAAACCACATTTTCTTAAACCAGTCACAGACCTCCTGCCGTAGCCCTTTGGTTTTGTGCTGTTATGTGGCTTGTGGTAGTAGCAATATTTTCAGAGGCAGGCCTGGTACTCACTGTGGGAGCAGACTTGATTGTTGTGTGAACACAATGCCTTTGCCTTCTTACTTCACTGGTTCCTTTGCTTTCCTTCCTCTGCCTTTGAATTTGCTCATTTTCTGCCCTGTTTTGTTCCCCCTTCTGCCCCCTTTGATTGGCCCCTGCATAGCAACTTGTCACATGGAGCATGGAAGCTATAACTGCTCCTCTTTGCAGGCTTTGCTTTCTAAATTGGATTCTAAGTAGTAGTAGTAATCTTTAAAGATTTTTTTCACCGCATTTTATAATGTGCTGTATTTTTAACTCTCATTGTGCATCTTAGCACAGATGAAAAATATTTATTACCTCAGGCTGTTAGGATGCATTAGATCTATATTTAAGATATTCAGTCAGAATATTAAAAGGATGTTATCATGATGACATAGAAATTCATTGATACATTTAACTGGCGTTGTGAGCATTTATAAATAGATTCTATACATTTCTTTTACAAAATTTAATGTGTAAGATAAATCATGAAAACAAACCAGGAATTAATATTGTTAATTTCTTTCTACACCAATTTTAATGTTGAAGAGAAAGTAGAGGGTGACAAGTCATACAACCATGTGTCAATTAAACAATAAAATGAGTTTTGCTTTATGAATCAGATTGAAAAATTAGTCACTTTGTCCGTGGCCTCGTCCTTGATTGAACAATATTGATATGTTGACATTGATCGTCTCACCTTTTACTAAAGCTGTCATCGAAGCTCTTGCCTGCCCTCTCTCTCTCTATCGCCCTGTCAAATGCACGTATGCTCACCCATAACCATTTAGTGCAAGAGGTCAATATGTAAACACACACACTTTATGTCAATATAAACAGAGATAATTTTAACAGCTCTGAAATAATGAATATTAAGTAATTATTGTAGATTACAGGACTTGACAAATTAAGTGTATTTTGCCTTGAAATGATAATTATGGGTATTTATGTGTCATATTGTCTAAATGTAAATATATCAGTTTGGGTCAGATAACAAAATCATTTATCCATCAATCTTAATTTTCTATATATAGAAATGATGAAATGTTGCCAAGGAAAATAAGAAAATAACTAACCACCTCACAATTTCGGCCACAAACAGCAGCTTTTAGAAATCAAGCTTCAGTTTAAAGTTTGTGTCTATTTTTTGTCTCCCCATGATATTTAAGTATTTGTTACCAAGGGTTCAGATTTATTTCTGGAGTGTAGGAAAAATTAAATATATAATTGCTTCACATCTCCGATTGCACCTAATGTCAGTTGCTCATTTCTTGATTCATTATCACTCAAAAATGATGTTGTTGTTGATTTCTTTGCACTATTACATGATTTTAGCTTCGCACACATGCAGAAATTTCTGAAATCAATAAATACAATTTCAAGAATATGTACTCAAGATCAAACTCATCAGATTATTCAGTGATCAGTGAAGACTGATAAAATCCACCAGACCTCTTTTCTGCATTAATCACATATCAAAATGTCAGGCCACATCAGAATTAAACTTAGCAGGAATTATTAAAGAGAAAAGAAATTTTTTAAACAAAAATGACATTCTTACAATTAGTGAGAAAAGAAATCACAGCTCTGGGCCCACAACGCAGACCTGAGAAGAGAGAGAGAAAAAAATGCTTGCTAAGCTATCCGTTTCACACACGCAGGGACAGAAGGTTCGATATTCATTCGATCGATGAATGAAAAGGCACAATGGCAAAATCGGACGGGCTCCTTTTCAAATCCACGTCTCCAATGTCCCCCCCGCCACCCCTCCACAGTCTGCAGTCGCTGGGCGGCTGGTGTGGCAGGCAGAGAGAGAAAGAGAGAGAGAGGAGAGCAAGGGTTACATCAAGGCTGCTCCCTGGACCGTGCAAACAAGTCTAGACCAGTGACCTGTTCAATGGCTCCTTTTGAGGAGTGGGGCAAGTTCGGTCAGAGCGAGGAGAAAGGCAGGCATAGCCTCTTTTCACTGCCGAAGCAGCTCACAGCCTGCGATCGACAGGAGGTAAGGAGGGCCGGGAGGGCAGGCATCTGCTTCCATGGTTACGGGCCGGGTATGGGGACCCTACTATTGAGGAAGCTCCGTTCTCATGCTCCCACAGAGGCAATGTCACGCATTTTAAAAATGCGTCAGGCCGGGGCGAGGACCATATCCACCAGCGGCAGAGTCGTTCTTTGAGAGGGGAAATAAAATGATAGCACGTCAGTTTGAGGAGGGAAAAAAGAGTAGGGGGAACGCTTTGGGATGGGGGTGGCAGTATGTGCATGAGAAAGAAAGAAATGCGTCACATGATCGTGGCAAATCCTAATTCAAAGTAAGATGTTTTTTCGGCGAGCCACAATGATGTTCTTAAATTTGCCGGGTCTACATTTTGAGCTGCTTTTGTGGTGAAATGGTATTGTTCTGTGGAAGTCAGCGGCACAGATGATTTATCCTCGGAGGGAGCAAAGGTCAAGGTTTATGTGGTGAACTCCTTTGTTAAGAGGCAGAGATATCATCTTAATGAGGATTCTCTCCATCCAGCAACTTTCATGTTTTAAGCATAAAAAGAGAAAGGAGGGAAAGGAAATGATCTGTCTTTAATTTTTCACAGGAATTTATTCTTTAACATTTATTCTTTTTAATAACCTGGTAAAAACGTCAGTATTTATAGGCAGGTTTAACAGATCAGTTGTAGCAAACTGTGCATAATTGTTACAATAACAGATTGTGTGTGAGGGCTTTGGATTGCAAATCTGTCGAATGTGAGGAGTCACATCTGACTGTTTGTGTGTTGATTTGTTTGTGTTTGGGCACAAGCTGTGTGTGTGTGTGTTGAGTTGAATGGATGCTTTGGGCTTTTCTTCATGAAGGAGGGGTGTGTTGGAACGTTGAATTTGGTCATGCAGCTGACGCTTTACCCCCTAACACACTCCAAACAGAACGGACAGATGGCCGGCCCTCAGGAAGGGCTCGGGGCGTTGGATTTGCTCTCAGACCGTGGGAAAGTCTTTGGCTGACTTCACCTGCTCAGGGAGCTGATGTGACTGGATTAAACAGCAATGAAAGAAGTGAGAAAAGAAAACTGACATGGACAACGGTGCACAAGGCTTTGTGCAAGCGCAAGCATTTTCTCATATCTTGTTTAAGAGAGAAAAATGGGACAAATGGAGACCCATTAAAAAAATTTACAATTTGAATTTAGATTTTTTTTAGAGAACAGCAAACATGCCTTCTAAAATATTATTTTTTAGTGTGTGCAAAGGGAGACAGGGTGGATGAGTTCATTCTATTTTTTGCACGTGTCTTTGTAATCCTAATTGGAAACAGTTGATCCTCAGTTTGTTGGGACATTAGACATGATGTTTGGCCATCTCTCTCTCTGCTTTTGATTATCTCTGTCTCAGAGAGACGGCCATGTGCACGCTTTGATTTATTGTTATTAAAAAAGAATGGGGCCGTTTGTCAGGCTTTCATCTGATTGATGCTAAGATGCATGCACACTTCAAATTCATACTCATAAGAAACCACAGGCTGTGCATTTAATGGGTCATTAATTATCTGTTTGAATGTGCAATAAAGTTAGATGAATTACTTGCGCTGAAACATTGTGTTTTGCTCATTTCATTTAGTGTGTGGATGTTGGAATTTTTGAAGACGCCACTTAAAGGTGTGCTGACAAGTGTGAAACTCCCATTTTAAACCATACAAATGAATGATAGAAAAAAAAAAAAAATCACTGTCATAACCGGAATAATGATCAGTGTAGCATGACGTCCAGACAGGTTGCTCTTCATTCACCACTCATGGATTCCCCTCTGTGATCTGACTGCAGATTTCAGCAAAAGAAAAAGACAAACAAAGCACCATCACCTGTACTGTAGATATATCAACTCATATTGTGCTTTAAGTTGCTGTAACCATGTCAGTATACTCATCTTTAACATATTGAGGATGGTGTGTGTGTTCTGTGTGTTTGAGATTAGTTACTAACAACATTATCCAGTTCATTTTCACTCACTCTATGATCTGTTGCACATTTTAGAAATAAACAAATGTTATTTTTTGCCGTTCTTTTAGATTATTCTTTCTAATTTAACTCTGGCAGTGACCAAGTGGAAAATAGAGAAAATGAATTTGCCAAGTATCTTTGTGCACTGGCAAATAATTGCATAGTTGTCATGTTTATGACACCAGCCCAGGCGTCTCCAAATGTTGATTCATAACCACAAGAATCCATGATTGCTGCTACTTTGAGTGCCATGCTCTCAATGAAATACTCCATTGCAGTTTGGCTAAAAAAAGGCATTATCTTTCATACAAGTAGAGTGCATAAGAGTTCAATTTGGGTACGAGTCAAGTGCTCTTCATCTGAGAAGGGTGTGTGTGTGTGTTGTTGGGTGGAGGGGGCTGTGGAGAACTAATCAAATGTGGTTATGCGCAGAGCAGTGTAGTCGGTGTTTGACAAGAAATGTGAACTTGACTCTGCAGTGCTCAAGAGACCCTTCAGGAATTTTGCATGGAGCAGTTTAGTCGTAGGTTTATTGTGCTCTTCAGCTTTAGCCAAAGCTGCCTTATTTCTGGGAATGATGTGTGCCATAAGGATTAGCTCATACAGTTGTGCATTTGATATTCATTTGCACCACATTCTCTACCAGAGCAGTGATGATAGGACAATGTCAACAAGAATTTAGACGACATGGTTGTTTCTTTCTCTCTCAGCTATAAAGGCGTTACTCATATTACCTAAGCACTTCCTACATGCAAAGAGATATGATGTTCCAACTTCATTTTTTTTTCTAATTGTGTGCATATGAGCTCATCTCGTACAGTCACAAATGTCTCGATGCGAAAACACTAACAAAACACGCTTTTTTGTATGACTGCAGAGCTGCATAACACTGATGTAGATGGAGCTGGTCTCTGACAGTGGACGAACATTAATTGGGTTACTAGAGCTCGTTCCCCATTCGCTCATACACTGTATATATATACACACTAAGAGACATTTTGTGCTTTGGCCTCGCTGACCTGTTCACATCATGGTTTATTTTTATAATGGTAATTTGCCATCGGCCCGATGGTTTGGTTTCAGAGGCCCACATCATTAATCATGGAGGGCATTACTGCAGTATAATTACACTTTCTCTAAGTGAACCCGCAACATTTCCCGCGTGTGCGCTCTCTATCTCTGTCTATAACACAAATACACACACAGTCGGGATGTAGTCAGCTACAAAGTATGCTCAACACAACAGCACAGGAGAGAGCAGAATAGCCTGGTCTATATAGCTGAAATACTGCATACCAGTGTGTGTCCAAGGAGTAATAAGAGGTATGATATCCTCATATAAAATGCCAACGTCAATATTCTTCTTAACCACATCTGTGGAGAATGACTGAAAGAGTCATTTTAACAACTGTGTTGGCATGGATTGATTACACTGGGACATCCTCTTAAAGAACATTGTTTGAAGGTGTTTGCAAGAACTTAAGACAAGAGTTGACAATAATTGAAACCGCAAACAACCGAAACAAATAAATGTGTGTGTGTTTGGGGGGGGGGTTGGAATCAGTGGCAATGCTGTGTAACCCCTTTAAGATCATTATTCCACGCAAAATGCACCCCCGGGGTGTGTGACACATTTGTGAATGGGCTCTTCCACGGGATTTAACGGGTTAACAGCAGACAAAGGGAGCTGGGACCATGTAGCCCAGCAGGGAAGACCCCAGTGGAAACACCAGGCTGCCTTATAATCCCCGCTCTGTCCCATCCCGTTTGCTCTGCCTGCAATCACTGCTGACTGGCATGTGCTCTATAAGGCTACATGGCTTTGGGGTGAGAGGAGCCACATGTTTTCAGCTGGAGCGCATCTCTGCAGAATTCCCTACAGCACCTCATACACACCTACACACATATATACACACACCCCTCCAGGCCATGTGACGATATCTCACACTTTTGTACAAGCTGACTAGAGAAATGATAATTAAAGACAAATGGTTCAATTCCGAATGGATGGACATGAACTTTGGACAGATGCCTGACTTTATTGTCTTGACCAGCTGCACGTGATTTCATGCTGTAAGCCCTGATACATATCTAGAGGTATCGTACAGTATACTGTGGGCCTACATATGTCATATGGATCTGGGTGTATGCTGGAGATCACAGAGGCCTAGCAGAATAAATCCAGTGCATAATACAGTGTTGTACAATTGTCAGTTCCACAGATGTTTGCAGCACGTCTTTTGTCTGTGTTATACTTCATTTTATTTTTATTTGAACAGGAAAGATTAGGAAAGGATGAAGATTTTCACTTTCTTTATGAGAGTCTGAAGCAGTTTAGGTCAGTAACCGTATTTAATTTCTGTGCTGTGAAAATGTTGTGAGATATTTATGAAATCCTAATGCGCTTTTGCTTATTTCCTCCTAATACTTCCTTTAATTCAGGCAGATTGTTATGAATACTCAGTGCATAAAATGTAACTTGATAATATATGTACGAAGGCTGGCTGAACATCAGCATGCACAGATGTTTTGAAGGCTCACTTACAATAATAAGATTCTTTCTGGGTGAAGTGGAGTTTTTACATCAAACATTAACCAAAACTAATGTGTGGTAGGTCTTCTTCATGAGTATCATGTTTTCTGGATGTATAAAGGCAATAAAACAAAATTTTACAGCAATATTTCCAATCACAATTACATAAAGTAATTTCCTCAATGGCCCTTTTCTTTGCACATGTGTGTAGTTAAGTTAAAGAAATGCCTAAATAATTATAACAAGTATTTAACTCGTAATGTTTTAGAATTATTCCGGCCTGTCAAATGAATGGATGGTAATGTTTCTTATAGGATTATGAACACATCTGAGATCTCACCAGGTTTTGGCACAACTTGAAACAGTTCGGTTCCATGAAAAGTTTGAAAGTTAAAAGTTGTTGTTTGACCTAGCTGAAATCTGTATGGTGCTCCATGGACGTCTTAAGAATTCAGAGCATGTTTCCCGACCCACTCAGACGGTGCTTAGGAAGTCAATTACAAGCTAATGGCCATTTTCATTGGAAGGCAGTGCTGATTCACCTGCTGATTTACCTGCAAGTCACCTGCTTTATTAGCCACAGTAAGAGCCGTGGACACTTTCCTCTATCTAGTACCCAACTGTGAGTGAAAGGCATCTGAACTCAAATAGCCATTTAAAAATCATCAAATATTAATTCATCTCCTCTTGCTTATGAGTTTTAGCTTATTGACTGGTACCTCCTAATTGTGTCTGATTGTTTTGCAAGAGCCTAATTAAAGTCTTGAATCGGCAATCATTTTTCCATAGTCCTACACTAATTCATGTAATTTCCAGTGTTCTTCTTCCCATTGTCAGGCGATTGCTTTGATAATGAGAGGTTGTGCAGCAGGATTATCTTTGGGAAAGCATTTGGTGAGGACACACAGAGAAAAGGTGTCATTATGATAACTGCCTTCTCTGCCTCCTAAATGAGAAGTCATCTTTAATGTAGTCGATTACGGTCCGTTCCTCTGGAGATAGCCTGTGGAAAATTATTTATGCCATATAATGTTCTGAGTTTCTTTGAAATTTGCACACCTGTCACTAAGATCTTATGGCAGAAAGAAGCAGAAAACTGTCTTTTAGTTTGGCAACGTTACTGATGTGAAGTATAACTAGAACACAGTAGTGAATGTGTACTGATTTCTCAAATAACCTTTAGAGATGTACCAGATTTAAACTGGAGGAATCTTTTTGAACCTTTTTTGTTGAATACTTGAATAAGGATATTTAAAGAATATTTGAGTGTACACAAGCAATAATAAAAAAATCTGATTTTTTAATAAGGAATAATGGTGTAACCTTTTGTCTATCTTGTCTCTTTCAGTGTTGAGTGTTTCGATTGAGTTGTTTTTATGAACCTCTCGACTTTTAGCTCACCTGCACTAATGTGCTGTTTATCCTCTCCTAGTTTATTCTTGTGTTATATATCTAAAATGAACTAATAGCGGTAATACACTGCTCTGTTTCAGCCTCCAGATTAAATGTTGTTTTGCATTTTTTCAGTCATGATAATGTCAAGAGCATTTGTCAGTTATCTCCTGAAGCATCTCTTCTAATGGCAGACCACATGAATAATAGCAAATGTTAAAATCAAAATTGTGCACCTACCTACTCACAATGACTTCTAATGAGCATAAAATGATCAGAGAATTGATCTAAATATCACAAAGGAATATTTTCAAAGCTGTCCTCTCTGTCTGTCCATTAGGTGTTAACATTGCAAATTATAATTATAAAGCATCTTAAAACAACAACTACCTACTTCTAAGAACCTGACCACGTAAAGGGACAGTTGTGGCCTCCATATTTTTAAAACTGACTAGGAATGTTTCATTTTCAGCCCTGAAAATACAGCACAAAGAGTTGTAACTGGATCACACAAAGTCATTTTAAATGTTGACTGAGATTCATCACTGGTTTCTGTAGTATCTTTAGTTCCTTTCTGTATTGCAACTGTGTACTTTTTAATTACATTTGATTTGAGGACAATGTTAACCTTATCTGTGTATAGTGCTAATTCCATCACTATGTAAATGCTAAACTAAGCCTTTCATTTCTCCATTGTTTTTGTTGTATTGCCTGAGCGCCTGATAGGAGACAGCGGTAATTAAAACACAAGGCCAGGTCACGAGGTGAGCCGAACACACAATAAAAAGCTCTCAGACATTCCAGGACGAAGGTGCCACACAGTCCAATCCATTTTAATTGTCGTTTCAATTAATTTGAAAATGCTCAGGTCAATTAAGAAGATGCATTCCTCTGGCTTTGCGTAATGTCATATTCATCGATCCGTAGAGGTTACTTTATGCACTCATGTGTAGGATACATTTATGTTTCTGAAACTCTGCCGTTTGGAATTCATTAGGTATTGATCCCTTCCAGCGACGGTAAAAGCACGGTCTGATAGCAGCCTTGTCTGAAGCCAGGTTATCAATCCAGTGACATTCAGAAACAGATAACCTTTTACTTTGTTATTGTTATGGATCAACATTTGATACCCCAGCAAAAACAGCTTATATCTCTATCACCGTGAGTCTTTAAATTAAGATGCAGGATCTCTAAATATTTACCCCAAAAGATACCCTTTGTGCTCAGTGATAGAAAATGCTAATTTTTTAGGTGGAAAAAGTATCGACAGAAGAACTGGTCGGTATAGATTCTGTCTTGGCGTGCTTTCTTGTTCAGAGTTTGAGGTTTGGTTGTCTCTGCACAACCTCTTCCTCTCCCCTCTACTCTCACAGTCAGATTCTTACCCTCCATCCATCCCTCCCTGTGCGCTGGTTGGCTGCCGGTTAGTCAGCTGCAGCCAATAAGCCTTGGTAAAAATTTCTGTGTTTAGTCTGGTGCTAGGCAGCAGGATCAACAGACAGGTGGGTCAGGCAAAGTCATCGCCCCGGCTGGCTGCACGGCAAAGCTCTGTTAGCTTTTAAAGCAGCATTACACCCTGGGTCAGCAGTCTCAAAACATTATTTCTGTCATCCTAAACAGTTTTGTCAACATTTGTGAGCATCAACAACTGTCTTCTAAAGACAGAATGCTGAGAAGCATCACTCTGATTTTGTAAAATGCTCAACAGAAAGAACCTGGAGCTGCTCTCTTTACTGAATTTTCATTTTGGCTTTTGCAGACAGTTAAGCTTATTGTACTGTTTACACATAAATGGTTATATGCCTGTGATACTGCTCGGTGTGCTGACAGGGCTCACAAGTGGATTTCCAAAATTCATCTTGAAACAAAATGTATCTCATACAACATCTGTAAGTGTCCTGATGCTCTTGTTTCCTGTTTTTGCACCTATCTGTTCATGTTGACAAATCATATTTGCCATATTATTGTAGTAATATTCTTTGTGAATCATGTTTGCAAATGGCTGAACACTGAAGAAAAGGGGCCAGACAAGGGCACAGTAAGGCTAGGCCTCTCTACAGGGGAAACAGAGTCAATTCTGTGTGCAGCCTCGACTCCCTCTTTCATTGCCAATCATACTCTGCAGTTTTTTTTCCAATATGCAAAATAACTCAGGAAACAGAGTTATCCAAAATATTCTTTGCAGGATGTCAAATTTCAGCATTTGGGGTTTTTATTGTGTTATTCTATCCCTGGCAAGTCAAGTCACATACTCAAACACTATGAAATGGCTGAATGGGTATGCCTCTCATTAAACTGAACTGTATAAACTTCTGTCTGGATTAACCTGTTGACTGTTTTTCTGTCACGGCTTGAGGCAACATTAAATTAATGGAGATAAGAGCTTTGAGCTAAAAATAACACCCTGTCTCTGGTGTGCCCGTGGCAACACAAATTATCTTCCTTTAGAGTTTTGGCTGCCAGTATGCAGCATTTTGGTAAAGATAGCAAAATTTGTAATGTGTTAGACTTTTAAAAATGCCAATTGTCAAGTGAACAACTCCTGATTAATACAGCATTTATATGCATATTTATTTTCATTTTAAAAATGGTGGCTATGAAGAACTACTCTGCATAGTTTTTGTCTTTCACATACAGTATATCTCAGCTTTGGTGTTGTTTTTCACCATTAGAACATAAAATCATCAGAAATCATCTCAGATTTGTTAATTTTGGCCATCAATTACATAATGTTTCTGTTACAATGCAGATGTATGTTGTTGTAAGGGTATACTCACAGGGCATTTAAAAAAAAAAAACATGACAGGCTTGTATGATGTAGCTTTTTCATATCTGTGCACATCCAATGTGTTTTTTTGCGTCCCCCTCTATCTTTCCCTCCCCCACTGACTATAGATTTTTCACATCTTATGTATTACTAGCTTGAGTAGTGTGTCTGATTTTTCTACCCCTGTCTGGTGTGCAATGGTATATCCCCAAGGGAAGTCCTTTACCGCCCCCATTCTCATTTGAACTTTGACCCTGGCCTCCTGCCTTTCAGGATATGAAATGACCCTCTCAGTGGGAGAATGTTTTGGAACTGTTTTAGCTGAGTCTGTTTAATGTAGGCTGGAGCAGATGAAGAGCTCAGAGGGCTGCATGGCAATTTTGTTGAGAGATCTGAAGGCTCTATTTTAACTATGCAATCGCAATGACAAGTCGTGTCTTTAGACAATGAGGATGTCTCTAAGTGGACTATTTTCTTTTATGTAGTGTGCTTTGTGCAAAAGGGTGGTGTAAAATGGAATATATTTAGGGTGTGGTGGTTAATCATCATCTTCTCAGCCTGTCATAGCGCTCATCTCGTGTATTTAATAAACAGATGTGCCAATCATGGAGCGTGATGAAAACGGCTCATCAGTGAAGAGTACAGAGCCAAGTAAAAAAAACATTTTGTTGTTCGAGAGGTGCAGAGTGCCAATGTGTCCCCAGGATGTCACCATTTCCTACACCCACTGCTTTGCAGTAAATAGGAATACAAGTTCTAACCGACCAGTTGGATGTGCAGAGAAGCACAGACGTTTGCGTGGTTATTTTGCGGCGGAGAGGTGTTGACTGCACGTTATAATCAATGTAACGTGTGCATCTCCCAACTTTTTGTGCATCTCCTCCCCCATTTGCACCAATGCCGTTGTGCATGTCATGAAAAAAGCTGTTACGTATCAAAATGTAGTAATGCTTTTTGCAGCAGTCTTTGCACCACCATGAAAAAGATATCTTAGTCTTGCTTGCCCTGGCCCCCACACCAGTCTGTGGTCAACAACACTGGCTGTCAGACAGACACAATGGATTTTGGATGAATATTCTGTGGTTTATGCACTTGATAACTTTATATTTTATTGTCTTCTTTAACCACTATAATTTACATTCTCTGCTTTTTTTAATCAACCATAGTGCCAGTACACACACAACAAGCTGTTATAAATTGGCATTTCTAACAGCAGCTACAAAGTCTTGCCTTACTTTATTGACATCCTTACTCACTAAAATCAGATAATAAACACTAAATAACTCAAGTAACTGTGATGGGGCTTGATATATATTTATACTATCATTATACTATTATTTACTGTGGAGACAAAAAATATGATTTGATTATGTGTGACCAAAAACATTTATACACACATACTACAGCTAATAAAACACAGTAAGAAAAGAAAACACAAATCGGATTGGAGCAACACAAATATCAAACAGCCTCTGCCAAAGTTCTCCTGCTCCAATCACAAACTGAGCATTTTCTTATTTATTCATGGACAGAGTTGAGCAAGTGTGGCAGATGCTCAACAGTTTGGTGTTAAATTGAGTGAGAGAGCCGGCATACGAGAGGCTCTCGGGGCAGAACTTTAATCTTGTCTCTGGTGGATACCTTGCTCTTTAGTGAGTCACAGGTCCATGACATATGCTCGTGTTATTGTAACAAACCACCTGATTGTGTTTGGCTACCGTTCTGGCTAAAGTGCAGAAGTATGCAGCATGGGAAAACACATTCGTCTGCTGTTGATACATGAGAGACTCCTACTCAGACTCTGGTTTGTAAGTCAGAGGTTGTCTACTTTAAAATAATCTCCTTGTCATATTTATTCACTCGCTGAAGAAAATAGGAATTCATCAGGAGTTTAAATGTAGTTTGAATTATTGCATATACAATCAATTATACAATATACAGTTCCTTGTATCTCTCAGTACCCCTTTTTTTTGTACTTTCCAACAAAGCCACTTTAATTAATTGACTTGTTTGATTTATTGTAAATCTGGTCTACTGTTTGTGTTTGCTAAAAGGGCTCACATGGTTTAGATTAATTGTGTTTTAAAACAGAAGCATGTCAACTTTATTTCAGTCATCTCTAAATATATTTGAATCAGGAGGTACAGTACGAGTTTGTCATGCGTTTTTCGTGCGTCCAGTCTTTTGTATTTACTCTGTCAAAAAAATTATGGCATCTGAGCTGAAATCTTAAGCAACCAGCAGGCGCCCATAGAGTTGACTTTGGAAGGCACTAAGCATTCCTGCTCGACACCATATTAGCCCCTACTTCTCCCCACCTCAGGGTGCTGGGCAGCCTGCCAGGTGGGGGTTGCCATGACTCCTAACACCACCCTTTACACTGCCTCCCCCCAGAAGGTGCCAGATTTTGGGAGGGGGCAGGCCGGGCTAACGTTTTGATTTAGACAAAAGATGTCTTCACAATGTCAGCAGAATACTTACTGGGAATGCTGTGGCTTTCTGGTAGGAAATCATGTGATCTTTCCAGCCAAGGTTTTGTAATGGTGCCAGGCAAGAGAGAGAGAGAAAGAGAGAGAGAGAGAAAGACACACAGAGGGAGAAAAGGGGGAAACTTTGAATAGTGATGCCAGCTAATCGTTTTTATCCAGTTTTTTCTTCTTGTTCTTGTTTGTTTCGGAGAAAATGGCGGACAGCGCATCGCTTAACTGAACCCGTATTGTCAGTGAGCTCATTTTAAAAGTGCCCCTCGGTCTTTTCATCATTCCTCTCATTACCAAAAAAACAAAAAAACAACGGTTGTAACGCTCGCTGCTCTTTGCTCACGCCCAGGTAGAAAGTGTGGATAGAGAAAAATAGAGATGATAAATCAGACAGGGTAGTAGAAATCTGGGTAAGTGGCATTTTCACTCTCTTCTCACTTCAGACTTTCCTTTGTCGCACTGCGGCCGTAGGAATATTCCGTTGTTTGTGGCTCTCTGGCACTGGCACAGTTAATGGTAGCTGACCGTGGCATGCTTGATTACACTGGCATCCCTCTCAGGCTCTGCTCTCTGCTATCTGCGGTCTTGGCTAAGTTGAGCTAACCTCTCACCACAGTCACATTGCTGCTGGCCAGGAAGAGGACTACTATGGCAATTCTGCGGGCTAGTTTGGGATAGCAGTCCACAACAGAGTTATGATTGTTATTATTATGGACTTAATTTCATATCTGGGAACTGCTGAGGCATGTGACGCTCCCAAACCGAGGCACAGCAACTTAAGAATATACAGTAATTTGTGTTTAAATGTTTTTTCTCCCCATGTGGATCAGATGTCAGAACAGTTACTGGCATGTTTTGTAACGTAAAACTTTTTCCTTTCTCACCATCACACAACTCATTGGTTCCTTATGCATTTTACTGATAGTGTGGCTAGTATTTTATAAAGCACTGTATCTGTTCATCCACTGTTAAAAGTAACTATTACTATTCAGTAACAGGCCTTTTAATAACAGCACTTACATACCATTGTGTGGTGTTTAAAAGACAACTTTCTTTTTCCTGTTTTTAGAGAGGCGAACTAAAAATTGACCCCGGGCGGCAAAACCCCCTGAGCAAGACACTTCCATGAAGGGTAAGTTATCACAATCCTTTCACCATCTGTCTGAGGAACTTTCATTTTTTGGGGTGAATCTCTTGCTGCTGTTTCACTAAATGCCAGCTGAACTGAACTCAAAACCCTTTTGCTCCAGACTTTCGACTCAGTGTCTCTGTCATGCTCTATATGAACGCTGAAGAACGTGTACACTGTCAACGAATGTTCAGTGCACAAGGCAGGACGTTTTGAGGTCAAGTCCTGTTGTTTGATTTACATCTCTCTCTAAATGAAATCGTCTGAGACACGTCACACACATGCACTTTTATAGTTCTTTGTCACAATATCAGAAACTACGGCGCTTAGATTTTATGCTACATTTTCAGTCCTTTATTCAATTATTTTGATACTTTGGCCATAACCATTTGGCACAAACCCGTAGATCCGATCTTGTGGCAAATCTGACAGCACAAGCTCGCCTCTGTGGGTCTTTGTCATTGTGGTGCGAACGTCGTCTTTAACCTTTTTTTTCTTTTTGCTTTAATAACTTAGGTTCTATGAGTGATATGAATAGGTGTAATATAAATATATTACTCCCATGGCAGTACATATTTAAAGAATTATGTTGCTCTGACATCCCAGCAGTGCACAACATCTGCTTGTTGCAAAACCTTGCATTAACTTAAACCTGAAATATGATGATGGTGATGATGCATTGTGTTAGATAAGGAGGACAAAGAGTTATTTCGGCTAGAGGATGATATACTTTGTTTAATAAATAGAGAATAGGGACCCTAGTTGAAAATGTGTGCATCCGGGTTGAGGTAGTAGGTTGTATGGTTTAGAATTACACCCTGGGAGTTAACTGTACAACCTTCTAGCTTTCCTTGGAGTACACGTATGACATCAATCTGTACAGATAATTGTTTTGCTTATAATGCAGCATGCAGTCTGGATTTTCTCAGTAGCATTGTACGTTATAATACCCCTATGCAGTGTTAATGGTCTTCATATTAATGTAGTTTTTGCCCACCTGAGGTTCTTATTTCATAGCTGACCTTTAGCCATGGCCAGCCTGCCTGCTGCGGCTCAAGACCTTCAATTAGCGTTAGCTTGATGTATGCTGTATTTTTAGGCATAATGCATTGTGGTTAGTTGGAGTAACCGCACTGCATCGATTGCATTATGGTGTCCCTTTAGCTGCAAAACACACAGGACAAACAAATGAGCAGTCTACTGTTTTCCTCTATCCGTCTCTAAGCTCCCGTATATCAAGTCCTGTTAGTGACAAATCTTTGGAATAAGGGCAGTTTTATGCTATTTTGTAGGCCAAATGACGTGTTAAATTGTTGAACCAACACTGTGGCATTTTGATCTACTAAGACTTTCTCATGCTGCACTACTTGTCATTGCGAGTGTCTGCTGCATAATGTCTCTCGGCTCATTGTGCCTGCTACTTACTGTTAAATTCAGTATGTAAAAGAAATAGAGTCAAAATGTTCTAAGTATGCTGCATTTATTGTCTTATTTGGAATTTCCATTTTCTCACTAAGGTGTAATTGTGTGATGGAACCATTTCACACCGTGATGACTTTGCTTCTCAGACTGTTGCTCCATCTTTGCGGCCTGGTATTACACCTCAGCCTGTTTAGTCAGCGTGGGGCCGTGGCGTCTTCCGAATCAGTCGCATGTGAGCTGTGTGCCAAACATTGTGATGCACAGATGGATCCATATAAACACAAAGTATGAAATATAATAATCATAATAAATCTGACTCGTTCTGTTTAACAGATTCTTCCCAGTAACTGCCATGCCCTGTGGTTTTACAGCATTACCTTTTGCGCAATATTTTTCGGCAGCTGACTCTGGTTAGATATGTTTCTCAGGTGAATCTCAGATGTTTGATTATCGTACCTAACAGTATTTAAAGCTGTTTGCCCCTGGCTGCCTCAGTAGGCCTCAGGAATATTCCAGGTTTCCCAGCGTGGGAAAAGCTGAATGTTTATGCGTTGTCTCTGGGCTTTGTGATATATTGTCCGCAGTTCCATACAATGAGCATTTGTGATATGAGGTCTAGTTTCAGGCTGAAGCTTGCCTCGGCGACACTGAAGTCTCTGTTTACTGTAGACTTGTCCACTAGGCTGAATGCGTCTGACTTCATCTCTGTCTGGCACTAAGCCACGGCTTGTAAAATGACTCCAAAGCACCACACAGGAGAAAAATGGCCTAGCAGATCAGCTCAGGATTTACCACAGTTTGTTACTCTTCAGGACGACTTGATTTGAAATGCAGCTTGAGTAGGAAACTTTGTTGTAATTTCTGCTGTAGTTCTTTATCATTGTGACAGTGTTTTTTCGGTTTGATGGATGACACTGCTTTTGCTGTGTTTAGGGCAAGGGCTGAGTGGACCACCTTTCTGCAACCTTTGTTATTTATCCAATTAGCTCTTTGGTTTCAAGTGGTTGAGATTGCATCTTTTTCATGGTGTTTGATGCTCAGAGTTTCCACTGAACTGGCCTCATGCTAAGCCAGATGTGTTATTGTACTTTTTAAATCGAACGTGTAATCATTTACAATAATCTCTTCAGGCTATATTTGCTCTTTAGATTTTTTAAGATTCCCTTTGACTAAAGGATTGTGTATACATTACACTTATAATACTAACCGAGTGGGGCTATTCATTTTATAGTGAGAAATGTAAGCCACACTCCCAAAGCTGTACAGCATGGACTAGCTTAACAGACAGACCAGTCTTTGAGTGTTGGTTTTTTTTTTATTTAGAAAGGTTCAATTCCTGACATCATCTTGGACATGTAGACAACCCTGGAAAACCCCTTACTTGTTTCCTATCAGTGCAAATATTGAATGGGATTAATTGGAAACAGCTATTTTTAGATCGTCAGTAATTAAATCTGGAATGATACTAACACCTCCATTGAAGCCCAGTGATCCTGCTCAGCCTCACATCGCCAACAGAGTCGTTGTCATCAAACAGGTTTCTGTGAGGGAATACGATCCTGGTAAATCCCTGGAAACCCAAGAACTCCTTTTATCTCCTATTTTGCAACCCCAATGACGGGAAGATCACGCCTCCTCATTCAACCAGGCATCACCAGGGTTCACATCACTGCTGCTCTGACCCACTCACATGAAAAGTAGTACGAATAACTGCTGAGAAGTGGACAGTGTGCGGAGCGACACAGAGGGAATATCATGCTAGTCAGCTTCAAATGAAGAACTGGTGAAGGCAGGAACAAATGTAGCTGCTTTATTTAATCAGAAATATATACTTTATTTTACAGTTTAGCTAAAACAAAGTCTTTCCTCTTCCTTAGCTCTCACAAATTTAACAGAGCATGGAGAGTCAAGATGTGCCTTGCTAGAGTTTATTTTAAGAACTGTGATTTTCTCATCTTTCCTCACCTCTGAACCCCAATCGTTCCTCCAGATGTGTTGAGGAAAGCGTCGCTGCTGAGAATCATGCTGCCTCAGCACTCCCCTGTCCAGCTGCCCCAGCAGCCCAGCTAAAAGTCATTGGTTCCAGCTGGGCCCTCATTTATGGGATGGTTGAACAAATAAATTATGGGATTAGATAGGGGCGGTTCAGGCTGCTGATTTTTTTTT
>NTHP01000108.1:1393242-1405336 GCA_003416845.1 Oplegnathus fasciatus
TTGATTGTCAGGTTGTGTTGTCTGGTGAAGCAGCTTAGTGTTCAGTGGATCTCTTATCGCAGCGGGATGGGGGAGGAGATGCAGGTGGGGGGCGGGGCGTCAGGTATGCCTGATAGCAGGAGCAGCGTGGAATGGAGGGGGGCAGGGGTGGGGGACGTCTGAGTTTCCAGACACTGCGGCAGGAGGCCAGACAGTCACCTGAACACACACACACACACACATACACAAGTGCGCCTATGACACCATACACATGCACTCGGGCAAAAACATGCAGACACACATTTTATACACAAAGCCCCCCTCTTGAAGTCTGCACTAAAGCCAATTCAATTTTGTTTTTAATTCAATCAAGGGTATAAATTGTAGTGCCACTCGTAATGTAATTATCCCTGTGCATCGAAAGCACAAAAGTTTCTCTATTATTCTCTGGGTGACAGGGATGAGAGATAAACTCCATTAACTTTTTCAGATTACAGTAAGTGCTGTGGGAGGTGGGGGTGTCTACTGAAAGGACAGTCGAGCTGCGCTGAGACTGGAGGATTTTCACAGCGGGCCCGTAGGCACAGAGCAGGAGTCTGGAAAGTGGGGCTGATGATTGAAAACCAAACAACAAAGCTCAAAGGGAGCAGACTGACGGCCTGGCAGGCCAGAGGTCTCGGCACAGCCAACTGGAATGTTCTCAGACCTGGTGCGGTGCGGTGTGTGTGCGCGTGTGTCTGCTTGTGCATGTCTGCATTGCACATGTGTGTTTGTATTGTCTAAAGGTCCTCTGTATTTGAGGATGCGTCCCCCCTCGGTCCTCCTTGCCGGGCTCCCTCCCCGGGTCCAGTCTTATCTCCCCTTCTCTCTCTGATCTGTGATTCACTTCGGAGGCGTTGCCAAGGAAACCTGGTATCTGGCTAGCAGCTTGATGGAGTTATTGAACTGTAACTGGCTGGGATAATTATGCTCTGTCTTGCAGGGTTGGCTATCCAGTGGCTCGCTGGGACTTGAATGTGACCTATAGCTGGCCCAGCGTTGTCGCCACAGGCAGAAGCTTTTAACCCCTTGGACAGTTGAACTGTTGTAACTTTAGCAGAGATGCCCAATCAGAGTTCACACTTTCAGCCTCAATGACTCTTCCTTTTGTACGCCGACGCTGCATTAGTGATCCCGTCAGTTATTTTGCAAAAGATTCAAATTGGTGGACTTCTGGTTAGAAGTAAAACTTCTCACTGTAACTCTCGCAAACACACACACACACTTCTACGCATACACACATGTTCAGCTAGCCTAGTCACATTCTGGTGATTTGCTTTGTGTCCCTGAAACAGGTCATGACCATAAATTCCTAGTGTGCATCCGCTCAGCCCCTGGGCAGGTGGACACTTGGATAATCGCAGTGTGTTTACTGTGATTTTGTGGGGATCGTCTTTGATATTCCACCACAAAAGAGCCGTTTGAGAGATAAATTCTGCTACATTTTGCTCTCACTTTCAAGTTTTCCAGAGGGGTTTTCCACCCTTGTAAAGGCAGTGAACATGGTCACCCCTCCTGTATTTTCTGTTTTCCCACACTTATTCTAAATTGCTATCATTATCTCTCCTTGTCTAGGAGCCCTGGCAATTGTCTGTCTCTCTCCGCGCTCAAAGGTAAGATAAATCACAACTTGCATTTGCAACACAACAACAAAGTCCAAAACCTTACTTTCTAGTCTTTCTCTGTGTGATCCATTTTGTTAGCAGACAAGTGTGGAGGATAGTGTTTGGGTGTATGACTGCCTTGTTTTGCTTGCGCACTTGCAGTAGTAGAGTGAGTCAGTAAAAGTGTCAGACTGCCGTAACAGACGGCCTGCGCGAGATAATTAGCCCGGAGTCATTTGGAAGCCGTTCAGCTCTGCCCAGGTGCCCACTGTGCACAGAAAGAGACCAGACGACCTTTTACTCAGCTCCGTCCCACTGCAGTCACTTAAAACAGTGATGGATGTTTCCCTTAACACCCCACTCCCTACCAGCCCTCGCTCTCCTTTTCTCTCCACCCTCCCTCTCTCTCATCTCACTCTTTTCCCCCCTCCTCTCCTCTCCTCTCCTGTCCTCCGCTCCAACACCACTCTCGCCTTATTTGTCCCTTTTCCTCTCCTTCTTGTTTTTCTACCATCCTTTGCCTCTTACAGCCTCCCATTCTCTCTGTTCTTCCAGACTGATGAGGAGGAAGAGGAAGAAGAAAGGTGGGGGGAATGGAGTGAAGTGGAGGGGGCGTTTCCTGTCAGCGCAGAGCCGAGTCAAGACCCCCCTCCTCCCTGTAGCTCCTCATTAGTATGCAGCGGCTGTTGCTCAGGTGACATGGCCGCTGGATTCGGTCCCAACTGCGGGAACATCAGCAGTGTGGCGGAGGGATAGCAGGTAAGGACAATGAGAACAGGCATGAGAAAGGGAGGAGGGAGATAGAGAAACGAGGAGGGGGGAGGACGAGAGAGAGGTGGAAGGCAAGGGATAGATTTCTTTGAAGGACTTAACACCCCCACACGTACACACACGTATGCACTTTACACTGCTGTAATGCATACACACATATTTTCAGGTTCAAGTCCAGTTTCCCTCCCAAAGCCGTATCTCCAGTAAAGGACAGTACACGTGTGCGTTTTCTTTAATTCTAATAAATATTGCTATCTGCAGAGCTACAGAGCTGTTATGCTAGTTGAGTTAATGTGGTAATAAATGTCTGGGAGCATGCGGTTCTGCCTGTTAATAAAGTATTTTACTTGGTGTGTGCATTTTTCTTGTATTCTATGTCTTAACAGAAAATGTAATAATTGTACATGTTATAATATCTACTTTTCATATTGTAAATAGAGTGATTTCAATAAATGTCTCTGTTGAATATGTTCTGTGTTTGGTTATTTAGTAACGTAATGTTTTATTCCATGTAAGCAACAATGAAGGAATCCTGCAGTTTCCCCTCAAAACATTTTCATTGTTTTCACTTGTGAGGTTTTCATTCCCCTTGATATGTAGGATATTGGTTTTGTTGCCAAAGGCAACAAAGAGAGAGGTGTATTAGACAAATACTCATACACTCTTTAAGTGTGTGTGTCAGAGGAAAAGAGAATACGAGGAGACGGTGAGAAAGGGAGGAAAGAGAGTCTGTGTGTAGGTGTGTTTTTGTTTGCTCTATTTGTGTGTGTGTGAGAGAGAGGACTAGAGACAGACTTTGTGTGTTTCTGTGTGTGTGTGTGTGTGTTTGTGTGCATTGGGGGAGCAGTGCGGCCAGGCTGCAGATATCATCCATCTCCCTGTCACCAGCCCAAGGGCTGCTGGGAAAGTGGCAGACAGCTCCCCGGCTCTGACAACAGAGGCTGCATCCTAATTTTCCGACACAGAATGCTTGAAAAACCTGCGCTGCTCCTCCCTCACCACCCAGTACGGAAAACCATTAACCCCGCGATCCGGGAACAAAGCACGGAGCTCAGCCCGGACCACCGCTGGCTGCAAGTCATATCAGCTCCCATCATCCACCAGACCCTGAGCAGCAACACTTTGCATGAACTCCACTTTATAAAACATTCATAACACCTCGAAGACTGCCGCGTTAGAGCTGCACATATCGAGGGACGCCATAAAATTACTTCATTTCTTATGTCACATCTAACTAGGAGATCATATTACCGACTGATACTTGATGATATTGCAGTGATTTCATTTGTGAAGTGGATTTTCAAAATAAAAGTCCTCCTGGCAATAGCTGTTATAACTGGATTACATGCTTTCTGGTTAGCCATGACTAATTGTGTTGTAAAGCTGTTGTCAGACATTCTATAGCTTTTGTTATATGCGCCGACACTGTTGAATTCCCATCTTTCCAAGTGTTTCTATTTCTCGTCTCTTTCTTGTCCTCTGCATCAAATAAACATCGGCATGAGGATTAAATTAGTGCTCATTAATGTGTCGTGTGTGTAGCTGTTCGCAAGTTTTTTCCAGCTTGTTAAGTCATTTGAGTTTTGTAGTTTCACTAAAGTAAGGGAAATAAAAAGCCTTCAAAAAACGTTAAGGCATGTAGATCTAGACATGAAGCCAAAAGTGCACTCATGGGTCAAGTCGCATTTTCAATCTAATGAACATAATGAATGATAAGTCTCATGTCTCAAGTTTTCATGAGCAATTATCTGAATCCAACACATTATGCAAGGTATAACAGTGGAGAAAGAGTGTAATTAAATGAATATGGAGAAATACGTGAATTGTTTCCCAGTAGAGGGAATAGTAGAAATATCCTCTGCAATAGATTAATCTACCGTTTTAACATAATACAGAAATGCATACAGGAACAATTGGCATGTAAACACACTTTAAATGTTTTATAACTATAAATATGAATGGATATATTTATGATGAGTAGAGCTTTTTATCTCTATTTCATCAATTTCAATTCGTTCATTGTTCTGAAGGTCATTAGAATATTACATTCCACTGTCTAAAAATAAGCTGATGCTGTACTTCAGTGACACTGTTTGTATCGCAAAATATGGGGACGAGATTCAATGTCTGCCACAAATATTTGTTCCTTGTAAACGATGTAATTATTGGAACATTTCATGAATCAAAAGATGGAGATGTCTGAAATATAACAATGACTAACTGTCTGCTCTGTCATGAGTAATGTTGATCAGCTCATCCTGCCAAAATGTAAAAATCTAAATATCTAAACCAACTTGATAATATAATAATGACAGAAGACTGCAGCTCAGGTGATAATAAGATGATAATAAACAATTCAGCACTTTTCATTCAAGCTGTCGTGACAGAGGGAGTTTCATTTTGTCCCAGATTAGGGCTGATATGGGGATGACTGCTGTCGGGGCTTTAAAAGCCATGAATTCATGATGAAAGCCGTGAGGACAAGGCTTCCTTTAGATCTTTGATTATTGTTAACAAATGAGTAGAACACGCTGGTGGGCTCAGACACGTTCAGTATCGAACAAACCATCCACATGTTGGGTGGGAGGTAATGTATGTTAGCCAGCGACTGTAGCTTACACAGAGGAATCACACTCTTCTGCATACTTATGTTAACAGTAACGGATCAACGTGAACCTGTGCTGCCCATTATAATGTCTCGAATGAATAAACTGAAAGGTGAAGTGACATAATGGGATGTGTTTCATACAAAGACTTAACACGTTTCTACGAGACAATAACATCACTTATGTCAACACAGAATAGAGCAAAGATTCACAGAATTTGTCAGAATTATTTACCCATTTGTAACACTTCATTTTAACCCCATATGTAGCGTTTATGAGCAGTTATTAAATGGTTTATAACACTATATTTGTAAGAAGATATAAGGACTTTTGTAAGTGGCGTATAAACATATAATGAATGATTGACAATATAGGATAACATTAAATATTTGTTCATATTTAATATAAATGTGCAATATATAGTATTTATTATGTCTACTAATTATATTGTACTTATATTTATTAATGAAGTACTTAATGACGGAGCAAACTAAATCTGATGAAGGCCACCGGATGCAGCTGAAAGCGGCCCTTCAGTTAAATTTGTTTGTCAGACTATTTCCGAGGTCTAGAATGAAACCTCTGAGCTCAGCATGTCTTCATGAGTTTTGAACACATTTATAAACACTTTTAAACCTACCTGTGAATTATTTGTTCATGTGTATAAACTGTTAATAAATGTTTTATTTACAATTACAATTTACAATTGATTCATTGTTAATAAACCGCTTATAAATGCTGAGTAGTTTTATGTGAAGTGTTGGAATTTTACCAAAATAGATTCTACTATTGCTGTGTTTTGAAGGGTTACAGGTTAAAAGCGATGCAGGTAAGTGGATCCTCTTCAGCAGTGATGCAGCATTCATGTCATATAGCTTAGAGAGTAGTAATAAGAGCCTCCCACAGTAGTTGAAAATGCCATTCACCTGAGCTTTTGGGTCATGAGAAATGATTTCTCTTCCTGAATCCTGGTGTCACTGACAAGAAAAATACAAAATGATACGTTCACCTTTAAATAAACCTAAAGAACTGCATGACCCTCAGTCGTTTTTTTTTGCTGACATGAAAAAATAACATGACCGCATACAGCTTGCTGAACGTGTCATCTGTGGTTTACATTTCTATGTTTGGCTTTCTGTAAAACATGAACTCCATAACAACGTGCACATGACATGAGAAAAAGCTCATGAGGAGAAGCCAAAATCTACAGAGCAGACCAATCACTGTCTTTAAAACTTCAAAGTGCTTCAAATACGAACACTTCCTTTTCTTTCATTATTCCGACATGACATGAACACAGCGTGAGCCTTTTGTTTTTGAGCATTATTACACACAGGAATAATTGTGCAATAGGTGGTGTCTTCATGTCGGCATGTCAAAGACACAAATAATCAAAACAATTGTGTCTTTTTAAGAAAGATTAAAAAATATCAACAGCAAACAGCACCTAATAAATGAACTGCAGTCAAAAACCAAATGCCAACTATTTACAGCATTTCAGGATGAAATAACGTGCTTCCCCTTGATTAACAGTTTCCACATGATTAACCCCCCTCCCTCCGCTCTGCTGAGGTGTCTCACTGCAGCATTGTGTGTGAGGGTTTTGGAGGGAGCTTCCCAGCTGTTTTGAAATCCCTGTGACTGTGATTCAAACACAGCTTGCAAATGCTACGCTGAGCTCAACGAGACCTCTCTGAAGCCTGGGAATCCAACCCTTGCTGGGCACAAAGACGACTTTGATTTCTGATGAGTAAAATAAACATCATGCTTGTACATGTTACCAGAATCTGCTGACTGTGTCTCTGGAAGTGGCCTCCGGGAATCTCACACTGAGGAANTGTGTGTGTGTGTTTACAGCCCACACATTCATGGGGGTGTGTGTGTATTTTCTGCAGTAAAATCATCGGCAGATGAATATACGCAATTTGTGGTTTTTATGCTTTGCAATATCCATGTGCAAAATAAATATATGTATATATTGCTAAAGTGTTGTTTATTTCAGTTCATATCAAACTGATTGTAGAATGAATAAATGAATGAATTTATTTTTTATTTTCATTTCATACCATTGAAATGGTCCATATACCACATAAACAAAGACCTCCAGCAGGTGACATTCAGGTTTCAAAAAGATCATTGCTGTATGTTACATACTTTACACGGTTCCTAAAGCAACGAACAGAAGGATGTTTTAGAAACACAAAAGAAAAGCTACCTGTACAGCACATTTTAGCTATGTTAGTGGTGTGGCTCTATGAATGTTGGCCTGTCTGTAGGTTGTTCCACCACTTTGTGGAATAACTATTGTATGGATTGCCATTAAATTTTGTACAGACCTCCGTGGTCCCCAGAGGATGACTCCTGTTCACTTTAGTGATCCTCTGACTTTTCCTCTAGCGCCACCATGAGGTTTTAGACTGTAAGATTGATATCTTACATGTAGCTCAAAAAACCCACTGTGCCTAAGTACAGCCTCACAGAGCCACTAGCATGGTCGTAGACTCTCAGTCTAGTTTCTTAATGACCACTCATCGTGAAGATACAATTTCAGAAGCATAAGTTTCATCGTTTTTTCATTATTTCAGCATCTTTTTTAGTTCTACTGAGTAACCTCATTCTTAGGTCCTACCTGTACACAAATGACACAAATTGCATTTCATTTTCCATTTCATTTAACTCACATATTTCTGTTTTGTTCAAGACATAATGTTCCTGTTTCCACATGGTAAGATACCACACCTCAGTTGTTCACACAGAGATCTTTTCATTCATTGCACATCATTTTCAGTACTAAATATTCAGTTTTGATTAAACCATATTTTCTGAGTTTCTGAATAACAAAATCTGAAATCAAATCAATATTCATTTTTTTCAAAATATTTGCTTCCTCACGCCCAACTTATTCAAATAACAGTATGCCTATACTCTGCCCAGGACTGCATGGGGATGGTAGACTCACAGTCTACTGTTGTTCATACCCAGTCATACCAGTCGGTTCCACAGTCTACTCTTACAAACAACCTTCATTTTGAACCCGTTGACATCCTTTGCAAGCTTTAAATCCCCAAACCTGAGCAGCATAGTCCAGCACAGGGCAGACATGCATTGAAGAGTTTAGTGTCCATGGAGAAACTAAATCATTGAATTTAGTTTTAATATGACTCCAGCTGAAGCCTTAGCTTATATATGCAGTTATCCCCATTATATTTCTTTTCTTTGTGTGATACGTAGATAGTTGCCACGTGTTATACTATTCATTAGTGACAGAAAACATAAATGAAATCTTAAAATGCATTGATCACTTCTAACATAACCCTATTTCTGAACATCAACATGGAGAAATTTGCTCAGATGTTTCAGGCCTCTGTATGCCCTGATACAATAAACCACAGTCGATAGGCCTCGACACTGATCATAAACACACACATACAGTATACTGTATATATCTTCAGTTTATTGATTCATCTTTATTTCACAGTCTCACACAACAATGATGGCGGCCACGGCTCGCCACGCAGCCAGGCGAGCGTGCACCTCCTCGTGTCCTGCCATGCACACTGAGCAGCACATTGCAGGAGTAGAAAACTTGAATATACAGATGTCTCCGTCCCTCACAGGCTCACTGGTGCCTGCACTCAAGACAGCAAACACACAGCACTGCTGCTGCTGCTGCTGCTGCTGCTCAGGCAACAGCCTGTCAGACAGACATCCAGACAGGCTTGTGTCAGAATTAGCTGCTGGAACAGAGAAGACAGGGCTGCTGTGTTCTCACTGTGTTAAGGAGAAAGTGTTTCATCTATGAGAAGCTAGTTCAAGACAGAGATGGAAACATTTCAGGCTGGAAAAGTGACTGACAGCTCTTCATACCAGAGGCCTATAAAAAAACTAAATGTGTGAACAGTTTGTAAACCTCTGAAAATGGATTTTAAATAAGTCTTCTCTCCAGATGGTCCTCAGCTTCATACAATAAGAAATGTCACAGTAACAATGAGTCAGTAACATTATCTCTCTGTGCTCTAATATTCTCAGGCCTAATACTCCTGTGCAGACCTCAACATCAGTTGATTGGATGAAAGAACTGCAGTGCTGCCTCATCACCAGAGAGAGCTGTGGCGCCATCTTGTGGTAGATGTGAGGACATCAACACCAATACCACCAGTATCATTACAACCACCATCCACCCTCCGTCCTACCGTTGTTTCTCTGCTTTCCTTACTAAGCTTCACTCCTTCTAGAGTCTAATATAAACGAAGGCCAATCTTGACATAACAGGACACACACTATACTACCTACCAGCACCCCACAAAGTCACTAATTAAGATGTTATATTGTTTAATAGAAGTTTTACAGAAGTGTAAAGATGACAAGTTGTGGTTTTGTGGGGGTTACATGACAGACTATTTATTGGCCAGGTAACTTCCTAGAGACAAGTTTCTAGTCTTTGTGCTAAGTTAAGCCAGCCATCTGGTTGTAGCCTCGTATTTAGCGTACAGATATGAGAGTGGTATCCTCTTTAAAGACCCTGCAGTCTCACACAGCAGCTGAAGTTGGGCGGCGCTGTGCTAACAGTTATGTGACCGCATCAAATTTAATGTACTAATAATATTATGATAATGATCAACTTTATTTGTATAGCACCTGTAAAAGACTGTCCGAGTGGTGGAGGGAGAACATATGGAGACCGGAGTAATCTTCACCTGGTATATGTTTTATTTGTAGTTCACATCACACAAGCAAGCAGTTCAGGCTCGAGTTGTGAGGTTGTGGAAAAAACTATATACAAAAATGAAAAAAACAAACCAAAAACAAAACAAAAGCAAACTTATAAAACTTTTGAAAAGAAAATGAGGAAATCTATCAGTCAGCAAACGAAAACCCTGTTTGGCAGTTTGGACCCATGACCAGCAGGTCATATGGATGGGAGCTCACTGACCAAACATTTTGGTTAATTGAAGTCGATTATAACCGGTCAATTAATTTGAATTGAATGTATCAATAAATGAATTGAGTAGTTATTTCATTAACAATGTGAATGTTGACAGTATGTATACTGAAATGACCAGAATGACTTCTGTTAGCAGGTTAGCATGCTATACCCACATGTGCTTACTATGCTAACATAAATCAGAGAGGCCTGGGCTTCACAACCAGGACTACAGATCTATTGTGCCGGCAGGATGATAAATAATAGAACATCAGAAACCAGGATGTGCTTGGCCAGTGAGCCGCCTACTCTGATAGGGTATGGGTCAACGCTGTGACAGCACCTTTCAAAACAAAGTTACAAGGTGAGTTACATCTATAAATAAAAGATATAAACTTGTATAAAAATGATAAAGTTGTAACACCCTCACAGATGCAACAAAACTAACAGGAGAGTGAGAGAGATGTCAATCAAGCATATCTGTCTACACCCACACAGTCCTGGGAACAGTGGTAGAAGAACTATTCAGACCCTTTACTTAAATGTCCCCTGTGACTGATATATTATCATATATAAACTATTAGCTTGTTAATACTGATGCATCAAGCAGCATTTTGCTTTTGTAGCTGATCAATGTGGACTTTCTTTATTCACAGTTAGGTGGTTCAGTGCAGTTTTCATTTTTTGGACTTTGCATTCTGCTTTTATGTGAATTGAATATTGGATCATTTTTCATCCTTGGGCCTCAACAGTTATTTAAATGAAAACATCTGAGAAGCTTAGAGGTGAACTGTCTCTTTGGTGGAACTGCTAACAACTCATTGACATCTGACATGTGACCGGTGGCCCCAACAAGACACTGCTGCTTTTATACGGGGTTGTATTCTCTCACTTTGCAGCATTTTTTCTAAATGTTGTGTTGTCAAATTGGTGAAGATATTTTCTTAATTTTCTTGTTTTTTGTCTGTTTGCATGTGTTTTCCTAATTTGCAGCGCGTTGAGCTCTCAGGGGCACCATAGCTTTAAATGTATTGTCCAGTGCTGCGAGCAACACAAACAAAGTTCTGTTCACTTCTATTATTTTGTGGGGGTAGAAATGACAGATACCTCAAAACCTGGATGAATAAAACCAAAACTATCTGCGTGGCTCAACACCACTGGAGGTAAGTGAGAACATATGTTTTCTGTGATGTGTGAGTCACTGCATGGTGACAGCCCTGCTCCTCTTTAAATAATATCAGTTAACAAGCCAGTGCTGACAGATCGACAGCATTTTCTCCCGTATAAAATCAGGCTAAATTATCATACAGAAAACAATTCCTTTTGTTATTACGGGGCTCCTGCTGAAATTTCCTGATTGCCATACAGAAAATATGCAACACATCACAGTATTAAATATGGCAGAGAGAGTAAACAAACATTTTGGGATTGTGACCAGCTGTGGGCTGAAGTGAGTGGCCACAACAGCTTAAAGATGTAAATGAAGTTAATTTGGAGAACCACAGTGTTTACAAGTTCAGAAGAAGAACAAGCTCCACTGGCTGCCACGCTGTCAGTATGAATTAGTCTGACGTTGCTCGTACCCACAGAGATCTACCAGCAGGTGACAGTAATACACATTTCTGTATCTTGACTACTGCAGTGTTTCTTTCGTCACTGCAGCTGGGTTTCGTAAGTCGCTTTATGCAGATACCTTCCTGGAGAGCCCATCCTCTTCCTCAGCCTGATGGGGTGCGTATGCTCTTATGAAGATGTAAGATTGTGGTTCATCACTGATTTATTTCCAAGATCAGCCAGTCTGGGAATCAGCACACAATCAACACAGCCCCATAAAGTAAACATGATGTGAGTGCTATCACTTCACTGATTACAGAGTATTTCCCCAAAGATGTAAAGCAGAGAGTTGTTCAAAGTTAGATCAAACAGTGAAGCACTGCGAGGGAATTACACAGTCAAAACATACAGACGGGTGACAAATTAAAGGAAAAACCAGCATAAAGTGTCTCAGTAAGGTGTAGGGCCACCACGTGCCCCCAGAACAGCTTCAATGCTCCTTGGCATTGATTCTACAAGTCTCTGGACTCTACTGGAGGGATGAACACCATTCTTCCAAAATATATTCCCTCATTTGGTGTTTTGATGATGGTGGTGGAGAGCGCTGTCTAACACGT
>NTHP01000108.1:1410033-1425967 GCA_003416845.1 Oplegnathus fasciatus
AAAAAAAAACAGAAAGGGGGGGGGATTGAGATCCAGGGTCCGGGCTGTTCATAAAACATTCGGGGCTGTAGTGTCGGACGCCCAGGCATAACGATGCCACTGCTTCCCACAATGCCCTCAAGCACTGAATCAGCCAATAGCAGGCCTCTAAAGTGATGTGTCACGGCTGCACCACATCAGTCATCAAAGCTTCATGCACACATGATTAAGACTACCCGTCTTTCATTGTGTCCATCATTGTATATGCTTCAATATGCTGAATCATGCACGAAGAAAGTTTTTATATTTCCCCTACAGTCATGTTGACAACATCAGTCCTAGTTGGAATATTATTCATAAAAATAAAAAATGAGTTAAAGGAGGATAGATGAACCATTTTAAGCTGTGGATACATTGTTTTTAATAATAAAGTATATATATATCTGTATTCAGAGGGTTTATACTCTGGTAGAGGGTTTATCTCCAGCTCTTCAGTCCCTGTGAGAGCAGTTGGTGCTGGTCAATTTTTTAATGAAGTGAGGAGGAGGTCCTAGCCATATGAAACCCCAATGTCCACCAGGAGACCTGTATTCATTATATCAGCTCTAATTCATCTTGATGACAAGGAGTTGACCTATAAAGACATGTTTTCTTCTTCTGTTCATATGAATTCACAAGATACAATAATTGCAAACAGCTGGTGCGTCTTTCTCTTTAATCTTCTCAATAGTTTAATTAATTTACGAGTCCAACTGGTCAGCACACAAACAGCAACCTGCTCTTTAATCTCTCTTTTTAGTTTGATTAAACACCCACGAGTGAGCTTTCTGAAATGGACTCATTTGTGTTCTTGAGGCTGCAGTCTGAGTCTCAGTTTGATTGAGAAATGTCACCTTCACTTCCAACATGATTACTTTCTCATCATTCTGATGTCCCTTTGTGTGGGGACAATTAAAATGCTGGAAAAGCTGAAAACATCATGAAAATACCTGAATCAATGCCTGCAATTCAACGGCTGAAACTAAACTCACTGTGATTAGTTAATATGGATCATCAATTAATGATTGTTAACTCAGTTACTTCCTACATTTATTTATATGTCATCAAATCAGACCATCATTTTAGGTCCATGCATTTGATCAGCCTCTCTGAAAGCAGAACAGTACCTGTCCTCATAGAAATATGACACTAATGTTTGTTTTTTTTTAAATCAAACTGGTGGTCAGATACAAACATCTACTATATCTGTGTTCAGCAGCTAGTCGCTAACTTCATCTGTCTGCTGTTTGGTGACGGGCACAGGTAGCATATAGTCAGTTTGTAGAGCTTTTTTGCGGGAAGCAGCTGCCTGCTGTAGTCAAAAAACTACAAAATGAGAGTGTCGAGAGTCAATTAAACCAGTAGAGTAAGCCGTAAAACAAAACAATGGGCTGAAAGATGCTAAAATGCTCTGCTGAGCTGAGGGGAGCTGCAGAGTCAAGTGATCAGTCGTGTGATTCATTGTTTATATTAAAAACACTGATTGTAGCCTCTTTCAGCAGCTGTAAAGTAGCTGTTCAAGGAGAAGTCTGGGAAAAGCTTGATGTTGTTTTAAAAGTACACTCCCTGATTTTGTTGTAGCATGCTGGGATTATGACTAAATGACTGATTACTGCCCACCAAAGTATCTTTCAAATATTTTCCTTTATTTCACAAGCTACAAATGTATTTGATAGTATACAACAAGCCTACTGATGTGGAACTTTGGTTCACTGGAGCCAAATCCACTCAAATAATGAGAGTTTAATCTGTTACCAACCACAAATCGATCACATTCTAGCTTGGAAACTGCTTGCTACTATTTAAAATCTAGATTTTTAATTTTCTTTTACGCTAAATATCTCACAGATTTCTCACTTACCTAGTTATTGCAGCCATCCTCTAATGTTAACTGCAGCGGAAATTCATACAGTCTCTGGCAGCTTCCAGGCTTTCCCCCTCATTCATTATCCATGATGACAAACAAAACCTGTTTCAACTGCAACCAAATCACAAACTGAAATATAATTTGGGTGATATTTGTTGTTGTTATGGGTTTTGTAATCTGTGTTATTATATGACTGTGTGCTGAGATGTCAGTTTTGGTTAAAAANNAAGAAAAGAAAAAAAAGAAAATGAAAGGTTTCACAAAAGTTACTGTCAAAATGGATCCCTCCTGCTTTCTGTTCCGTGGCTCTGACTTAGAGCAAAAGACAGACATAGAAAATAAATGACAAAGTAGAATTGAGAGCTAGATGAATGCAGTGATACTGTAGGTTGCTCAAGACCAAAAACAGGTACATTTTTCAAACAATCGGTTAAAAAACTTTTATCTCATAGCAAAATTAACTGTCATGAAATTATTTGGGATCTTAAAGGGATATTTAGGATTTTTTGAAGTGGGTTACTGTTAGGGTTAGGGTTAGACACATACAAGAAAATAAAAATGAGTGATTATGACAGCAACTACATTGTCTTAACCGTAGAACTTCCATATTCCTACGCATATGCCCGTTCTGTCTACATATGCAAAAGTTCTTCTTCTGTACACTCCGGTTCATAAAGGTATCCTCTTGTCTCCACAGTGAACGGCATTTCGTCGTTGCTGTCGTAATCTCTCATTTTTATTTTCTTGTATGTGTTGTCTCTTCCTGATCAGCTCCAGCACCCCCGCGATCCTCTAAGGATAAGCGGTATAGCTAATGGATGGATGGATGTTGTCTCTTCCAAAAACCGCTGACCCAAACAGCTGATCGGCGTAATACAGTGCACGGCATGCGTAGGAATACGGAAGTTCTACAGTTGAGAAACTGTAGTGCCGGCTGTCTGACGGCAAAGTATAGCAGTGAAAATGTTCTTAATATAGCGTATACTTAAACTGAAGTTTTTTTTGGTGGGCCTTTTTTTAGGTGGCTAAAATACATTTTTACTGCTGTCCCCGTCCACAGCAGTACACTGTTTAGCTCTTTAGGTAGCCTACTCTGGGCTGCTTCTCCAAACTCGGAGTGCGCTGACCGCCATCTACTGTAGGTAAGACACTGACTGTTGATAAGTACCTCATACAACCCCACTTCAAAAAATCCAAACTATCCCTTTAATGTACGGTGATATGCTAGTTATGATAGCCTGCCTGAAATGATGGATACAGACAGACAGGTTCATCCTCATTTCCTCAATTAGAAACCGAAATGTAAAAACCTATACTGTAGTTTAAGATATTAACACATCGCCTATCACTGTTCTTGACAATCCATTGAATATTTCTTGAAATATTTAAGGAGTATTTCTTATTATGTGCAGTATGTGTTTTCCACTGCTGAACTGACTGGCTGTGAAACTTATATGATAGCGTCCTCAGTGTTTCATAACCCACTGATAAGAGCAGAGAGGCTGCAAATGAGGAAAACAACATATGTCTGTCTGAACTGTGTGGGTGCTTGTTAAGCACTGAGGTCAATATGCTATTTTGGTAACACAATATACTAGGCTTGATCACAGGGTGGCACTGTCACCTAGTACCCACTACAGTTTGAAAAGTAGCACCATAAGTAGAATATAGCATAGACATACTGTTTTTCATAATAGTATTGCTTCTGTGCTGCTGCTCAGTCTAAATACTTTTAAAGTAACATGTTCACATATAAAACTGTAGATTTTGCACACATCAGATATACATAAAACGCCTAAACTAGGATTCTGATTGCACAAAGAACAGGCTTTGATGCAACTTAATTTAATCATTTCATCGAAGAACAATTATTTTAGGTGTTGGATGTCAGGTGTGCATAGTGAAAGTCTTTCCACATGCAGAACTCCTCCAAAACAACCAATGAAAATGCCACACAATTAACAAAGACAAGTACAGGCAGTAGTGGAAGAAATATTCACTTCTTCCTACTCAAGTAAAAGTAGCAATACTACGCTAAAAATACCAGTAAAATCCTACAATTAAAATGTAAGTAAGTGCATTAAAAATGCATCAGCAAAATATATTTGAGTATCAAGAGTAAAGATACTCATCATGCAGAATGGCTCCTTTCAGACTGTCACAGTATATTATAATGTTACATATTATATTATTATGTTATTACTGATTAATATGCAGGCAGCATTTTGGTGTTGTGTTTCATTATGGGCCTAATTTTAAGTGTGTAAGTATAAGTTTACACTGTGTTGGGCAATTGCACCTGTAACAGTGCATCATATAAAGTGATTGATCTTCATCCGTTAAATAAGTAATAAAAATAGCTGTCAGATAAATGCATTAAAATAGAAAGTGCAATTTCCCTCGAAATATTGAGTAGAAGTCTAAAGTAGCATAAAATGGACATACGGTACTCAAGTAAAGTAAGTACCTGAAAATTGCACTTAGGTACAGTACTTAATGTACTTTTACGTAATGTAAATGTACTTAGTTTCTTCCCACCCCTGAGTACAGGCTTTTTCCTTTTACATGCAGGGTTTTGGTGGTCAGTGCACTTATTTTTTTTAAACCTGTAATATGTTGCACACAAACCTTCTTCCTCCCTCTTTATCCTCCCTTTTGTGATTCGACTGAAGCCTTACTGATATTGACATTGTGTGTCCTTTGAGATTCCTGTGAGCTGTCAGGACTGGCTCATCTCACTGCCTGTGCTGCCCAAGTAACAAGCTTGACTCCTGTCCATGTGACAGGAGAGAGAGGGGGCTCGCCCAGCCTGAACATCATCTGCAGTCTGGCTACATCCTTCTTTTCTCTGCCCTCCTCAGGTCTCTTCCACTGGAACCTCATCATCGTAGTCAAATTTGTATTCTCTTTCATTGCATGTTTAATCACTTTATGTTAGCAAATCAACAGGAGAAAAAGCCAGTAAAGACATCACTTTTGACATCACATATTTTTGAAGCAGATGGTGTCGGGTGTCTTAATATAACCCAGACTAGCTGTCAGTCCATTCAGTGTTTATGACAGACACCTGACTGTGAGGCCTTATGGCACTGCTTCACTAATTAAGCTTAGTCTCAAACTCATTCAACCCTCTGGGAGTAACACAACTGTTAAAGACAATCAACATGATGAGCCTGCATGCTTGTCAACCAGCCCTCAGTGAACTACTTCCAGTTTTAGCAACTGATAGTGTTCAAACAGTCGGATCACATCTGACTGTTGTTTCTTTTTGAAAGACATTTGATTAATTTCTAACTAAAAGACTGCTCCTGTTTTCTCACCTACAACAACCCAAATACTTCAACATGCGCTCACTGATTTTTTTTGGCCACTTGCGGGCAACGCAGCAAGCTATAAACACAACAGTGACGATATCACCTTATAAAGTTCTTACATGTTAGCAAAGAGTTGTACACATAGCTCCAGGTATGGAGCAACTTTAGCTTTCGTTTGGAGTCATGTTTCTTGTGCCCTGATGAGTCCAATATTCGCTCTTCTTTTAGCTCTGTTTTGGTCTCCACCACCTCCTGAGGGAAATATCTGCCTCTTTAGCTGCTAAATGCTCCACTAAGTTCACCAAATAGTCGCTAACTTGGTCGGTCTACCAGTGGGTGCTGAGCGGGTAGTTTACAGTGGGTTTGTCACACAAAAAATACAGCTTCTCATATCCTACATGGGAGCTTTAATGAAGACGTTGGATATTCCACTGCACCACAATATACTGCATGTTTCTGGTTAAAGACAAACTTTACAAAGGATGACACAGAACAGTGGTGCTTTTAGTTTGAGGTAACAACACTTAAAAGAACAACCAGGTTTTTCCCATTTTGTAGCTTTTCTGTAAATCTAATAATAAACAGTTAAATCTAATGCTTGCTGGGATATATTGTACAAATATATATATACTGTACATGTGAAGTGAGCTAACAGTCCTGTGTTACTGGTGCAGACCAAGTTGGAACAAAGCTAGTTAAACTCCCTCTTTCTGTAGTTTTGTTTGAGAGCCTGTCAAAGATATGGATGGGACTGACATAATATTATGAATGTATTCACAAACAGTTTTTGTTGTGAGTAGGATGTTGGTTGACCTACATGGTAGTTTCTGAGGCTGTAATTTGTGGTGGTTTGATGTATGAGAAGATAAAGCACTTCAGGGTGATGTAGCCCCCTAGATGGAACTGCTCATGACACCAAGAAGCACCGATCACAACCATGTTACCCTGTCGGCCAGAAGAGCCGACAGCACTGTGTCCACCCTCTCGATCAACCTGGTTTTTATTTGGATACCTTTTGCTTTTGCAAAATCATCTCCATGAGAAAAGGCTGAATTTCCAGATTTAAACACTGCCCCCAATTTTCATTCTCTTTGCATTCAAGCGCTCCATTTCAGATGTTTCTGACAGGTGTGCAAGGAAGAGGTCCAGTCGAGACCAGCATGCATATGTGAAGCTTCTGCACAATGCTGCAGCTGTATAGATACTGTAAGTGTTATAAGGATCTGGTTCACAGCAGGGCTGTGAACCAGGGATTGAGTCATAAATCCAGGGATTGAGTCTGTTTCTATTGGATTGGATTTTGGTGTGACATTCAATCTTGGTACTTGTAGCTCAGGAAGGACTTGTCCCTGTGACACTGGGTGGACACAAAATCATGAAACCTGTGCAGCCCAATATAACAGCCCAGGAATGAATCCTACCTTTGTGAAACTTTAATATTCACTTTTGTTGCCAGTGTCAGTGAGGTGTTAACCTACATGGTCATTTTTAAGACCAGAGTTTATGATGTTTTCTTGGATTTTGTTATATTCAAGTGTCCTTGATGTTTTGTACAATAAAATCTCATACAATAAAACAGTCTCAACCAAAATTTTAAGTTTTTTTAAGCTCTGTTCCCTTTATTGTTGCCAAATTAATCACATACAGCCTCAGACTCTTTATTCCTAGATTTTTATCTAGCCTTTCAAATGTCAGTACCAAGCCAGGCCACAACTTTATGGATTAGAAAATCAGTCATTTGTTATATTCATGTCATCATTTTTTTCTATAAAGCACAATCAGATCGAGGTGGGTATGTCTCAGTCTAAAATGTTAAAAGCATGTTTCACTGCAGTGTCTGCAATTCAGCCACCAGGTGGCACTTTTCTTCCAGTTTATATCAGAAACAATTAAAGTGGTAGATCAGCACATCTACAAAAAAAAGAGTTCTTTTGCTCAGATTTGAACAGTGAGTGTTTGCTTTCTTTTAGCCTCTGTTTGTGGTTACAGACTGAACACTGGCTACACAGACCATCTGAACACCTCCCTTTGGAAATGTTCTGACAAACCTGCCTCAGTATGAAGGCCAACAGCTAAATACACAAACCTGTTGAGATAGTGCCTTGGTGAAGTGAAAAACATTTCAAGTAATGCGATTATAAACAACTCAATGTATTTAATGAAATAAAGTACTCATAGAAACAGCTGGGTTTTGTTTACAGTTTAAAGCATAAAGCACAAAACATATTTCTGAGTTCATGTACAGTCAAACTAGTTGCATGGAGAGTTCTTACAGCCACATGTAGCAGCTTTGAGGCTTTTATCCATCATGATTGCAAACCTGTAGCAACCAGTGGATTCCCGCAGAAAGTCATTATAATCTGGGCAATGCTAATGCTGTGGTTGTCATCTGTGTTAGTGTGACTTGTAATTTTTATTAACATGGGTGTATGCTAAAAACACAATATATGTACCAAAGTGAAATCAGAAAGAGCCACAGAAAACCCTCTTCAACCAAAATGAGTCCATCCTGGAGTTACACACTCATATTTGTGCAGTCGGGCACTTTGCTAGATAATCTCAACTCTGCAGGCCAACAAATCACGTCAAATCCTCTCTGAGTATTTGTCATATTTGTGGCTCTCAGAGAGGCTGTCCCTGCCCCGAGGTTTTCATCACCATTGGATTTCACAATGAATTGTCATGTTTTCTCCAGTGACCTCCAGTGTGTTTCCACGACTCTTCAGCCATTCACAGTGCGTCTGACTTATCAAAGAGTCAGGCGGTCCACGTACATCAGCCAGTGTGTGTCTGTTCCCCACAGAGCAGAAGAAGAACTTCTCTCTTGCAAACCCCTGCTGGACCAGTCATTTAAAGGACTACGTGTATGACCTTTTCAGATCATCATCTGGGGAGGTATTCCTGTGGAAGTCTGCTAAAGTTCCTGCTCTGTAGTGCCTGGTCAACAGTATGAATGAAGGGGTCAATCATCTCTCTCATGTCAGGAGTGAATGGGTCAAATGCGGGCTGCGGGGCCCCCGAGCGTTTGAAATGCCCGTCCTGGTTGCTCTGTGCACAAAGCAGCCTCTCTTCAGTCATAGTGACGTTTAGAAAGGCTGTGATGAGACGGAGCTGAGGGAGAAGAGCCCTCTGCAGCTCCTCGTAATGCACCACCAGTAGGCGGCGTCCAAACTTCAGCCAGCTGAGAGCATGGGACGCCCACCAGGGGGCGTAACTGGAGACAAATTCTGGCCATTCTGCAGGTGAAAGAGAGTACAGTTGAGGATCATTTAGACAAGCATTATCATCAAGCATTATGTGATTTGTGAATATAACTCTTAGATCTTAACTGTTGAATAGAGTGACAGCATTTCCTCTGCTATATGTGTGGCATGTGTGGGGACAGAATGTTTATATTCAGAATTTCCTTCTTTACGTCTCAGAGTTCAAGAGATTGATTTAGGAGCAAAAATAAGTAAGATTTCATTTTGCTTTGGAGCACAGAAAATAATATATCTATATACAGTATAATAACACATTATAATACAATCTATATATTGCACAGATTTAGCGAAAGCCAACTGTTTACAGCTACTGTAGGTCTGTGGATTATCCAGAGTAGAGGTTTTCAGACTGTCAGGAGACATATTTTGTCCCTGATTGTTGTCATGTTGATGTGAGGGTTCACAAACTGCACAACTGGTCTCAGACCAGGTAGTGGCGGCTGGTCAATAGAGAGCGAACGTGTAGCGCCTCATGAGCCACAAAGCTTAATTCAGAATTAGCGAGCTGAATAAATTATTATCAAATATTTGAAATGAGAAAATGAATTGGGTTTGTTTTTTTTACTTTTTAAGCACTTTAATATTACTTAAATTAAGCTATATGATGTGAAATTAACCGCAAAAAACATTTTGTATTTTCTTTCCTAATGGGTGCCGTCCTAGCCGCAATACTAGCTTCCTCCTGATCCCACCTCCAACTAAAACAAGTAAACATGTTTAAAAAGGGTGCAGGAGAGCAAACAGTTCAGGAGTGACTGGCTTAGTATCAAGACCTCACTCAGGGGAGGCTGTGCCTGTTTGTATTTCGCGCGTCATCAATGATTGTAGCTTATCGTTTGAAAAGCAGAGACATTTGGCCACTCTGATCCACTCTTTTAAGAAATAAAATGTTAAATTAGGTCTAATATTTGTGTTATCAATATGAGGGGGAGACATTGTGGTACTTCGAGCTCCAACTATATTCAACTTCTTTCTGTTTACATCTAGCTATAGTACGGTAGCCTCTGTAGGACACACTACATGTGACAGTTATTAGCTATTTCCAGCTCCACTGGTCCAGACCAACAGATGGCCTCAATACAACAAAAAGGAGCGGTTAATAGTAAGATGGCATGGTATCACAGAAGCAGTAGGCCTGTAATTATTAAGAAGAAAAGCAGAATATGATGAAGTCAAGAAAGTTGTTTATTGTGTTTATGAAAAACGGTAAAGAATGCATTGTGTGAGACAGGCAAATCATGGCAAAATCTTGTAATCTGCATTAGCCCTGAGGTACTTTAAAACTCTTAGTGCCTGATTGCCGCAATTTGCATTAGAAATCATACCCCTCCTTCTCAAAGCCAAATTTTGATAAAGTATATAATACAGCCATTCTATCCTGTCAAATGCTTTCTCAGCATCCAGTGGTAGCAATATCACGGGATGCCTCTCTTTAGTTCTATGAAAAAGTCTCCTAATGTTACTGGAGGTGAGGCGGCCAGCAATGAAACCCACTTGATCAATATGATCAATATGATTTAAAGAAGAAACCACTCTCTCAACATGTATTGCAAGCATCTTCGCAAACACTATAATCATTGTTTAACGGACTGAGTGGACGGAAGTTATTCATCTACAAGTAGTCTTTGCCTGGTTTTGGCAACTGAGAAATCACAGCAGAACTTGTACTGTGCAGCACTGACTGACTGGCAATAATGTCATTATATAGTTAAGTGAGGAAGGGGATCAGTACATCTTGAAAACATATATAAAATGCAATACTATAACTGTCCTGATTGCAGCCTTGATCTGACTGAGGCACCTCTTTCTAAATATTCCACCTCAGTTTCTTTTAACACAGGCAAAGACAAAGTATTGAAAAAATCATCAACTTCTGTATAGTTTTGAATAATATTTCTGAAATGTCGAGTATGTTCAAATATTAGAGAGCCCTTGTTGTCATGAATGGCAGGAATCATGGATTTATTCTCCATTTATTTCAGTCTTAGGGCTAACAAACATATTTTTGTCAAAGTCTGTATAGTGCAAATGATGTTTCTTTATGCAATATAGTTTGCAAGGCCACCCTAGTGAGTAATACTAATTTCTTTAGTTCAGCCATCAAAGTGTGTTTTCTTACACATCTCTCCCTATTCTTGGCTGTAGCATATCTGATAATCCAGCCTCTACATGTAGCTTTAAAAGCCTCACCTACCATCTGAATAGATGAAACAATTCAAATTTACAACAAAAAAATTGAAAAAATATTTTGTTCTTTAACAATGACATTCTTTCTTGGGTTAATACTCTCGGGGGAGGAGGGAAAGGAGGGGAAACTTTTACAAAAAACAAAACATGTAAGACGCATAATAATGCCACTGGGCAAAAAACAACAGCACAAAAGAAAAGGGAGCTCTATCCCTCCTCTGTCCATGACCCAACAGAGCCTGGGTAAAGGTAATTGTGGACACCACATGAACAGAACTATAACCTAAACTGGGCCAATAAGAAATTAGATAAAATGAATAGCCCTTTTAGGGCAACCAGACATAGGTTTTAATCAACGAAAACAGTTACTTTTGCAACAGGAAAGTCACAAGCAATCAAAGATAAAACTGAAAACTTACAGGTTGGCACCTCACAATCCTCTAGTACTAACATTATCCAAATGCAGACGGGATAGGAGTCTTCAGATATTTGGATGCCTCATCAGGTATTTTATAGATATATTTGGTGCCCTCTAGTAACAATGAGCCTTGCGAGGTGCAGAAGGCCATAGTTGCCTGCTGCGCGGAGCTTCTTTTTTCTTCTGCTGTATTCCCACTGGGAGATCCTGGTAGACATGAAAAGGTTTGCTTTTCCAAGACAGGTTTGTCTAATTGTAAGCTGTTCTCAATAACAGCTGCCCCTCAGTTCATCTCAGTAGACGAATAATATATGGCCTTGGAGGTTCAGATGGGTATGGATGGGGGTGAAAGCTCCTGTGATATCTATCCAGTTCGGGCACTAGGTCGTCCTCACACAGCCCCAGGATGTACTGCAACACAGGATCGCTGGCAACTCTTTGCTGGGGTCGGCCTCCAGCAAACCTTCCTCTATGCCCCAAAGCACCAGGTTGTTCAAGGTAGGAAACTTTACGTTTTAGGCCCTTTACCTACTCGATGAGGTTTTTAATAGCGTCCTTACAGCACTTCAACTTCATGCTGGTTCTCTATAACCTCAATGTGCTCTTCTGCATTTGAGACTCTATTCAGCACTGACCTTGTTTCTTTCTTAAGATCTTTTATGAACTTATTTAGATCATCAAACTTTTGCTGGAAAGACTCCTTAATGCCTCTAACTTGATCCAGAAGATCTTGGGCACAAGAAAGTGGTTCTTCAGCCATGCTTGGTTTGGCAGTAGCACGCAGACGCCGCTCAATTTCACCTCCTGTCATAGTTTGTCTAGTTTCTCTGCAGTTTTGTGTTCTTGACATTCATAAGTTTGAATTTCAAAGTTGTGATCTCTTGGTAGTCGGGGGCTTTACATTTTCAATGCTGCGAGCATCACAAATTCTATTCCCTTCACTTTCATTGTATTTTGGTGAATTCAGAAATCTCAAAACCTGAACAAAGAAAACCAAAACTGTCTGCCTTGTGAGATACCACTCGAGGTACAGCAAGTGAGAAAATGCTTTTTTGTAATTTGGGTGAACCGACCCTTTAACATGCAGAATGACGTGTCAGATATCTCAGATTTTCTGTGTGAGACTGAATGGATGGTTCAAGTTCCATTCACTTGCTACCTATCTTGTAGGCTGTTATTTTCCTCCTGTGAACTACTCAATAGAAAAGCTTTCAGAGAGCACATGTAATGTATGTTACTGATCATGGAATAAAAGCTGTAATACTCAGGAGTGCAGTCTTCACTGTAAATATGTAAGCTTAGCTGCTCCTTGATGCGTTCACAGTCACAATCACAGAATGTCCTCTGGTCTACTGTTGCTATAACATCAACAGCAGGACATTATGCAGCAGTAACTACACTATCCTTCAGCAGAGCCATAAACCATTCGGCCATTATGTCTTTGTGGATTGGAGTGTATTACCTTTGCTTTTCCACTGTGCATCTGTGGCGTGTCCTAAATGTCCGGCACACTTGCGGTTGAATTCAGCCATCAGGGAGCGGTAAGGGTTTCGAATCAGCAGGATGGCAGAATCGAACATCTCAATCTCTTTCTGACCACTCTCGTGGGTCTTTACGCAGATGCTGCGGCCACTCTTCCAGTAGTCCTTCTCTCCTTTGAAACCTGGTACCAATGAATAAATGAATGAATAATGGTCAGCTGCGAGGCAATATTTCACAGAGCACTCACTCAAACACTCGTTTGAATAGTGGCGAGGCGCCCTCCCCACCTCTGTTGTACAGTGTGCCGTCGAAATAGAAGCTGCCAGTGTAGTAGCCGGTCACAAGCTCGATCAGGTGCCGTACCCAGGTGTTGCCTGCACCAGGAAAACTAGATAGAGCCACCAGGGAGCTGGATCTCTGTGGCAGAAACATCCTCTCTTTGCACCTGGAGTCTAGAGGGACAGACTGTTGTCAGTTTTAGTTATAAAACGAAGCAGAAATGCACCAGGTCAGAATATATCAGGAAGAGTGGCTGCAGAGAGTCCAAAATGGATTCACTTTCAGAAAAAAAGTAACACAGAACAAGTCATAAGTGACACAAATTACAGCATGGTTGCAAGAGTGAAGAAATGGATCAGAGTTGAGATTTTGGGTCTGATCTAGGTTTGTGATGAACACTGCTTTCAAGAGCAATTTCCTCCTCAATCATTCACTAAGTGTTCTTACCGCGCTAGTTTTATCTGAGGTTATTTTTACAGGCCTTTTTAAAGGAGGAAAGAGAGGCTGGATCTTTAACTGGTGTGCGTGATCTGTAAAAATTACTGACATGGCAGAATGGGACAGGATTAAAATACAGACGCGGTCTGGTAATTATTACATTGTCCCATCTCCCTCTGTAGAACCAATCAGAATGAGGTTTTAGTATTAAACAAGACCCTGTGACATGCATTGACACAGAGTTTTATCTGTATAACAAATATCTCACCAAGCACAGGTGTGTGATACACCTGGTAGTGGTCATGCTCAGTGGGTGCTGTGGGTATGGAGGTGCTGGTGACGTTCAGACCAGTGTTCCCCACACACTGCTGGTTGTCAGACTGCTGGTTGATACTGAAAAGAGAGGATGTCCACGTACAGAAACAGTGGGGCTTCTTGAACACAGCCAGCGGGAGCTCCTACAAACCAAAAGCACAAATGTTCCCCATGTTTTTTTATGACTCATCATACTTATTTTTCTCTCCAAAGATTTCTATATTCCACCCAAGGGTGATGTGTCAGCTCAGTTCTGCAGGAAAGTCTGCATCACATCCCCACGTTTCATTTTAGTTCATTATCTTTTCTCACTTTTCCAGTAACAGAAGGTCAAAATGCTCAATGTCAAAGCACGAGTACAGACACTGCAATGAAAATTTTACACATACATGCACACACCATACTGTGAGAATTAATCACAATGCAGTCACCACCAAGTGATGGGCAATATTTCTACCCGCCATTTCTGTTTTCGGAGTAGACTCAGCTGCATCCAGTAAGATCTCAGCGCAGGATCCAGACTATCTCCTTCTCATTAGAGGCACATTAAACCTTAAATATTCAGCAAAATCCAAGGAGCTCTGTGCTCCCACATGTGTTCTCCTGGGAGAGGAGACAGCTCTCTGAGCTATGGATTCTCCTCTCCTGGAAGTGGAGAACGGCCTGTATGCTGCAGAAACCTACGTATGTGCAATGATCATCAGGTCTGTAATTTCAGAGAACTAACTCAAACCTTATCTGTGCAGGTCTCGATGCAGGACTGTGTGGTTAGGTTGGGCTGAGACGAGTAGATGGGGAAGGTGCTGATGGTGCTCTTCGGCAACTTGAAGCAACCGCGGTGGTGAACATTTCTGACTGGAAAAAGAAAAATACACATGCAAAAAGAGTTGCAGGCTAGTGGCGGGATCACGAAAATGGATTTAGTAGAATTCACCTGCATTAACCAGCATTAGGAAGTATTTCCATTTATTCACTGACAAGGGCAAATAAAGGATCAACTGAGAAAAAAACTGTCAGATTAAAAAGAAAAATATTATTCGACATCAGGGTTGAATTTAAATTACCAGTCAATCCAAAGTATTTCTGCCCTAATTACATTCGTATACCTAACTGAATTCTGGTGTATAATATATTCACATTTCAGCAGCAAATCTCCAGAGACACCGAACCTTCTGATCATGAATATTAATACTGTATATGATATAAACTCCTTGCCAGCAACAATAATGTATAGTGTATATCTATAGTTGTGTATATCTTTAAAGAACCGTTTATGAAAGAGAAATGTTTACGTACCATCGGTATTGTTGAATTCTTCATGTAGCTATTACTATTACTAAGTGTCTTGGATTATAAGAGCCAATACACAATTCTAACTGTGGAGTCACAAGAGTTATACTGACATGTTCCTTAAATATCTTGTTCTTTTAAATGAAATGTGCAGTAGCTTAAATCATGGTGCATCACAGGCTAGCTGCGACATGCCCTGTGCAAAGGAGGGTAGACAAGCAGACAACGTGTTATCTTGTGATACACACTATAAACTCCAGAGTTGCCGCCTCAGAGAATATCCTTCAACAAATGTCATCAATCAGGTGTAAAGTTGCACTAAGCGTGGTTTTATGCATAAAAAGCACCTGTTAAATCAGCCTAAATCATGAAGTGGGAATAGAACAAAGCAAAGAGAGCAGGGATGGAAAGATTTGTTCCTTTAGCTCAGTCCTCATCACAGTCTGAGCGGACCAAAAGAAGTAAAATCGTGCAGTGAAAATCACTTGGCTTACAGCTTTTTGTGGAGCGGGGGCAGTTAGCTGTCCCACAACAGAACAAAAGAAATGCTCTAAACCAACCAGCACACTTGGTTTTTATTCATTATTTAGTTTAAGTTTAGAATTAATCTGCAAATCTGCAGAAGAGATGTTTTCAGAGTGATTTGAAAATGTGCCTTTATTACTTAAGTGGCTTACTACTGATGTTACTTCATATATATCACATATTTTACATTAAACTGAAAGCAGTGCGTGTGTACAGTATGTGTTGTGTTTGTGTGCGTGTTTTGTTTTTCTATCGGGTTGTCAAAGGAAACACACAAAGTGCTTTGCATTAAAGCAAAGTAGTATAACATTTACAATATAACAAGAATAAATACAATAAAAACAGTCGCTCTAAAGTGATGCTGTGGTTTAAAATTGCTTGTTAACCCCTGCTCTAGGGACTATTTCTAGCAGCAGGATGGTATATGTGGGATTGTGTTAAAATAACTACAATGTTAATGGTAATGAAGGAACATGTCACCCACTGCAACAGTGTGACTCACTAATGTGTTTTTAATAATTTTTGGACAACAGAGGAG
>NTHP01000108.1:1426043-1437460 GCA_003416845.1 Oplegnathus fasciatus
AGACTCATCCTTTGTCACAGTTATATGTTTAGGTGTGAGGAGTGCACAGTTTTTATTGACATTGCATTCTGCTGGCTTTTATTTATTTATTTTGAGAATTTAAGTTAGTTCAGCTCAGTTATTTCTTCAGTCATCTGTGTAGTCACCCACGGAGCAGCTCGTGCAGAGAATAGATAGCAAACAGTCCTGTGTCTTCCCTGAGGCAAGTTGACTCACATTTTCTGTGACCCGGCAGCTGCTCCTCCACCTTGTAAATGGAGAGTCGGCCCACACCACCACAGGGAGACCCCCTCTCACCCCGACACACCAGACTACAATCCTCCTCAGGAGCCCGTGGGCTACTGATCCGGTTCCCGCAGTGACATTCAGCACCATACTCCAGACCTGCAAACTGGTACCCACTAGCCACACAGACACACACAAATAAACACACAGTTATTGCCCTAGCCAAAAGCAATCCATAACCTCAAGCTATTGCCCCCAGGCTAAGCCATCCCACAGGACATTAGTTAACATTTCAAACTTATCATTTAACTCAAACTTCCCAGCATTAAACCTACAGTACAGTCTGTCCCCTGTGATATTTGTCAGTACTTCTCCTTCTGCACTCATCTGACTGTGTAATGCCTTTTTCTAGCTGAACTGCAGTCAACTCTGATCTGTACTTTACATATCAAGGCTGTTGTGACTCATCCTCTCTCTTTATCCTCCCTCCTTGGGACAGACAGGCACCTCATCAAAACTGACCTTTTCATATATGTCCTTTGAAGCTTCCTCATAAATTGCCTTGACTTTTTACTTTTACTCATCGCGGTAATTGGCCCGCTCAGGTAACGAGCACGACTGCTTTCCATGTGGATGGGGGGTGGGGAGGTGGGGGTGGGGGCTCAGTGGGCTTGAGATGTGAGCACCAACTCTCAGTCTGACTGCATCCATCTGTCCTCTGCTGTTCTGTTTCACCGGGGCTACACTGCTTCTTTGCTGCTAAGATATTAAAAGGAATAATTCAAGCGGGTCACTCCTTGAGTTTGCTTCGAAAAATCCACCTGCCTTTCCAAGTTTTCTTGCAGCTTTGGACAGTCATTTGAATGCCGCAAATTCAGCTCACACTGACCCAATCAGAGATTTTCACCCCACGGCCACAGGAAAGCACATATCTAGCCTCTGACTTATTCACCAACTGCTGTAGTCAGCTCATTAAGGTTTCTACACATACACACCTCCCTCCTTCCTTCTTCTGCAACAGATCAAGCCTTCTGTCCTGGCCTGCTCTTCACTCTCCCCTCTCTCACCCCCCTCATCTTTTACTGTCATCCAGCCACCTGGCTCTCCGCTGGCTCCAAACACAGGAGGCATTCATGGAGGAGACTGAGATCCAAAGCATTTACTCAAACAGCAGGCCTTCTGTGGTCCCTTCACAGGAGCCCGCTGCAAACGCATTACCTTTCTGAGCAGGTGTCTTGACACAGAGAACTGGTCATTTTGCGCAGGTCATAAAGCATGGTTCCTCCCAGGGCTCGATCACTGGCATTGTGCAGAAAACAACCGATGTAGGTTCCTGCATATGTGAAAAAAAAAAATACAGGAATAAAAAAACATTCAGACAATAATCCCTGTAAAGGCACTCAGCAAGTGCCCTCACAATTTTCAAAGTGTCCACTTGAAAAGTAGCTGATTAGAAAGTGTGTTTGTGTTACAGTAACATTTTGAGCTGAAATGATTAGTCAATTAATCAATTGGTCGGTCCACAAAAAAATGTCTTTAGATAATCATTTAATAATCAATTTGCCAAGCAAAAATACTAAACACTCCTTGTTTCTAGCTTCTAAAATGTGAGGAACTGCTTCTTGCCCTTTGTTTTATATGATTGTAAATTAAATATCTGGGGGGTTTTGGAATCTTTAGTTGGACCAAATAAAGTAATTTGAAGGTGTCACCTGGGGCTCTGGGAAATAGTAATGGGACACATTATTGACTAAATGATTCATCAATCAAACTAATTGACAGTTTAATCAATTGCAGCCCATTAACATGAATTACGCCAAATATGAAGTCGGTGTCCAGGTGTACTCTTTAAGCTAGATTCTGAGCAATGTGCACACCCACAATTAACCCTAAATGGATGTTGACACTCTTCTCTTTAACTTGATTTGGACATAAACCAGACTTACTCTGTCTTTAGTCTGGCAGTGGCAACGTCCTCTAACAGTGCCAAAGCAGCCTTTGCGTCATCACTTACTCACAGTAATTATATACACCAGCATGTATTGTGAGCCATAATGTCCAACTAATTTATAACATGACGAGGACTAATTGATCATCCAATATAAATTATTTCTATTCCTACATTACAGTGAACCTATTTACTTACACTAGAATAAAAATCACCCCTGTAGAAAGGAGGGTGTAATGTATAATAGGCTATGACAGACTATTATGATGTGCTGACAAGATTAAGGCTTCGTATAAAATGTCACCCAAATTCAGTCTTTGATGTTATCCTTGTCTTTGCCACATTGCTACATCAAATTCTGTTCAGCGAGACATAAAAGTCTTCTTTTTAAATACCAGTCTCTGTGTGGAGGGTAGCATATGCATTTCTTTTGTGTGCAGACTTCATTTACATCTCGCCCCTTGGGTCTGAGACTGTTATATTTTTAGGTTACATGCTGGATGTTTCTACTCATTCAGGAACTGTATGTTATGAACCGGTAGGTTAAAGTCTCTTTTGGTACATGTAGTGCGTGCAGATAATTCCTCAATGTTGGCTTTTAGGTTTATTTCACAAACCCTACTATGAATTTTATTCTTAGATGTTTTAAAGGTTTCAAGGACACTGAGGATTCAGCTTGCGGTTTTTACTACCAGCATAAAAAAAGACTGATGCCAACTGGTCAAAGAGAGGATTTAAAAAGTGTTGGAGGAGATACATGCTACTAGGTTTGAAGAGATGTGGCAGCAAGGTGCACAAACAAGATGGAAGTGAGCAATGGACCGTGAAATCTCTGGCAGGCCAAGCATCACCATATCGAATTCGTGATTCAATCAGTCTGCGATGTCCTCTGAAGCTCGTCCAGCCTGTTGTGCTGGGGCGAGGCTGAGTCACCAGCTGCCTGTGCCTCAGGAGACAAACACTGGAGAACACCAGCTGCTGCTGCCTAAAAGCACTAAGAGACCAGGGCTGCCAAAGTCTGTGCTAGGAAGTATCTCAAGAGGCATCACCCAAGGTGAGGACCCCCTACACCCCTCACCCACCCAGTGGGGCAGGTCATTGCTTTAATCAAAGTGAAGGAGAGGCCCCAGGCAGCTGCATCAGAGGGTTAATGGAGGGAAGCAGCCCGAATTCCCAGACATGATAGAAATGACTGCACTTAGGCCTGACACTGTGTCGCTTTCTTAAACACGAAGACAGATGGCCATGCTGGAGCTGATTCTTCCCCACAGGATTGGATGGAGAAGGCTAATGACAGGATGGCCAAGTACGAGGACATGTGCCACTGCCACGGGGAGCATGTGCAGTGTGTGTCCATTAAAGTGGGCTGAAGAGGGTTCACAGTCACGCTGCTGGTTCTATAATATCCTCACAGATGTGACGAGAGTCATCAAAACCACAGCAGAGAGGGTCTCAGGACACAGTGGGCTGACCCAAGCCGAGGTCAGAAAGGATCATCTCAACACGGTTTTTGATACTGAAAAACCCTAAATGCAAATACTCCATTAGAAGATGTATGTGCAACCAAGGGCATAGGTTTTGAAGGCCATAGCATATGATTCACATCATTTTCATACTCATCAAACCATTCAGTGACCCTTCGTGCCCTGTGGATGTGGTGTGAAATGTTTCATCATAGGATAATGGTGATCACTCGGAACAACTTTGTATTGATCTGCAGTGACCCTTCCCTCTAAGCGGACAAGTGGACCCAAACCATGCCAGCAAAATGCCCCCCACAGCTCAACAGAGCCACAAGATCCCCTCACTGTAGGGGTCAAGGATTCAGGTATTTCCTTTCATTTGTCACCCATCTGTACATATACAGTACATATAAGGAGAATTTTTGAATGTCTTTATATTTCTACATAAAGACATTCAAAGATTCAAAGATGCAGCAAAACCCCCTACCCCTAGTGAAACAAGGATTAGAAAAAAGAAAGGATAAAGCTTTAAAAGACAAAAAAATATGAATATGAATATATATAAGTATTTTTAAAATCTAAATATATTCAATAAACTATGATAAAATGATTTATTGTGCTTTCCATAATAATGGTAGTATAACAAAAAAAGGAGGAACTCTATGTAAACCTCTAAACCTCCGAATTGTTAATGCACTAACCCCACTTAAAATCCTTTTTCAGTTTCTGATAGATAACGCTTTACTACAAAGAGCTCTGTGCTTTACCGTCTTATCTTTGACTGATGTATGCTTTGACTGAGAACATTAACTGCATATAAAAATATAGATTACGGGATTTTTTTTAACTCCAAAAAACATTGACAGAACCCTTTTTCAGCCCTGGGTGGTGTCTGCAGGTATTTTTTTCAGGCTGCGTACAACCCCAACAATCTTCACCAGTAAGGTAGGGCAACATTTATGTAGCCTGAGAGGCAAAATTGAGGGGGTCACACCCTCACCTCATCCCTATTGGAAATTATGCCTTTGTGTACAACCCAACCACCTGCACTTCCTGAAACTTTGCAGGGGAATCAACACAAACTTCATAAAAAAATACCATGAAATATCAACACAGAGTGTGGCTCCTACTGTGCAACCCCTGTAATATTTCTTACTTCTGATCCGTCTGCACATCTCTGGCGTGTAATACTTCTGATATGTACTTTACATATCAAGGAATTTGTGACTCATCTCTGCGAGGCACAAAGTTTCCAGCAGCAGACACAAAGTGTTTTGCATCTCACACTTTTATTATAAAATGTTTGAATAGGTAGGGCTTCTGGATCTATGAATATCTGAAACTGAAAATGCATGTGCAAACCTTTCCACCCGACTGTGTAATGTTATTACTGCTATGGTTCTGTGAGTCAAAGTAGTCTGTGAATAAAGATGGAAAACAAAACAAAAAAAATAGTGAAAACATAAAGATTGAATACCAAACCACAGGACTAAATATATTATGACAAATACAGAGAAATGAGTTGGCTTGTGATTAGAACTGCAGGCCTTTAATCTTGGATCTTACAAGGAAAAATAAGAAAAGTATGAGAAAATAGAATATCACCATATTTTTCAACCCTTTAGTCAGAGACTGGGCAGAGCTGTGAGATTTGGGTAACAAGATTGTGTTGGACACATAAGAGCTGTTTAATGACTGCAAGCCTTGGCTGAACACCTCATGATAGTCCTGATTTAGCAACTCATCATTCTACTTGACTCTCAGTGAGTCGAATTTTGAGCAGACATTTTACCAGTAATTGTCCACTCCATTTCCCTGCCTTTATTCTTAAGAAAGTGCTTCTTAAACCACTTTGGAAAGGCACATCAGAAATTATATGTGACATTCGTGTAACATTTAAACTATTACTGCAGCTAATGATCATTTTCATTATTGATTAATGCTTTGATGAATTGATTAGTCATTTAGTCAATTAAATGTCAGAAAATAGTGAAAATTGATCACAATTTCTCAGAGCCCAAGATGACATCTCCAAATTGTTTTTGTTCGACTAACAGTCCAACACAAAAATATTCAATTTTCAATACTATAAAACAGAGAAAAGCAGCAAATGTTCACATTTGAGAAGCTGAGACCAGGAAATGTGTGTATTTTTGCTCAATAAATGACTTGAAGGATAAAATGTGAAATACGAAGCTGCAGATGGTTAGCTTAGTTTAGCATAAAGACTGGAAACAGGGGGAAACAACAACACATAGTGGTTTCATGGGGGGTTATGTTCCAGACTATTTCTTGGCTGGGAGCGGTGACTTCCTGACGTCTCCGTTAGTTGCCTGGCAACCTCACAGTGATGACAAAGACTCCGGCACATGGATTAAACAAACAAGATATGACGTGCTAATTAGTGAGCTTTAGAGATGCTGGTAGGTGGACCTCTAAACTTTGGACAGAGGCAGGCTAGCTGTTTCCCCCTGTTTCCAGTCTTTATGCTAAGCTAAGATAACAGTTTATATCGATGTTCTGATCTAACGCTCAGCATGAAAGAAAAAATATATTGCTGTAAAACATTAATCAGTTATCAGAAGAGTTTTCAACTCATTTTCTGTCCACTTAATCAACTAACCGACTAATCTTTTCAGCTCTAACTGAAACTGATAAATGCACCTGTTGTTTATAGGTGTAGTGTAGAGGTTTATGAATGATATCACAAATAGGGCCCTGGCTTTTTCTCTGAAACCTTCAACCAGTTACTCTTCCAGGGCATGTGGTACAATAGGGTAATTTAATTCTGTCCTGAGTGATACTTTTTATAAGGAACCTTTGCCAGATGGCTGTTGCTGAAACTGATCTCGTTCCTGCCTCCAACATTTTTCATCTCTATTACCCTACTTAGTGACTGAGCGGTTATGTAGTGTCTGTTTAAAAAAAGGATTAAGAGCTCTTGTAGGATGCTTTTCAAGAATGAGCTGGAAGAACAAATGTTCCACTGGAGGTAATTCCATTGTATTTATCATTTCAACAAAAAGGCAAAGGCACTGACAGGCACTATTCAACAATAGAATAAATCTCCAGGGATATCTTAAAGTACTCAAGTAATGGTGAAGGCTCCTTAACAGAGAGCACAAGTAAGGAATTATATCATTTTTATCTTCATAATTACTAATTTATTTTCTAGAAACTACTTTGGTGCCTGTCTGCCTTTTCCCTCTCTGGTTTTCAGAGGATCAGTGAGCACTATCGCTCATCTACAAGATCTGAAGCAACCACATGTAAAATGTCATATAAATGTATAATGAAGCTCTTCTAAATGTTCTAAGGTCATGATTATCTGTTCATAAATGTACAATGAAGCCTGTTGTGAGTGCGCTATGGAAGCTCTGTGCAGAGACTGTATTTCTTCGCAGACCATCTGAGCTAAAAAAGTAAATCACAAAATAGGAAATAAACGTGTAGTTTTGCTCATTCATATATTATTCACCAGGAAAACCACGTCTCAGTCAACACATACTCACAAGGAAATTTCACTCTCACGTATCCTCCCTTCCACTGCTCTATTTCAGATAGCTGAACGCTTTTTCACTGACTTTGTAATGATATCTGCTTTTGTTTAATGGCAATAGATGTGCACAACCTTGGCTACACATGTACAAGGTCAGTTAATGATTGGCAGAACCACGTTAAATGTTGCGATGAGGCCACACAACCACAAGTTTATCTGGTAACATATCTGTTGGCAGCCATGTTGGAGCTCCCCGAATACTGGAAAAGCAGAGTAGCTGATGGAACTGGTTAAAGCACAACTTTAAAGTCTCAATAGAATTCATTAGACTTGGTTCACTTCTGTGTAGTTGGTGGTGAAGAATAATACTAATTTTGCATTCACTTAATGCTGGTCAGCTAATTAAGAATAGTTCGCAGCTCACTTTCATGTTAACACTTTACTGGCACACTAATTCATGTAAATAGGTCAAGCGGTGGCCGGTGGTCACATGTTAACATTAACACTGGTTGCTTTGCTTCTTTTGCCTGCTGGCTGGTTCACTATAGGGAAAGCTGTGGTGAAAGATGGCACAGAGTCAACTCAATGTGGAGACAAATCCATCTCTTCAGACTGACTGTTGACTGTTATTTATTGGGATGTGTTCACAGAAACAGCTGTGAGGTCTGTGTAGTTATTTACCTTTATGTCTGCTGCTCCTGTGGAGAGAGACTCTCTGCTCTGGGCTGTCTGGCAGCAGACTGTGAAACCAGCGGCGATGCAAGTGTTGGACCCCCAGGCTTTGGGAAGCGGGCCAGTGTCGCCCTGCCTTGGCTCCCCCTCCGGACACAGGCTGAATGGCGGCCCATCTGGAGCGTGCCCTCACGCTCAGGCCTGCAGTCCTGAGGGCGGTAGGAGGCGCTGCGAGAGACAACAGGGGCGGCAAGCTGGCGAGGTTTGGCTGGGCTACTCTGATGCTGGAGCGCTGCAGGAGCAGGATGCTGCCTGCCATCAGGTAGGCGATGCCAAGGCAGAGCAGCAACATCTGAGCCCGCTTCAAGAGGCAGTGCAGTCTGTAGAAGGGTGCCACCATTCTGTTTACTGTCTCTCACCTCAGTGGAAGGCCATTTCATGGATTAGGAGTGAGAAGATCTGTAACCTACTTACAACTTCATAATCTGGGAAAGACCTGCAGCATCTGGCAATGTTGTAGACATTATGTCTTGGTCCTTCATCGCCACTGAGTCCAATAGCAGCAGTGGAACAATGGATGTCACAACAGCGAGGGATTTAATATCCAATGCTGCGGTCACTGACTTCAGGATGATCCTTGGGGAAAAGCTGAGGCAAAAAAACAGAAAAAAACACAAGCAGCTGGATTTAAAGCACAAGTGTATTTCTCTGTGAGCACAATCAAAGGCAACAAGAGTATATGCCTGGCGGATTAGATGCACAGCTCATGTTGACATATGGGCTTGTGTTTCTGTCTTGCAGCATCTTGCAACACATCCCTTGGTGTCTGCTGCTTCATTGCTTTCATTCCTGCCATTTGTTTTTAATTCAAACCCTGCCTCAAGTTGTGTTCTGCAATTCCTGTAATTCCTGTTTCGTCTGTTGTTGGGTTTGTGCTCTCCTATCACATGGGAAAAAAGGGGGGGAAATTAGGAAATTACACCAACCTTTGCTAATGTGGCTTTTAAATTGGATTCCTTTTCAATGCGTGGATTTCATCCAATTCCTGCACCGTCAGATTATACTTATTTTAACACCTGCAGCATCTCCCAGTTTCACAATCTAAGTCTTAGTTATCACAGTGAAATGACATCATGTGATAAAAGCTGTCTGGAGAGCGCATTATGGGTGCTTATGAAATGGGGATTATCAGAGCAGTATGCAGACCATCTCTGGCTTCATCTGTGGAGAGATGAGTGAGTGATGAGTAAATCAAACATGCAAAGATGAGATGTGCAAGATTTCTGAATGATTAGAATGTGAAACACCCAAGTGTCCGCAGTGTTTGATGAAGCCTGATACTTTGTCTTAAGAGAGGAGCAGTGAAGTGCAGCCTTGCCCCGCTCCTGTGTGTTTTTGCCCGTTTTTCTTTCTTTCTGTCACGATGGTCTCTTGCAAGCCCCTCTTTGATACAGCTGATTTTACTTACAGCCTGTAGAGGTACCCATGCAACACCAGCTATGTTTGTACGCCCCTCAATAGATGCCTAACAGACTGAGTCCCTCTTCCTTCACATCCGATGATATCCATTAAAGCCCCGTTGTCTCGGTGGCCGTCACACACCGTCATGCCCTTCAGCTCTACTTTTCATTTCAGGCCTCTCCTGTTCTGTCTTGTGAAGCGGACACTGCAAGCCCCCCACCCCCCACCCCAAAAAAAGTAGGGGTGCGGTAGTGCTCCCGAGGATAGAAGCAACAGTTTGCACAATGAACAGTCTCTGATCAAGTCCGAGTGCCCAAGTTATGTTCAACTCCACATGTTTACGCATAAAATAACTCACCAGCACGCACAATGATCCCACACTATCCACCGCCTGTCTGTTTTGATGTGGTGGGATGGAGGGAAGGTGGAAAGATAAACGAGTAAACAGCGGGAGTAAACGAAACACCTATTTAAGAATCCGAGGTCTTCCATCTTAAAAAACCCCTCACTCTGCCTCCACCATTTACAGTAGAGGATATTTGGACATATGCGGCTTACCTTCAGCAGTGGAGTGGTACGCACGGCATCCTTGTATCGTGCGATCACTTAGCAGTTTATGGTCGTTATGATCACTGTTTTTCCCGCTTACTGTCCAGTGAAGGTCTCCTCGGCTCTCCAGCATTTCCCAGAGCTGGTGTTATATAAGCTCTCTCTCTCTCTCTCTCTCTCTCTCTCTCAGCCAGCCAGTGCTGCTCTCCGTCGCTCTGGAAGGCTGGCACGGCGATATAAAGCACAGAGAGAGAGAGAGAGGAGGTGATGGGGAGGAGGAGGAGGAGGGATAGTCAGTCTCATTTGCATTGGTGATCTAAACGCGTCACAGCTTCTCCACTGTGCAAACGGAAGAATCGTGCCCAGCAGTCCAAAGCTTGCACTGCACATAAGGGGGCCTTAAGATAAACAGCGGCTCCACCATATATACGGTAACATGTCTTCCGATACCGAGCTTCACATCCACCGTGCCTTCACTGCCATGCACTCTGCATCGGACCACGATTTTTTGTCGTATTACTTGAGCAAAACCCGAGCAGCATGCACGCTGCAGCTCACTCACACTACACTGAGTTTCGGGGGGAAACATCAAGTGTGTTCTGTAAATCACCCATCAGCCATTTGAAGAACATTTGGCTTTGTGCACATTTGGTAAAGAAACCCTGACTTTAACCGAATCTAATACTGCAAGGTTGCCTTTGTCATTATAATGGAGGGCAAGGACCAAGCAAAAATAGGACGACATTTATTTCCCAGCCATATCTCTGAAGTCGCATCAGGACTACAGTTCCTGATGGCGGCTGATAGTTTGGAGATGCAGAACTCAAATCATTTGTCACGTTGAGCAATTTATTGTCCCCATTTATAGCTCACTTGCTCAGTTGGATTTAGCCTTGCACGTTAGTTTAGTTGAAGCACTAAATGAATGGACTTTGCCATGAGTCATGGATGATGCATCAGTCACCCGTGGTTGACGGTGTTGACGTCCCTGCATTTCAGCACCGCGAACAGCGCCTCGTCCGCGCGCTCCTGCCATGAACAAGAGAAATTAACAGCGCATAACAAAGCGCTTTGTCACGGCTGATTGACCTTCAAACCAAGGCCTTCACATACCCTACATGGCCTGGATGCAAGTGTTGCTGTGTTCAAGTGCGAAGGGTGTCAAAAAATATGCATTTCCAGTCTTTTAATGTAGTGTGGAGTCTTAAAATGTTAATCTCCTCTGGAGTCTCGAAATGTGAAGAAAATTCTATTTCATAAAACATCTGAAGAAAGCTGGGAGTTCTTTGAAACTTCACTTTTTTTCTAGTGTAAATGAAGTGGTTTGAAGAATTTTCTTAAATGTGGAGAAGATGAGATGTTGAGGCGGAAATGATCAACATTTCAAAACATACTGTAGGCATACGCCACTTCTTTTTTTCAGCCTTTTTGTTCTAATTCTACTCTCCATGCTAATAAATCAAATATAATTGGCCTACCATCTTCCTGGAACATGAGGATGCAAGGAGGCAGAACACATACATTTGAGATAAATGGTTTAATGCATACAAGATCCATAATCCATAGAATAAACCAGCTACTGCCACAACTGGTAAAAAAA
>NTHP01000108.1:1437482-1466140 GCA_003416845.1 Oplegnathus fasciatus
AAAAAGCCAAGTGTTACTGTCCTTGAATGTCTCTATAGAAAGAAAACACTAAGCATACTAAAGATAACAAACAAGAAAATAAGTAGATACTCTCATGAATGTGTTACTCCAGATGTTTCTGATGATAAATCATGCATAACTCATAAGGTGAGAACTATTAGAATCACTTTAACCAGTTTTAATTTTTATTCAGAAAACTGTTAAGTCGGGTTAAAAAAGGAAAAAAGACCAGGTGATAAAAGAATCAGAGTTACATAGAAAATCAGTACTGAAGCAATACTTGAGTTAATGTACTGTGGTTTAAACCAGTCTACTGTGTTTTCATGTTTTTAACCATTGTCCATTTTAAAGTCTGCCAAGACAGCTAAGTCTGTCTTTCTGTGTTTCTCACATTACACTGAACATTATCACCTCCTCCTGACTTTCAGCAAAATATCCCTATATTAGTCATGCATAAACAAATGAACAATACAATCCCTTTACATCCACAGTGTTTATGATATGTACCAGTTAGGTTTCAGATCTAACCACAGCACAGATACAGCCCTTATCAGAGTAATCAATTACCTTCAGATTAAAACTGATTCAAATAGATTGTTTTAGTTTTGCTTGATCTCACTGCTGCCTTTGATACTGTTGATCATAATATTTTAATCAAGAGACTTCAACATTGAGTTGGTCTAACAGGTTGCGTTCTTAATTGGTTTTCCTCCTCAATGATAGGACATTCTGTGTCTCCCTCAGTGGTTTCTCAGGGGTTCCACAAGGGCCAATTCGTGGACCTTTGTTTTTTAATTTGTACATGCTCCTACTTGACAACATTATAAAGAAACATAGTATATTCTATCATTCATTTGCAGATGACACACACCTATAAATCTTTCTGTCTTCTGATGATCCTATAAGCAAGCTGGTAAACTGTATCGATGATAACCAGGACAGTTTCTTATCACTTGAAAAACATATCAAAAGTCAGTCTCAAGCTGACTTTGAGCAGCTGGTTCATGCATTTTTCTCAACCAGGTTAGATTAATATAACTCTCACTTTGTTGGATTACCCAAACAAACAACAGGAAGGCTCCAGATCATTCAGAATGGCCGTGAGTCCTCACGTGTACACCCAAAAACTGAATTTGTTACTCCAGTAATTAAATCACTTCATTGACTCGCAGTGCAATACACAATCAACTTCAAAATTTCTACTTATAGTCTCTAAGGAAATTAATGGTTTGGCTTATCAGTATATTTCTGACCTGTTCACTGACTACAGTCCAGTCGGAGATCTCAGGTCATCAGGTGGTGGTTTTCTAACTGTACCTAGAATAAGGTCCATGGGACAGTTTCCCAAAGAAATGATGATGATGGTCCCCTACCCTTAATGAAGTAGTCATTTTAACCCAAACCATGATCTTTCCCTAAATCTAGTGCCTAAACCTAACCAAACATTAACCATAGTGTTGTCACATCATAAAGCAAATTGATTTTTCAATGATGAGTGATTTGGTTTTGGAAGGAACAGACAAATGATGTCGTTCTGTTGACAGATGCGTCAGATCAGAAAATAATTCTGTGTGTCGTTCCGGAGGGCATGACAAACGACATATTTTATCATTTCATTTGGAGGACATGTTGGCTAACTCAGAACTAAGAGCCAGGTTTCCATGCAGCAGTGAGGACATCGTCAGTCGTTCTCTTTTGTCTGCCTGACTGACGAGTTAGTCAGTGCTGCCACATTAAGAAGCCACAGCAGCTCAGCTCTGCTACAGGTCTGCACTGCACTGAGGTGTTATGTTAGGCTACTGGAAGTTTTTTGTATTGTTACACTTTGTCCTACTTGAGGATGATTTTATATGTTTATCTGAAGTCTGACTATTGTAGATCTAAGCCATAGTCAAAGTCCATCTTTGTCTTTGTGTGTGTGTGTCTGTGTGTGTGTCTGTGTGATGGTTTGTCTGTGTCTTTTGTCAGTATTGTTTGTTCTTGTCTTTGAATGTAAAGCACATTGAGTTTACCTGTAATTAAATGTGTTATATAAATAAAATTCTCTTGCCTTAAAATGTGTGCTGTCTGAGTTTGGTATGTTGCCTGGTGGGAGTAAGCTGTAGTAAGCTGTTACCTTGCTGTTACCCTCAGTTGACAGGTGCTTTGCTGTGGGCTTGTTTCACATCCAGTTTATAAAGAGTGACACTGCCTCCCCCACTGAGCTTAACACTACTGTTATTATTCCAATCAGCATTAATATTGCTTGCCCTCAGCTTTTCCTCCTGTGGTTATACTGGAGTTGCAGCCTTGCGTAACTTACCTTTGCACGGACAGCTGCACAAAAACAAGGGAGCTTATCCATGGGAGTCTGTTGGGGAAGGACAAAGTAAATCCACACCAGTCTGCCTATTTGTTTTTATTGCTTTTCCCTTCACAGTATCCCCATCTATCTCTCTTCTCACCCTCCGCTTGCTTTGTCAGAGAACGGGGCCATCTGTCCCCAACAATGCAGTCGATTTAACCTTATTCAACCCTGTAGGTCAGCTCGTGCTCAGACCATTGTAGAGACGGGATGCTGGAGCTGTCAGTCAGCAGTCCAGACACCAGAGCTCATCTCACTCGTCTCTGCCTTTCTGTGCTGCCTCACAGACATTGATCACCTCAGACAAGACAGAAACACTTGCTGCTGTCTTTATGCAGCACAATGCCTCAGTCTCTCCTCCACCCTATATTTCTGCCTCTCTCTCCTACTGTATTTTCATTCCTCCTCCTTCTCAATTAGAGAGCAGTGGAAAGTCAGAATTTAATGAAGCGGCTTTATGATCATGGAGTCCCTGGTTCAATTCTGTACACTTGAGACACAGATTTAATACAGGATAAATAGTGCACGCCCTTTTCATTTAAATTACAGACTTTCATTATAGTAAATATTTATGTTTTATCTAATTCAGCAGGCAGAGCACTGGGATCAGTACTGAGCAAAGTCTGGCATTCTGTAATTATATGCAACTGCAGAAGTCCTGTGTGTGTCCTGTTTCAGATTATGCTTCTGGCATTTGGGGGTTCCGTGAAAATGTAAATTGTTACACAGTTCATTGCAGAGCTATTTGATCATTTCTGGGAGTTTCTGGGAACACCAGTTTTGGTCATTAGTGGTGATGTGGGAACATAAATGTGAGATAATTCAACTTGGAACACACTTGTGAATATGTCTGAACAGTGGCTCACTAGAAAGATATTTTACTGGCACTCCAGGGACATGGACCTGGATTAGTGAGGTGAAACTTTATTTTCATGAATTGATGTTTGGTACAAACAATGAAAAACAACTACAACTACAATATAGATGGGAAGCAGAATTTAACCAAAGATTTCCATCTCATACATTACCATTAGCAGTAGAAACAGGCAGGTTTATGCTCTCCCTGAAGAAAAAAATACATTGTTTGTTATGTGATTTAGGCTAAGATGAAGTCTATTTCATATTTTATTGTTCATTATATGGTTATTTAAAGGCTACACCTTTTAGTAAAATGTTCTTCATTTCTGCTGAGCTCTTCTAGATGGATAAAAAACTGTGTTTGAAGAAGGGAACCTTTCTTGTGGCAGATTTTATTTGTAGAGCCTGGGGCAGAAGACAAAGCTCTTTTTGCATTGTGTAATGTATTGGAAGCCTCTTATAGTGATCACGTCTGTCCGGGTCAAATTGATCAGTATAAGTGGAGAATTTTTTTCGTTTTCTTCATTTCTCATGCAGATGACATCTAATTGACATTTGTATATTTATTACATGAATATAAAGTAATGAAACGGACAGCTTCGCTATTTACTGAATTTTATTGACTGTTTCAAAATACAATACAGCTGTTTCAAACGCTTTTCAAATTACTGTACAAATTAAATTACCGTACTGTGTATAATTAGTATAATACAGTACAGTACTGTATATAAAATATAGCTTACTTTTTTTCCTCACCAAGGGCCCGCTCAAGGAGGCATTACGTGACTGGGCATTATCAATCCACTTGACGAGGGCGGCTTCAACCACAGGTGCTTTCCCCGTGCACATTCGCTTTCTGTCTCCATTACTAGCAGCTGACTGTTTCTCGTTGTTTGAGTAGACTACACAAGGTAGCCTGAAGAACACCAAGTTTTACTGCTGCCTCTCGTTGGCTCGTTTTTGGCAGTTTGTCATAAGCTTTGAGGAGACTACGTTTTTCATTGAGAGAAAATCACTTTCTTTTTCCAGTCATGATTTCAATGTGCACGCCGTGCCAGCCTCAGGTAGCCAGCTGGAAGCAGACGGGTTACTGTGAGGTAAAGTATCATGAGAGTAAAGTAAAAAATAGAATTACCGTAGTTTTAATTTTTTTTTGGCGTCTTATAAGTTCATGTGGGCTGTACACTTATATGTGCATGACACAGTAAATAATACAACTAAGTAACTAACTATATACCCTGCTTTTCCATACAGTGTTGTCCTATATCACCCCACAAGTCCACTTAGTGGCTTCTAACAAACATGCTACACCTTTGCTGACCCCAGCATTCAAACAAGCTGAATTATTTCATTTTCCATCACTATTTGTCCTCTGCATTCCTGTCTCAACTAACCATTTTAGTCTGGTTTCACTTCACACTATCACTGCTTAGCAGAAACTGCAGTCAGCAGTATTCCTCTCCAACTCCATACACTGCACTACTCCTTCAGCAGCTGTCCTCTGTTCTTCTTTTGACCTTCGCTGTCATGATTTCCTCCTACAGCTTGGCTGTCTGAAAACCTTGCAAAATTAATTGAAAAAGCATCCCTGCTGCTGACAGAAAGTGGCAAAAAGCTGCCTTGTTTGAATTTGTCTTGCACTTTTAATTTCTCCTCTCTTTCTGTTTTGCATCTGTCTCAACTGAAAAAACAACCCTCTGAAATCACGTTTTCTGTAGAAACTAGCCTTTATCTTCTTCTCAGCCTCTTCCTCTCTACCCATGCATTCTGCCCTGCTCTTATCAAACTGTCATGTACATCTACTGTACATCTGAGGTTCTTCCTTCCACTCGCTTCAGCTCCCTCCTTATATCCTCTGACCCCACTCAATCAAAATTATAAGTGACATTATTTTTGTCTTCCGATCTGAGGCCTAAAAATTCTCCTCTCTTGACCTCATCCAGCCCTCCAGACTATCGCTGCTCATCTGCTCCTCATCTGGCTACCTGGAGCCCCTCCTTCTCCTCTTCTCTGGAAATGATCCCTTAACTCATTTTAGGTAAAAACCAAATTGCTTCTCAATTGCTTCTTTGATAGGTGTAATATCTGTGTGGGAGGGCACCAAATATAGTTTGTTATATGACTTCTTTTCCAGATGACAGACCTCTGTGTAACAGTTACACCTATAGTACATTAGCTAGCTAGTGGATATTGTGGGATCTAAGCAGAAATTCACTTTATCTGTTAGGGGGTGCCCAAGGACCCCAGATGCATGACTTATGTTGTTGTACCAAAAGTTGACGTTGCTGCACAGGCAACAGCTCATCACATATCATCACTGCATCTTAGCTCATAGCCAGACCTCCATCTGGCCAGACTCGTGGAGGTCTGAAGAAAATGTCATCTGAAAAAATCAATAGATGTCTGTCCATTGTGTGAGAGGTCTGCTTTGCAGAGATAGCCTCTATAGAGGCTGTTTTTTGCTTTGAGCCCTATGAACCTCAAATGCTCCTTGCCATGTTTGCTCACCAAAGAGTTTCTTGTGATTCATCTCCTAACTGATACACATTTCTGCCCTCACCAGGGTCTCTGCTGTCACTTACATCCTCAGGGCTACAGTGCCACTGCTGCCCCTCTTCTCCTCGACTCTGCTATCACCTCCCACAAGTTTTCTTTGCATTGTTAATGCTGACAACACTAAACTCTTCTTTTCTCCTATCGACACACGTACTGAGGCTTGCACCTCTGCTTGCCGAGCTGACATCTGCAGTTGGATGCCTGCCAACCACATCAATCTCGACGCTTTTTTCTTCTTCAGCAAATCCTACCTTTTCTAGAAGCCCTCGGTTTCACAGGCAACACCGCACCGTCTTCTGCCCAGACTACCAAGAATCTTGGTGTGAAGTCACGCACGATGCAACCACAAGCACCTCCTACATCTCTTCTTTTCTTGTTGTCCAAATTCTATCATCGCTTGTCTGTACTACTACAATTCCCTCCTGGCTGGGCTCCCAACAGACCTTTCTCCAGCCTCAACAATTCATACAGAAGGCTACAGCCTGTCTCATTTTCATCCACACTAAATTCTTCCATTTCATCCCCTTCTCACTGGCTCTCTGGCTCCTCATATTGAATTCAACCCCTCAGCTCTCTTCTACCTGTGTTCCCAGTGGTGCAGTGACCTCCCCACCCCTGACAGGACTATCTTAAAATCTGAACTAAAAATTCTATCCAGCCGAAACATTTCATGTCCAACTTTCCCCCTGTCTTCCTTGTGTGCTTTCATCTGATCTTGCTCCTTTCACATTAAAAACTATTCATGCATGACTTTTTTTTTTTTACCCTTACATCTTCTTTGCCGACACAATTCTCTATACATCAATAGTCAGCATGCATGAATATCAATGTGTGGGTTCAGCTCAAGCTTTAAACATAATATATCTCGTTTCTAGAGTGGCCAGAAACAGCACTTCAATAAATGGTAGCATATAGATTTGTTTCTGTGGCTGATTAATGTGGGACTTGAAACAAGTAAAAGAAGACTGCCACTGCAAACATAAATGAAAAACATGAGAAAGTAATGGTTCCCTCACCATACACCAATGCAAATCAGACTGCACAAAACAGCTTTATTGTTTCTCATGGACACCATTAAAGCCATTTCCACGGTGGGAGAGGTCTGAGCATATTGCAATAATTACTTTGAGGTATGCTAATAGAAACCCAGGGTATATTTAAAGCCAGAGGTTTTTAATTGCATGTTGTTACACTTCTTAATCAACATGAACACACCAAATATTCTTCATGTTTAATTCTACTGATCCCAATTTGCTGTTTTAGCTTTTCAAAGGATCCAGAAAGCAGAATTAGCTCAGTTGGAAGAACCTGTGACACAAAACACAGCAGTGGTTACAGTTTTAGCTGCCCGGCTTCCTGCTGGATGTTGAATCAATTATTGACCTGCCAATATATTCAGCACACCCTACAAGAGAACAGTTATGCTGAATCAGACCGTGGCCAAAAGCAAGATGAAGTATGTGTAAAGAATAATTGCTACATAAAGTATCCATGCCAAAGTCAAAGGCTGTAAATATGATTTTTTTTTAGCCATAAATAAAACTTTTTGCCACATAATTTGTTATGTCGTCTTTAAATGATTTATTTGATGAGCATTTTCATTTGAGGGTGGCTCACAGGTTTATGAATGTGTCTTAGATGAATGAATTTTAAAATGACTGACTTATGTCTATCAAACTAGAAAGGTATTTTTAGGCAAATAGTCAAGAATTTGGTGTGCACATGGGTATGCATCTAGGGCACTAGTGACTACACAGTGCTGCACCCTGTCAAGCTCCATCAGTTCATACACTCACAGTACAGCACATACACAGTATAATGCGTTTGAAATCACTACCATCAATGATTTTTATGGGAAAATTATTAAAATTTGTTCTCATATTTAAAGCACACAGCAAACACACTAATTACTTAAAGAGACTCCAATATGTTAATTTGATCTTAATTAGTCCAGGCTTTAGTATCAGTCCCTCTGCTGATGATTTTGTATGTAATCTTAAGGAATAGTGTGACATTTTGGTAAATACGCTTGTTTGCTTTCTTACATGAGAAGATCAATTTTAAATGTGAAGCTACAGCAAGGGTATGGTTAGCTTAGCTTAGCATAAAGACTGGGGAAAGTAGTTGTCACTGTGAAGTTGCCAGGCTATCAGCTGAGTCTCCAGGAAGTCGCTGCTCCCAGCCAAGAAATATTGGGGTACATAACCATGAAACTACTACTTACGCTTTTTGTATGGACTAAACAAATGAGAAAAGTGTTTATTATTGAGTTTTAGAAAAACTCATAGGCAGGCTGTCTCCCACTGTTTTCAATCTTTATGCTAAGCTAACTAGCTGCTGGCTCTAGCTTCACAGCAGAGACATAAGAGTGCTATCAATCTTCTCATCCACCTCTCGACAGGATGAATGAATGAGCGTATTTCCCCAAATGCTGAACTATTCTTTAAGGTGATGGTCATTTCTGTTTGGTGATGTTATAACACTGGCCAAGTTTCCATCCAAATGTAGCCAAGTTTGAACAAACTTTCGGGAAAATTAGCAAAAGAAAATATGAATTAAAGTGCGTTTCCATCCACAGCTGTTTTGCGAATATTAGGAGTTGGTTCACTGAGATAGTTGGTGGCACTAATTTTCCAATCAGTGCCATTAAAACATTGTGTCAGTGATGTAATTAAATGAGCACCAGTCAAACATCAAACAATGGAAAACCATGTGGAAAACATTTCTGTTTGTTTCATGTATTAATGTGAGTAAAGTTACAGTCTCCTCATCGCTCCACGCATCTGATGTTTTCATCTGCCACTGTTTTTAGTCTTCAGTGGAGCGAAAGCTTCAGTGGATCTTTAAGTCACATGGTTTATGTACTGTACTTCATGATTTGTTCACTAAGTCTGTTTCCGTTGCACTTTGTTGCATTGTGCTTTAATTGATACACCAACTTTTCCACCTCAGCCAAGTTTACATGTTTTTTGTGATATTTAGACAATTTTGGGGCATTTCCACTCAGTTTTTTTCATCTGCGCATAAAGACAGGTGGATGGAAATGCACTTATTGATCATTTTCAGAAACAAAGCATTTTCTCTATCAGTGCATGCACATGTCAAAATTCTGTGGCCCACACACTGTATGCAGACCTGGTCTCCTCGGTGTTGTTGCTGGACAGCAGCCCCCCACCCCACCCCACCTCCCCTACAGGGGCCAGCAGGGAGATGGAGAGGCAGTGAAGCTTGAAACGACAAGAGAGAATGAATAGTGGAGGGGCATGCTTTTAAAGCTCAGACTAATTGAAGAATAATTATCCCTCAGCAGTACTTCAGCTAGCAAATAAGCTCTGTGAGTTAAAGTCAAATATATCTGAGAACAAATTTCAGGCATCAGATTGACTCTAAATGAAATGACAAGCAAAAATGCACGACAAAGAACACTTTTCATTTTTTATGCTATGATTTTAAACTCATAAGCTTGTGTCAAGATGATACGTTACATCAATACTCTCACAATATACAGTATTTGTTAACCAGAACAGACAAGCCCACAACTCCTATTAGAGTGCAGAGCAATAAACTGAAGAGATGAAACACTTCGCAGTAACACTGCATTTATGCTCCCACCTTTTTGCCATGCCAGCAGCTAATTTGAGCCTCTCTGCTACAACTTGCTTTGGCATTCTTGTTTGTGGGCAGAATGTGCCTCTGTAAAGCTAAACCAGCATTGGCAAGTTCTTCATGCAGATGGTTCTCCCATCTTTCCACTGTTCACTGTGTTATTAATTCTGCCAAGAGCTCTCCTTTGACTGAGAATGAGTCATTGAAGAAGGAATGCATTTTGATTTTCTCACCATTTTGTTTAACAACTAAACAAGCATAGGACACATACTAGCTCTTCCTAGTACTTCACCACTCCCTGACCTTGCTGTGGAAAGTGGAAATAGTAACTATAATGAATGATATGTTCACTGTTTTATTGAGCACAGCACAACTAACAGAGTAAATTTCATTTAGGTTCAGGTTAAAAGTGCATCAGAGCAGTGTGCCAACTAAAAGACACTTTTATCATAATTTTATCATTTGCTGTTGGGTTAAAGTAGATTGTCTTCCATACTAACTGCTACAAGACTCAACACTCAGCAAGAGTCTACAAGCACAGCAGTGCTTTGAGATAAATGCTAACTGCATCTCGCTAACACATTAACAATAACAATGCTAACATGCTGATGCTAAGACACCATGTTCACAATTTTAGTTTTAATTTTAATTCATTTTAATTTTAGCATTCTGACGTTTGCAAATTAGCACTAAACACAAAGTACAGCGGAGGCTGAAGTTTTGCAAATATTTAACCATAAACCAAAGTGTTGAAAATTTGACCTGATGATGGCGCTAGATGAAAAGTAAACGGATCACCCATGTCATTACAATTTATCCTGAGGGGGGCATGAATTTATGAACCAAATTTCATGGCAATCCATCCAATAGCTGTTGAGAACTTTCAGTCTGGATACAGTGGTGGACTGACCGACAGACATTGCCATCCCTAGAGCTAATGCTGTCAGCACGGCCAAAATTATACTCCCTTACAAAGGCTGCCACTTGCAAGACTCCACACAACTGAACAAGCTAATATATTAATATGTTACAATACTAATTTACTGGTGTTTTGTTTTTTTCATCTCTCTACATCCATCTTGCCTTCGGGTGGCAGCGACTCAGGCTCCTGCTACTGTCTGCCTCTTCTCTGATTTAATCTGCAGGTTTTAGTTTTAATGAGAGAGTCATTTTTTTCCTCAGGTGTCTATCTCTTTGACATGGCTCTGCCAAACGATGGCCTTTGCTAACTGAGCACTCTTATTATTTGCTTGCTCAAGGTCACTGAACAATCAAGAGATTGACTATGAGCAAGCTCGCTGTTTCTGCCTCAGAGGGATAAACTGGATTAAGGTATTGGGAGGGCCGCACAGTTAAAGCTTTAGAGATGGCAAACACAATCAGCATGTCTCTACGTGCCTTGCCTCTTTCAATCATCCACAAGCAATCATGGCACGAATGGAAACCCCCATCCTTTTTGCAAATCAGACAGAGAGATGACAGCAAAAGATATGATCCTTGTAATATGTCTCTTATGGGCTTCACATGCATCTGTGTGAGTTTTCACATCTGTTCTGCTCAGTTTGCATAATGATACTCAGTAGATGTGTACATTAAATCTTAAACATAAGAGGAGCAACACCCAAAATGCAGTACTCAGTCAGTATAAATATTAGTTACATGAAGGATAAAGCACATCTGATTCTCCTGGGGGTCTTTAAGTGTGATTTTTCATCATGTATGGGTAATTGGTTGGAATATTTTCAACCACGACAGTATTTCCAATGGTGAGTGTAAGCTTAATTCGTAGTGCTCCATCTATTCTTCTGACACTTTTTTTAAAATGCCTATTTTATTAGATTCTTATTAGTTTTCTTTAAGATACAGCTTTATTTTCTATCCAAAGAGCAGGTGTGACTATTGCTCAACATGAATGAAAACATGTCTTAGCAGATAAAGCCTGTGCAAAATTCATTTTCCTGACTGTATATGCTGTTGCAATGTTGTCTAAATGTAATTAGTAAGTTCTCAAGGCAGAATCCAGTTGGTTTGGCCGCCAAGTATAAACCAGTCATCAAAAGTGCCGACCTCAGGATGTCCTTGTGGCTTATTCATCTGTCCTTGTGTGTGTGCTGGAAAAACGTTTTCTTCCCAGCGGTGACCCACTTTTCTTCTTTGTTGCTCACAAGTGATAAACTGCCTCTGTTCAGGATAAAATAACTTTGGTGATCCTCTGACTTTTCGTCTAGCACCATTATCAGGTCAAAATTTTAATTTGTCCAATACTTTGGCTTATGACCAAATACCTGCAAAACTAACAACAAGACCATCAGCCTTAGCTGTACTTTGTGTGATAATTAGCATATGTTAGCATTCTAACACGCTAAATGATGGTGAACATGGTAAATGTTGATACTGTGAGCATGTTTGAAAGCTGATGTTAGCATTTAGCTCAAAGTACCACTGTGCCAAAGTACAGGCTCACAGAGGTGCTAGCATGACTGAGTCTTAGTCTTGTTTTATATTTGATCTTTACTGCCACAAAATATTGTACAGACATTCCTGGTTCCTAGAGGATGAATCCCAATGACTTTGGTAACGCCCTGACTTCATGAACACCATGAGGTTGAAATGTTTGCCGTTTTAGCGAAATGTCTGATAATTTAGGTGCCGTCAAAGACAACAAAATGAAAATCTTCGAGATCATAACTTTAAACTAAGATGATGAACATGCACTGTTGAGTCTAAGTAGAGCCTCACAGAGAAGTATAATCTTTAAATGAAAAGAATTATCTAACTAAACCAAGAAACTGTTGTGACTATTGACGCTATTAACACACCTGAAGGACGAAAAAAAATCCTCCAAGTTTCTCATAATGGTTTAGAGTTTTACAGGTTTGATTATTAGCCATTTCATTATAGGAATATCGATAATAGTCTTCAGAGACACCAAACCAAACTCAAATTTGTAATCTCACTGTAGTCAATCTCAAACACCCATTACAAAAATAAACAGGAAGTGTGTATGCCTTGGTGAACCAGAGCATTTTAATTTTGAGTTTGATTAACTTTATTATCCCTACAGGAAGCAATTCTTGGAGAATCCCTACAGATTTTACAGATTATTATGATACCATGAGCTACAACAGCAGCACTCAAAACCATTTTGCTCCATATAGTTTTGGCAGCATATAGGACTTAAAGTAAAACTGGAATAAGACAATATTTACTTTATTAAGTAAAAGTTCTGTATGGCACAATTTATTCCACAGAGAAAAACATCCTTCTTTTTGGAGTGATGACAGAGGGACCTGTTTGGCTTTCAGAGTCACGTCTTGACCTCTTGGGATGAATGCTGAAGGACATGTTTTGAAGCATGAGGTTACATCTCCCTCTGTAAGGCCTTTGCTCTTTCATCCTTGCCTCACTATCCTCCTCAGCCCGTCTCTCATGCTCTCCCGAGCTGCAGCGATAGCCTCCAGTGTTTACTCATCATACTCCATGACTTATACATGAAGAGTCTGCTCTTTATTCATCTTCAGGACTCCCACTGCGTGAGCGCAGCTCTCCGCCGTCTGTATCACTTCAGCTACTGTGTCTTCTCTAACCTTTTCATCTTCTCGCACGCACAGACATTCACGCTGCGTTCATTCAAACCTGGGAGCCTCTGGGAGCCCCATGGAAGTGAAAAGGACAGATAAAGCAGGCCCTGTGTTTAGCCGCCTCACACTCCCTGCAGTTTTTATTTGTGTAAATGCATTTGTGTGTGTGAACTTGTATGTTAAGGGTAAATATATCAACCGTGTTGTCTAACTGAGTTCTGATATGGCCATTAAAACCTGTTGTAGAGCTGGATTTTTGTAAGTTTATCTTCTTTAAACTTGTTAAATGTTTACTTTGTTTGAGTGTTGTGAATCCTTCATGTTATTTGAAGTAAACTTACTAATGACACTGGCCATAAAACCTGAAGGTTGGAGCATCATGATGTTGTAGAGAACAGCAATTATCAGAAGTTTTGCTTTATTTATTTAATCATCTCTTTTGGCCATGCTAGCAGCATGGCTGTATGGATGTCAATGTCAGTCTTTCGGTCCACCACTTTGGTCTGGACAACTATCAAATGGGTTGCCATGACATTTTGCACACATATTCATGGTCACCAGAGGATGAATCACACTGACTTTTGTGATCCTCTGACTTTATCTCTAGTGCCACCGTGAGTTTGACATGTTTGGCTTTGGTGACATATCTTGACAAATATTAGATGGACTACCATGAAATTTGGTACAGATATCCATGGTGCCCAGAGGATGAATCCTAATGACTTTGGTGATGCCCTCACTTTTCCTCTTGCGCCACCACCAGGGTGTGGGGTGTAGTAAGTTTTCACTTACTAGCAAAATATTTCAACAAATGGGTTGGCACAAAATTTTGCGCTGTCATTCATGGTTCACAGACAACGCACCAGAATCACTCTGGTGAACCCCTGACTTTTCCTCATTTATGGTTTTAAGGGAAATGCCTCAACGAATACTGGATGGATTGCCATGACATATGGTACAGACATTCATGTTCCCTTAAGTTGAATTGTAATTACTTTGCTGATCCGTGGACTTTTCATCCAGCACCATCACCAGATCAACATTTCTATTGGTTTACAGTACTTTGGTTTGTGACCAAATGCAAAACTTAGGCTGCTTACTTGTGCCATGCTAACATGCTGAACTACGATGGTAAACACTGTAAACATATACCTGCTAAACAGTGTGTTAGCATCGTCATTATGATCATGTTAGCATGCTTACATTAGCATTTAGCTCGAAGCACCACTGTGTCTAAATACAGCCTGGCTTTGGCTATTTGCCTTGTTGCTTCATGCATTTCATTCCTTTCTTCAGAACACTGATGATATTTTTCATATCAGTGCATTAACTGTTTTTTCCTCCTCAGGCAGATTGATCTGTCCATACTATATTGAATAATAAATATTCATTACACTGTAAACAGAGAGGATTTTCACTCACCCACCAGCTTTTCATTATGGGGACTTTAGACTATGGATGAAGAGTGCATTTAGAAAATGTTCTACCACAAGAACCATTAAGACAGACTGGTCTTTTATCAATAATTTATTGTAGGGACTCCTTTCTAATGCTGTGTTTCTGTGCAAGCTCAACATTGTAGCTTGAGTCATGAGATTTTATCTTACTTATCCTCCTTCCTGAGAGGAAATAGAGCAAAACAGCAATCAATCACACTGCATTTGTCATGTGATTTTTGTTCACACTCATCCATTTTGTTAGTGAGATATGAAGAGGGAAATGTTAGATTGTTCTACTGTGAGTAGGTGTACCTTTGGGGATCTTGCTGGTGTAATGGATAGAAATTGTTTCAACAACTGGAAATACTGTGATACATTTCTAAACTTAAAAAGCATTTAATTATTCTCATTTAAACTTCTCAAATAATGTAAAGTGCACTGGTAATGTTTTCAGTCAGTCAAAAAGACTTAATTACATCCACAACATGTATATTCATCTCTGATTTATGTTAAGCAGTCGCAGCTGTGAGAGCTTGTCTCAAGGGTGATTTCTCTCACAAAAACTCCAACATTTAAAAAATTCAAACTGCGACACTGTGCATGATTCTTTTCTGCTTTTTGCAGATAAACCATCAAGTGGTTTTAAGTGTGAGAAAATGAGGAGAGTATAGTGATTCACTGCATTTTTGGACCATATCTGTTCCATCTGACATGTTTGTTTACCAGAAATACACTGTGATTAATTGCAATCCCTCTTGCAGAGAGCTTAATGAGACTTCTGATGGAAAAATTAGTAATGCTCTGCAGGAAGCATAATTCTTTAACTCCTGAATGTTATATAATTTAATAATTATTATGATAAGCTGTTTGGATGAGTAGCATCTTGCCACAGCTCATATTTATTACAGAGAGGGATTGCCACACTTGTGCACGCAGGCTTAAGTTGATGTTCAGATTGGGAAACCGAATGCATCAAGTGTCCACTGTCAAAGGCCTTTTTGTGTTGTTGTTAATCTCTTATGGAATTATTTTCTGTCATAGGAAAACAGATAAAAACAAAGCTCAGTCTGAGTGATATTGAGGTAAGGAATGTTATTATTGAGCTAATGAGGAAGTACAGATCCTGATATACATCATCAGTGTCAGCTAATTAGACAACCCACAAAGTAGCTAGACTGTGATCACAGTTGGTAAAATGTAATCTGACTCAACCTTCTCCTCCCCAAACATGCTATTACCCCACTCTAATGGGTTCGTGGTCAGCGGAGATGCTCAAAGGTTGAAATGGTTCAGAGCAGTACTTAGTAGGTGCAGCCTCTGAGTTTCAAAAATCTTCAAAGCACTGCCCAATTCAGCAGCAGAAGCAGCAGCAGAGTTTTATTTCGTACAGCTTTGAAACTAAAGAGCTAGCGTCCACCCAGATAAGTGCAAGAACGGATATTTGTCCCAGTGTCTCATTTCCTGAACATCCGCAGTTATTTTTTGATAAACTCACAGCACCCGCAGTGTTTTTGTGCTGAGCGAAGGCGTCCCTTCACTGCTCAGTCTGATGATAGCCTTGTAATATTGTGCCTATGAAAACTACATATTGAATTTCCCTTGATGTGTTGGGAGAAGCTGGGCTCAAAATATACTCCATCTTCATGTCACTTTCATCACTATTTGTCATTATTTGCCCTCATGTGAATTGCTTTCACACCTGTGTGTGGAGCTCATGCATGCTATGAGCCTGGCTATTTTTAGGTTTCCTGTCATGAATACCAGATGACATACCTGATGGGGCCACAGCCTTAGCGTGCAGGGGGTTATTGGGGTCTTCTAAATCAGTAGTCTGATTCATGCCTTGGGTCAGAAACAGGGCGATGATATACAGCAGACACAATGAATCATTACTGGAACGTTGAAGGCCACAAAGAGACTTATTTCTGAGCATCCAGCCAGAACACAATGCAAACTGATTGATATCCTTTGCTTTGCAAGCAGATGATTCGATGTTATTGTAACCTATCCTCTGCACCCTTTCTCCTGTCTTCACCTTTTGGTCTGAGAACGGCTGCGGTCTGAAAAGGAGTTAAGGAACAATTTATTTTCCTTCAACGGTAAATGAAAACAACCCAAAAAGTCGTTGCTTTTGTAGATTGAGAGCCTGTATGAGAGCAGAATGAAGGAAAGAAATAGTGAAACTAAGTACCAAGGGCCCTAAAATGGGGACCACCCTCCAAAAGCCTGGAATTATTGGGAAGAAGAGGCAATTAAGAGGGTTTGTTTTTATCTGCAATTTTGAAATTTTGTGTTAATAGCATCAGAAGCAAACGGTTAGACCACTCCTGCAGTAAGGTGGACAAACATTAGTTTGTTCATGGTACTGCGCTGATGCTGCTGAGGACTCAGGTGAACTTTGATCATGTCATTACAAAATAAATAAAATCAGGTTACCAAAAGAGAAAAGAAACACAGGAGCAAGAAGGGAAGCAGTCGGATGGAAAGCAGCTTTTGACAAAATTCTTTCCAAAGAAAGGTAAGTGAACACAACTTGCAAGCAGTGTGTCTGAATAGTTTCATATTGGTCTGTAACGTAGCTAACTTGCTAATATAGTTAGCTTGCTGATAAATGAAGCATTACAGTATTGACCTGAGTTTCAGAAACAGCCACAGAGAGTGGATCAGCTGAAAGCATGATTTTCCTCTTTCATTTTGACACCATGGGCACCTCAAAATGGCCTGTTCAACCTCTTCTTTGAAGGACAAAAAAACATGAAATAGCAAGGATAGAAAGGAACAGAAACTACCATGAGGAGAGGGGAAAAAGCAATATGAAGGAATGGGGAACACAAAAGTCTATTTTTTCATGTCTATTTTTATGGCTCAGGCTGGATTTTATAGCTGTCGCTAAATCAGCCTATGATCCTGGGCTACAGCAGCTTTTTACTCCAATAGACACTTCAATTAATCAGTCAGGCCCCAATGCACAGGCACTGCAACGAGTGTGGAGGAAGGTGCTGGCAATTTAAGCACTTTCTTCATCACATTTCAGAGTATCAGGGACAAACGGGGTGCTACTGAAGGGCCGCCTGGTGTAGGTTTGCTTGGTTTGCTGTGCTGTTGCAGTTATTACATCAAAGCCGATACATGATTTTTTTAAAGCCAATATGGAGGCTGAAGAATTCAATTTCAAATTACACTGGAGACATTTTTGTTATTGTAGGCACTATCTTAAGAAAAGGCCTTGCTGTAATTCACAGACAGTCCTTTCATCTATTCATCCAGCGTTTTCTTCAACCTTGGGCTGAATCCGCCTGTGCAAACGCAGGGCATTACTTGTCATTCAAGGGTATAATGACTCACCATCCACTGTTCCTCCTGGCACCATCAAAGGTCATCCCTTCACCGGCGTCACACTCACTCATCAGAATACAAAGACTGCAGGAAAACTTATCTCATCTGCTCTCCCAGGTGCCTTTAAAGAGATATTTCACTGCGGTAGAACATTTTATCATTTACTGCACGTGCCCACAGTGTGTGGCTGTTCAGGAAGACTCAACCACAAAAGCCAGACAGTTTACCCATCCACAGGGCTCAGTGCCTTGCTCAGGACACTCTGACAAAATGTTATTTCCGTCTCTATCCAGGAAGGAGATACATACATACATCCGATGTCGTTTCTCAGTAGTTGATACAAAAACAGGGCAGAGTTTAATAAATTGCTCAATAAACAGCAAAGAAACATCAATTGAGTGAGCATATATGTGTGTTTTTATTTTGAATTCCAGGGTCAGTCTTTTCAGGATGTAATTTTTCCAGTTTGCAGTTATTGATGTTGTGATATGGGGAAAAAAAGCCAGATTGCTGGTGGTAATAGCAGATCCCGGGGGCAGGCAATTTGGAGGTTGACTGCTCTTGAACCATGATGGAAGTGTGGGTGCCGAAAATATCGCTGGACTAAACCAGCAAAAGCCCACTTCTGGAGCAAAGTGAAAGCTTTCTACTTTTATTCAAGATCCCAACTTGTTTTTACATCTATTTTCTTAAACTCTGATTCAGTCTGCTTGCCTACATCAACACTTATCATTTCTGCCATGTAGCGATGGCAGTGAATGCAACACTGTGCCGCTGAAGCTGCCGTTCCACCTGCCAGCTTCAAAGACGAGTCTCTGGTCTCAGAGGACCAGTTTTGGAGATGGAGCTGCACAGACTGTGTGCATATATGTTTGGGAGGTTTCATTTCCAAATCGCACAATGGGCTTATCTCTCCCAGTCTCATCCTGCCTTCTGTGCTGTCCTACAAGACAGCCAAACACTGTATGTACTGTATTCTCTTTGTTCTTTCATACAGACCTGAGATGAGAACTGTAATGATTTCATCCTATTAAGAAGTGAATCCAGCCTTTGCTTTGCAGCCTCCCACAGAACACCTTCTTTGGCTCACATGTTTATTTGCACTCCTTCAATTCCACCTTTTGTAATGTCTTGTTTCATTCCTGCATCAATCACTCAGCTCTCCCTTTTCCTCGGGCATCGCCTACAGATTGATTACCTTTCAGGAGTTCAATGTAATGACAGGAGGCCAAGCTAATTTCTGAAGTGATAAATGGTGAGCTAAGTGACTACAATCCACTGGGAGGCAAATGGTCCTGGAGCTGCTCTGTGAAGTGGCCCCTGCCTTTCTGTGACAATGTTAAACAAAAGGAAAGACAAAGACTGCCACTAAGCATACATCCAAGAAACAAAGAGGTGAAATCAGCCAGAATGAGATTACTGCTGCTTTTCTTTGAAAAGTTCTCTTTTGATAAAGAGCCCTTAAGGCCCTGTTTGTAATGGCAAAGCGGTGAATGAAAAAATGCCTCATCGAGTGATACTTTAAGGTGTAAAAGGGTCTTATGCATTTAAAATGGTCATAATTGTTGAGTTAAACCAGGCCTACAGTTAGAATTAGAGTGAAAAGAGCATCTGTGAAACTCCAGATTTCAATCTCTTAAGCCAGTGAAACTGTTTTATATCCCTGCTGTTTGCCTTACTTTTGCGGTAAAACAGGCAACCATTCATATTATGATGGCTTAAAATTTCTGTGAGGCATTTTTTATCACAATTCTTTGATGATGTGATCATCAAGCATCCCTTCAGGGTCCTGTAGGAGAGAGCTTGTGTCTCACTTATGGCAGAAGCTTTGTTGTATTGCCATTGTCCTTTGTAGACATCCGCAACCTTGCAGAGCTTTCAGGAAAATAAAAAGCTCCACATATGGCTCGGTGAGAGACAATTGTTGCACCAGAGCAACAGCCTCTATTCACCAAATAGCTCACATAACATTTAAGCTGAAATATTAGTCCTCTAAGCACATCAAATACTGTATTCTATTGTGTTCTGCCAATAGAAACGTCTGTGGCCAAGGTCAAATTGTTCACACAACCCCAGGCTCTGTTGTGTGTTAAGCCAGCTTGATCTGTTATTTTTTAATGATGGCTATTTAAGGGATTTCAGTTCAGAAAGCTAAAGGGATTTCAGTTTTCTGATTATTTCCCTACTTTCTCACGTACTGAGAACACAATTTAGATTTTTTTCAAAAACACTTCAAAAACCTTTTCTCTACCGCAGCCAACACATTTCACTGAGGGGATCCTTGTATTTGGCAGTGGTACAATTTCAAGACCTTTTTTGCAGCCAGCAAAACATGTTAATTGCTCATTTTTGCATGATTGAATATTTAATCTAATGGATTTGCTGTCACATATGTCAATTAGCAATGTTTACAGAGATGTGATTGGGTTGTGAAATACCAAACTGCCTCAAGTCATGTGCTTTAATTCCCTGTCATAAACACATGAAGGGAAAAGTCACTCAGCATGAGGCTGCATGTGATTAACTTCTGTATTACGATGAAAATCCATGATACTTATGTTTTGATTTTGATTTTGTTTTTGCACTGCACTGATAAAACACTGAGTTCATCATTTTTTGTGTCGTTTTCCTTGATGTTGCAAAGATCAGTTGATTAATCAATTAGTCGATTTGCAAAAACATAATCAGCATCCGTTATTATAATCGATTAATTGCTTTTACTCATTTTCTAAGCAAACATGTCAAACATTCTCTGGTTACTGCTTCTCCAATGAGAGGATTTGCTACTTTTCTTTGTTTGACATCACTGAAGCTGAATATCTGAGGGTTCTGGACAGTTGGTTGGACAATATTTTTAGGAATTTTATAGACAAAACAATTAATCGATTAATCCACATAATACTTGGCAGATTAATCGATGATGAAAATAATTGTTAGTTGCAGCCCCAATGGAGTTAGATTTAATTTTTTTCATTACTCGTGCGGAGACAAACACATCAGACAAATCATAAACATAAAACTTTTTTTACCCACTAAATGCAATTAAAAGCTTGCAAATGTCAAAACTTTCATGAGCCGGATATAGATTGAATTATATCAACTCCAACTGACAGGGAGTAGAGACAGTTATATGACATTTATATGAAAATGTTACGGATATTTGAACAGAGAAGTAAACAAATGTCTCACATTCAAAGACAGACTCGTGCCTTTTTTCTACATATTGATGGTGAAATGGCTAAAAAAAGAAAGAGTTATTTCACTACTGTCATGGAAGAGGTCCATCAGTGTTGCTCTGTGCCAGTGAAAGCATAAGTGCGCCAGTCATTACGTGCATTAGTAGCAAATTAAATAGATTAGCTGCAAGTTCCATTCCCTGGATGTGCCGTGCTCTCTATCTGCCTCTGCTCCACGATAACAATCACTAGATACGGTAACAAAAGGGAGCCCAATTTTCAAGCGCGCATTCAATTTTGAAACCTATCCTCTAATGAGGGTTGTTGTTGGGCTGAACTAAATGCCAACTAATGGATAGGCTCTCAGACAGCAATCTCCATAGGCCCACAGTCATCTCAGTCTCTTAGCCTGCTCATCAGGGTAAATATACATGCAGGCGGTGCAGAGGCAGAGCTCACTCTCCAGGCCCTCAGCACACAAACTCTATTCTGTTTTAATGTCGTCTCCCACCCGTAAATAACTTCAATGGGTCCCAGGTGGTATTTAATAAAACACATCTGATTATGTAGGAAGGGGAGTTTATTAAAACTGTATTTCTTCCATAAGCTTTGTGATTTTGGCGTGCACCTTGATTTGTGACAGGTGCCATTATTCCTTATCCCACCCGGACATTTTTCTCTTCTTTAAATAGTACCTCATATCAGAGGAAGCCATTTCAGGATGTTTCCTCTCCATGTTATCTTGTCAGAATAGAGGACAAGTAAGAGGACAACTTCTACACAATTAGTGGAACCAGTGATTATTGTGTCTAATACCCTTTCTGTATTCTGAGGAGCTGGAGCCTCCAGTAAATTTCACAGTAAATCCATTAGACAAGCACATGGTGATATTTGAAGAGAAAAACACATCTGTGTAAAATCAATAAATTGCTTTGAGAAAGTCAATCAAAAGCTGTTTTTGTATGGATGCTGAACACTTTTCAAACATCTGCCTACATCAATGAAAACATTGCTGAAAATAGCACACAAAGTGTCATGAAAGACACAAAATGATGCTTACAGTAGTCTCTTTCTAGCCACCACCGTCATTGTTGCGCGAACAAGTAGTTTTGTTTTTTCACACTTTTACAGAACATTATGTGCAAAAAACAACAACCTCCTACAGTGCTTTTGCAGCATTAACGTACAGAATAAGACAAGGCACTTCTACAATGGATAATCCCTTCCTGCAGTGGTTCACTTTCTTCATTAGTGAGTATACAAAAACAGAAAACATACAGTAAATCTTATACACTCCTAGCTAGCACACAGAAATACGACCTTTATGTGGGCCCGTGTTTGCCATTAATTAACTGCCCTGTCTCTAAGCAACATTCTCCATTTCCTCCTCCAAGAAATCAATCACAGATATTTTTGCTGCACAAATGTGATCAATGCCCTTAATTATATGTGAGAATGCTGCTCGCTCTTTGTTTCTGCTGTTTTGATTTGGTTGCTGGATCATGGACACAATTTAATCTTGTTAATGTTTCTCCTCTAATTGGCCACTTTTAATTCAAACACAAAGCCAAACAATTACCACAGAAATGCTGTGTTTCTGCAGGCAATGTGCACTAGAAATACTGCAAATAAAACAGCATATATACTGTATCTTGTGTGATCTATATGATATCCAGACTAAAATCTCTTTCTGTAAAAGCATTTTAATAGTATTTTAACAGTTAATGGTTCATCATTAGTTTTATCTGATCTGCTGTAAACGCTAGTTTCTTTGTTTTTGTCATATACAGTCTTACTTTTATCAATACCATGTTAATAAGATTTAAAATTTTATTATTATTTTATTTTATTATATCTGTAGCAGAATCCTTTGTGCCTTTAGGCTGTACGCTGCAGCAAGAACACACTACGTCCACAATTACGTGATCGAACAAACAGAACTCTGTTTCTCTACCGTGCAGTGACAGCTGACTCAGCTTAATCAGCTAACAATGCATAACTGTGAGTCAGTTTACACAATGAGCTTTGGACACTGACACAGTTTGACCCTCCCTATCAATCTCAAAGGTATCTAACTATATGGCATCAGTTGGTTTTATAGTAAAATCCTGAAATGTTTCCAAATCCCTCGCAATTATTAGAAATTACAAGTGTGCAGTATTGATGAGTTAAAAAAATTTACATTAAAACTCATCTAATTACACTGATGTCCATTACATTTATGTCAATTTAACTGTACTGCCTGGTTTACAATTCACATGCAGTTATAAAAACTCCAAAGTGTAAGTCTGTGACTCTCTTGTCCTTCCTTTATATAACATTAGCTTGTTAAGCCTCACTCAAGCCTCCACACTTGTACTAGTTATGTACCTAGACCTCTTGTGATAACACGCTGTCACGTTGCCCGCTGACTGCAATCAGTGGTGCCTTCAGAAAATGTTTAGTCGAGGCCAGATGAGCCCAATGAACATTCTGATGTGGTGCCGTGAAAAGCATATCTGAATTTCAGGTTAGGCTTCTTTGAAGTAGAGGATTATAAGATATCATTAACAAGCCAATGAAATACCTATTTGAAGAGTAAATCCAGGGTATAGTTGGCCTTAACTGAGATAAAGATTAATTCTTATATCAAAGAACTGATACCATGTTTTGTGCCCATGACCGTATTATTCACAACTCATCATTAATCAATCTTCAGTCAATCCTTAATTTAAAAAGGTGTCTTATTTCAGATGCTGAGCTTCTAATTGATCAAATATTCTAGTAGGTCAGGTGAGAATCTTTGCTGCATCATAAAACATTAAAGTATAGGATCTGAACATTTCATCTGATTGGAAAGCTGTAGAAACCTGAAACCACACTAGCTCCTAGGGGCTACAATATTCATTACACTCCACAATACAAAAGGAACAAGCAACATATTGGTGATTTTGCTACAGCCTTATTGGAGCTGTTTTATGTAAAGCACTTTGTAACATTTGTTTTGAGAAGTGCTACAAAGATTAAATAACTTTATTATGAAAGTCAAACATTTGTCCTGATGGAGGTGCTGGAGGAAAGACTGTGAGGTCAATGTAATCAATAGAGCTGTTCTCAGCAAATTTTATGGCCATATATCTATTAGATTTTGATATTTCCATGTGAAGTGGATATTTTGGCCTCATATATTGGACGGAGTGCCATGATGTTACAAAGACAATTGAGATTTATCATCTTGTGGAGATCATAAATATCCCAAATTTCATAATTGGATATTGCTGGCCAAAACTGACATTTTCCCTTGATGTTAGTGCTAGAGGAAACTTCTGATTTGAATATATTTGAAAGCCTTTCATGTAATCTTAATATGCACATCAAACCATGTCAGTTTCTTTACTTGGCTCAAAAATGGACAGTATACATTCTGAAATCATACACCAAATTATCACATTGGCTTGGCTATCCGTCAAGTGGATAATACTGATGAGCTGGAAACAACTTAAACCAAACTGTTTAAACTTTGAGAACTGGCTGAAGGACTTCCAGGATTTTTACTTGGCTGTAGCCATCCAAGACTAAAGGATTCAGCAGACCCTGGGACATGGTGCCATAATGATAGAAAATAATCAGTCACTGTATTGGTCAGACACTAAGTTTGTAATAATAGATAATAACACTGATTTTCATTTTCATCTGTTGAATTGATAAATCCTCCTAAGGATGTTCTTATTACGATTGGAATTTGTTTTTATGTTGTTGTTCGGATCCTCAAAGTTATAATCTCAAAGATTTTCATTTAAATAAACGTCTGTTAAGTCACTATCTATCACCGAATGATGCAACACAATGGTGATTGAGCCTATGGCCCACTGGTGAAAGCCTGCTGCATCTGCAGTATTACGACCCGGGTGTCGGCAGCGACTTTCCCAGAAAAATCACAAGTGGCGCACAGTTNGGCTTTTAACAAAACTTTTAACACAACAGACTCGCTCTTCAACTCACCTGCATGTGAAGCGGCGTGCTGTTTTTTCTGGTCTCTGCTAGTGTTGTGAGTAAACGGTTACTATGGCCAAACAAACAAAGAAAAGGTTGATGACTACAGATGAGGAAACTGAAATTGAAACTTAAGTGAGGTCAAAAAACACACCTGCAATTACCGATTATTGCCACAGGTGCCACGACAGACAATGAAATTAAAATCTTCGAGATTATAACTTTAAAGTATGAATTACAAAAAATAATTGAATCATCATTTGGGGAGCCTGTGAATATTCTCATTCATCCAGGTCATAGTTATCTCAAGGAAATTGAATCGAACGCAACTGGATTTTTGGTTTTGTCTGTGAAGACGTTTCACCTCTCATCCAAGAGGCTTCATCAGTTCGTGCTTGTTTAACCAGGCTAGACTGGTTAAACAAGCACGAACTGATGAAACGTCTTCACAGACAAAACCAAAAATCCAGTTGCGTTCGATTCAATTTCCTTGAGACATCATTTGGGGAGCATGACTGTCGTTACTTAATTATATTACAGTGCTCGATTTACTAGTGGACATTTTGTTGAGCACAGGAAAACTGTGTGTGTATTTTAGCATGGGGGCCACGCTCCCTTCTGGCCCTCCCTCCGAGGGCCCCATTGACTGCAATGACTTGTGTCTGCTGTTCCTGGCTATTACCATGTGCCACATTAGCCTGCAGTTTTTCTGTCTGCATATTAAGCAGCAATAATGGAGCTTGGAGGACCTTCTCCTTACGACAGGCCCTTGGGTGTTCCATTCATCTTTGAAGGAGCACCAATCCCCTTCTCTGCTGTTATTCTGCTGCAGCTCCTTTAAGATCAACTGCTCTGCTGTCACAGGCCTCTACTGCTGCACAGCCGAACGTGGGGGCTGATGGAGGCCAACTTCACCCTCTGGCAGCTGTTCAGACTTATAGGCTTTTTTGCTCGAAGGCTGACTCTTAGCTGCCCAAAATGACAACAACTCCCTTTCGCCCCTGTGGGTGCTGTCTGTGCCACTTTGGATAACATCCTTGAAACGGGACGGCTCCTTAGGGTCTGACTTTAAGGATGGCCACTTAGTCTGCAGCCAGCACATTTGCAGGACTTAGGGGAACTGCAGTTAGAACAGCGGCTCTCAAACTTTTGAAGCTGTTTCCCTCTTTAAAATGAAAATTTAATCTCTTCCCTAGCTAGGAGACACACTCTCATTTGAAAGTCATGACTAATTATTAATTAATTATTATTGTTAATTGTAGTCTAAGGGGAAGAAGGAAAAAAAACTTAATTGCTAAATCAAAGCGCATTATTTCTGGTTCACCTCAAGCTCTACATTATGAATGAAAAAACTCCGATTGGTTTTTATCTGCAAGCAGTTGTTGGCTTTGCTCGAATAAAGCACTTGTGGAGTTGTTTATTTGAAACACTTCATCAAATAGAGATGCCTGAAAATATGAGTCTCAGTCCTCCTCTTGGAGTGATGCAGTGCAGTCGATAGGAGTAAGAATATAATCTGAACAAACAACAGGAAATTACCAAAAAGTGGGATAAACAGATGGATAATGACTTTCTGTAGCCAGCCATTCCTCATGCTTGGAGTGCCTAGTGTTATAAAGTGAACTGATGGCCAAGAGAGAGTCTGCACTGATGTTCATAAAGATTTATTCCTTTATGTGAGTTTGTTCTTTAGGCCCAACTCACACGGGTGGTGTTTCATAAAGCAAGTTTACCAGTAAAGGCTTACCTCAGTAAATCAGGCTTATTTTCAGGAAATTCTGTTTCGTAAAGCAGGTTTGAATAAGTGTGACCCAACTTAGTTACCATGGAAATGCATCCTTGTAGACTAGTCTGGTTCTGTTCAGGGTATTTTTTAGGCTTAGCTTCACTTTAGGCTTAACAAGTGTTACAATCACTCTGTCAGACTGACATGAACATGAACAGGTAGTATACTGTGGGTTTTAGAGCTATGAGACTGAACCAAAACAGCAAAGTTGCAGCTGGAAAACCAAAACAATGAGCTGAAAGACGTTATATAGCTAGGTAGAGTTGACAGCTGCTTTAAATCATGAATGAGTAGTTCTTAAAACAGGCTTGACCCAGTCTGATCACATAGCTGGCTTTGTGAAAGAGTTTAATCTGTGATCTATGTATTTGTTAGGCTCATTCAAGACAGGCGTTTCACAATAAGCCCTGCTTTTCGGAGCCTCCTTTTTGAAACACCACTCTGGTTTACTTGGGGGTTGGAAGTGTGAACAAACCACGTACAAGGTGAAAATATCATTTGGAACAAAAAAGCTGCAATTGTGATGACAACCGCGAGTGTGCAATAGGCTGCTTCCCCCACTGTTTCCCTACACTACTACTGAGGTAGATGGCTTTATGTCGTGGCCACCTGATGAAATCTGACCTGCACTGATTGTTGTTTCAAAGTCTAATTGATGTTTTGCATGATTAACTTGTCTAAGTTATTTTCTCACATACCAATAGGCCTGTAATTAATTTAGGAATGTCACTGCCTCTGCTGAGTGGAATGTCGCTACCACTCACTGGTTTGATGTCCTTGCTCATCAGACAAATCACTCATTATTAACAGCAGCATGTGTACTTGATAACTGACATGTAATTTACTGAACTAACAACAAAATGAATCTCTTCAAAGCTGCACCGGGCAACTTTGTTCATCTGCAGCCAGAAAAAGACAGCGAGAGCTTTGACTTCTGGATCCACGATGCATGTGACGCAATTCTAATAAACTGCACGCTGTTTGTTAATGCAGGTCAGGATACCAAAGGCACAGAGGCAAATGATCTAACACTGATGAGGCTTTCTCCATACTCACTGCTGTTCAGATGTGTGTATCTCTTTCCTAGAGTCAGTATATTACTTTCTGCGGGGCGAGAGGTGTGGGGGAGATTTTATTTAAGCAAATAAAATGAATCTGTGGCTTCTCAGTTGGGACACTCTGCTTTGTTGCAAACACATGTAACGGTTTAGTCTAATAACAGCACGAGCATGTACTTTATCATCTCTGGCATATTCCAGGGCCCCTGTCCAGCTGACCCACTAAATCATTTAGGAGCCTATCTGATTATGGATCAGTGTATTCACAAATTAATCTAATATCGTGTTTGCACTTCTGTAATTTGACAGGTTTTTCAGTACATACAGCTGGCTGTCTGTTGACCTTTTTCACATTATCCTGTCTTGTAGTGTTTCCGCTTGTTCTCTGTTTAGACATGTATCAAAGTGTGTCACTTTGCCGACATGAGTTAATGTGCTATTTTAAGCCCGATGAATCTTACACTGCCTGATAACACAGTAAATTGCCCTTGTCTTAATGAGCCAGTTATGCACTATATTGTCATGAACAATGTATTATCTAGAGAGGTTTCAGCATCCTCATTAGTGTGTTGTGCTTTGTGTAGCATTATTCAGACTGAACATGTAAACAGGAGTTTGTTTGCCGGAGGTGATGGAGGCACTTTCTTTTACTTCATTTCTTTACTTTGTTTTTGTGTTAATTTCTCATCAATTAAACCATCCACATAGTTGTACTACGGTACTAGAAGTCACTTCTAATTGTACTTGCTATTATACTATTACATTTGAAATGCAGGTTTAAACTTAAGACTAAAACAACAACAATTTCAAAAATTGACCCCTGCCCTGTTGTGAATACTTGCCTTTATTTTGTTCACTTCAGTCAGCATATAGAGGTTTTATGTGGCTAATTGTCCTCTTGGTGAATGCTCTCCAAATCTATGGCAATGTTATAGCATTGTAATCA
>NTHP01000108.1:1466224-1498424 GCA_003416845.1 Oplegnathus fasciatus
AAAAAACAATCATATACAATAAATCAGATGTTTTCTTTATAGTGTTCGTCTTGTCAAAAAATTACATTTCAGAAAGGGGGCTTGGTGTTTATTTTTTGAACATCCAGGGTTTATTTTTTCTGAAACAGAATCCTCTTTTTAAAGCCTGGAGCTATCCTTTTACTCTGCAATTCATTTGAATTGTCTTTCAGGATCATTGACCAGCAAGCTTACTCTTTCTCAGGAAAACAATTTGACATTTCAATAGAATCAAGCAAGCAAAGCACATTAGTTCTGCAGCATGTACACTTTCAAAGGCAATTACAGAACAACAGAGGCACAAAGTAAAGTGATGAAGCAGGAAATCTTTTCCATTTGAAATGTTAAATATAGTTCGTTAAGTATTGTTGAAGCTTGACTGTTCACAGAGATGAGACAATGTTGCTTTGTTACTGAGTAAAGGCACAGTGATTTCAATTGTAATGCACAGTGCAAAAGATTAAAAAAAATATATATATATTTGACTTCAACTCAGAGCGGTGTTTGAATTCTGTGGGAGGCGAAGGGTGCTCACCACCCCTAAAACAGACCAACAAAAACGACCTGAGGCCCCTGAAAGCAGCGTTAGTGCAACGTTGTAGTGGTCGGACCTTTCTCACAGCAGACATTTTGAATTGTCATAGCAGGAAAAGCACAGGTGTAATTAATAACATTAATAATGGCTCTGTTCCATTTAAATGTCCCAGTGAGTCAGCACACAATACCAGGTCCCTGGAACTGGCACACCTGAATGGAATTCAGCTATTAATCATGTTAACTTGCAGCTGTGTTTGACAAGTCAAGATGTCTATTGTGAGAAAGGTCTATAAACAGACCTTCATGATGCATGGAACAAGCAGCTCACAGAAAAAAACAACATAACGTAGTTCAGGCTGGAGACAGCCAATCATCAAGTGGTTCCAATTTAAGCGTTCAAGAGACACACCTGCATGAGAACAGGCTCTTTTCACTGCAGATAACGCACAGGTGTAAATGATAAAATGATGGCTGAATTCCATTTAGCAGTTTCAGCGTCCTGCTATTGTGCATGCTGGCTCACTGTCACACTGTCATGTCTTACAGGGACACTTGAATAGAACAGAGCCGTCATTAATGTTATTAGCAACTCCTGTGCTTTTTCTACTTTGACAAGTCCAAATGTCTGCTGTGAAAAGGGCCAATTAGTTAACTGTCTATCAACACAAACACACCAATACATACAAAGAAGGAATGTCTGAACTGTGAGCCCATTTCTCATCACAGTTGGAAGAAGAGTTAGAATCTGAGAAGAAAACAAAAAGAGAAAACCATCATGAATAAAATAATTCAGTATTGAAATCTAAAGAACACAAGGTCATGATGCAGCTCAGGTAACATAGTGCACAAGAAAAGAAGTACATATTGTACACTCTTTCCTTGTGCATGCAGTAGAATTTGAAGTCAATTAGCCAACCCACACAGAGGAATTCAAATGAAGCAAATTGCATACGAAAAGAGATTTTTCACAACTACAGCATTAAATTGCAAATCATTATTTGGATGCTGTGGAAGAAGACTTTGTCAAATATTTCCGACTGAGGATAGATTATCTAAATGGAGAAATCCGTCAAAAGGAGGACTGCGCAGTCCAAAAAATACTTAATGACAATATGTATTAAAACTCATCTTGTAGTACAGATCCAGAAGGACTCCCTTGGTTTGAGAAGGGGGTCAATGTCCTTCTTTAAGCCTGTGCGAGGAGAAATGTCAGAATGAGGTTCATTAAAGTGAGCAGTCACAGGTAGTCTCGCTCGTCTTTATGATTGGGTCTTCAGCACCCAGTGTACCCAGCCTAGCCATTTCAACTTGCATGAGGGTGACAATCGTATTTGATCTTGTGTGTGATTTCACATAGAAGAAGGGTTTTTTTTCATCCGAGAGTGCTGAATGTTGAAAGATGTTATCCAAGCATTATTGTGTTAGTGACAATATTTCATAGAGTAAAAATATTTCTAGTGGGGTGAAGCTTGATGAGGCTGTGATACAGAAATCATACGATGACAAGTGAATTATAGAAAGATGTGAATTTATTCTCTCTGAGGCAGGTTCAGGTTTTTGTACTCTGTATGTAAAACACGTGTGGTTCCACAAATCTGTGATGTAAACATTTCAATTTACGTGGGAACTGCCTTAAAACAGCGTGTGAGAGAATTTCTCAAATGAATGGTTTCACGTGAAATAATATTATAGTTGATATATTAACTATATCTTGCTGGCAAGGTTTTAGGCTACCACCTTTGTTTGGCTGAGGGAATAAAGTCACGCCTTGTAAAATGGTTAAAAATGCATTTCACTGTGCAGCAGACAGAATGTAGCTACTGTAACAGTAGGAGGCTGTAGAGGAGTGTTAGAGGATTCTGGACAAAAGCAAGTGAGTGCCATCAAACAACCTGTTTCTCAAGGTTTGGTACAAACTGGGGTTGACTGACTCCATCAATCAAAAAACATGGACTGTTTTAGGTCATGTGTTGCCTTCTAATGTGTTGTAGTCATTTTACCTATTTTTGATAGCAGAGTTGACTTCTTTTATCCTGAACTAATTCCATTAATGCCATGGGGAATGCAAAAGGCTTTTTGATGATTTGAGGGATTAATATATCCTAGTTAGTTATTAATTTTGTTTTTCTTTTAAATTAATTATTAAAAAAATACCGTTTTTGTAATACTGTAGTACAGTATCTATTATGCTTGCTGCCACTAGAGTCTAAACGTTATCTTCCCACAGTCAAGCTCATCAAAATGAATGATAAATGAATAGGCCTAACATTACGCTCTTTCAACAGGAATAAACATGTAATATGCTGTTGTAGTAAACAAGGTATATTTGGAAGTAATTTTTTATTATTATTATCATTCATTTATTACTTATAATGCAACCTAATAACAAAGTTAGCTAGCACTTGTCACCTAGCGAAAGCTAACAATGTTAGGTCAAGTGTGTCACTAAAATGTTATACAAGTATAGTTCGCTAGTAGCTAACCTTGGGCGATAGATAGGCCTACAGTACAAAATCATTTCTAATGACTCATTAGGTTACTGTCCATCAATAGCTTTATCTATTCTTCTTTCTATTGTTAGCTTACATCAAATGAAATTAAATGGCAACAAAGAGGACTCGCTAGAAATGAAGCAAACAAGAAGTCAATGACTAATTCAAAACGTGTTTTACATAATGAAATGACAGTTTTCAGGATGATCAGAAATGTTGCTGAGGCCTTCTGTTGCTAATCATTATAAACATAATTAAAGCCGATAGTAGGTGGTGTTCATGAAAACGTACCATCCATTATTAAGCCATTTTTCATCGTTATCAGAGTGGCTTGTCATTTGCTTTAATATTGTGTGTAAACTGACATCAGATTATTGAGCTCACTGATTGCCTTACACAATCATGGATTAATTCCCTGTAGAGTACAGCTCTATGCATGTAAGTCAAACCTTGACGTTATGATGTTTGGGTTTCATTTTCCTTAACCACACAGTAAATATAAAGCCTGTTTGACTTACCGAACCGAACAAAACTAATCCATCTTCTTCTGACAGTTGGGGTTCAATTCTTTACCCTTATCATATTTTCTCCTTCAGTAATTGCCTTTTCTTTCTATTTCTCAGGCTCAGAAAAGGGAATTGATTAAATTGTGAGTCTCAGCGGCATAGAAGGAAAAAAGAAAACCTCAGTCAAAGAAAAATACAGTAAAGCCCTAGAGGCCAAGTAAGTGTGGCATATAATGTATCTTTATCTATGACTAATGACACAACTTCTTTGGTATTCTCATTACAGCTGACTCCTTTGCTATCTCTCCCAGAGGACACTAATTTAAATGAGATTGTACAAACGTGTATGAAAATCTATGTTGCCCTGGAAGACATCAGCTCAGGTCCAATATTCACTTGACCTCAGGATGTTGAAGTTCAATCAGTGATATTCATTTTCTATCTCGTGGCTGTGATGAAATGGTTTTAAACAAATGGTTAGAGGGAGCTTGTGGAATACAAGAAGCTGTAATTGCTTGGAGAGCCTGTTAAGGCACAAATATGATTCCAGCTTATTTACAACATTGTCCTCAGCATCTCCCCGCACATCTTCACTGGCACTTTTCTTCAAACCCCCTACTCGCTCTCCTCTCTTCTGACACTTCCCTGCTACCCTGCTCTACTCTCATAGAGGTTTTATAAACCAATTTCCCTGGAAAAAATCAATCCATTAGCGTTGGATACCAAGAAGAGGAGAAAATTAAATAATTAAGGGTGCAGCAGTGAAAATAGCTGCTGAAATGAGCCTGTCCAATCACTTAACAAGGTGTCGTTTTATATTCCTGAAAGGTGGCCCTGTGTCAAGGTACAGATAACCTTTTAAAAGACCAATTTACTTTTCACAATTATTTAGACCCACTCTATTAACTAAATTACCAACTTTAAGTGATCTAGCCTCTGAGCCCTCCTTAAGGTGTGAAGGCTATATACAGGGCTACACAGCATGCCAATGAATTTACCTTAAAGTGGACATATTGGAAAAATGTCTTACCTTTTGCAGTGAATCAGCCAAACTTTAAATTGGATAAGTAAGAGTCACAACTTCGATGCAAAAATATTCTTACTTAATCTCCTATAAATCCAGTCGTGTGTTGAAATGAAACAAAATAATAAAAAAATATAACACAACACAACACAATATAACATCTGTCACAGCAAATTATTTTGTTTTAGTTAATTGAGTAAAACGAAAGTACTTCATTCAAAATGCCAGCAGCTGACAGCATTTCAAAATCCATTCAGTGTGGGCTTGTATTTATTGACCTTTGAGTTAATAGGCAGTGGATTGTGGGAAAGGGGCACGTAGACGTGTACAAGCTGTCGGTGGGTGAGGTCAGCTTGTGAAATTGCAGTTCTCCTCAGTTTGTTGTATTATGAAGTGCCTTGTAAAGTCTATAACCTGCTGTTCACATTTATATATGTTAGAAACAGAAGGAAGAGAAGTAGTCGCAGGGGGATTTTGTTAAATGAACTGAACACACTCACCGCTCAGTGGAATGACTTCTCTCATCAAAGGCACTGTTCTTTAAACAGGTATCAAAGGACAGATCAAATATTTCCTCGAGATTTCCACAAGAAATGGCGTCGCCGCTGACATTACGCATCCATTCTGCCTGGCATCTCAACTAATGATGTCCTGGAAACATGACATCCATCTTGACATTCTTGAGGTGAGGCAGAAAAAAAATCATGCTCTTTTGTGTAGCATGTCCACTTGTCTGTATGCCAAGCAGTGATCGTGTTCTTGCCATGGTAGTTTTTGCAAACTAAGTCACTAACATACTCATATAAAACAACAATACTAATGATGATAATAATAATGATAAGACAGTTTTTGATACGTTTGATTAAGGTGCTGTACAGTTAAAGCAGCCCCAGCATCATAGTAATGATCATGTAATACTTTATTAGAACAACACATATTTACTGTATATCAAAACAAACACACCACAGGCTTTGAAGTCCAGTCAGCAGCACAGCAGCCTCTGTTTACTAAATCTAATTGAAGCCAAGTGAACAGAGCTCAAGCCAACAGGGATACGGACAAATCAAAGACTAATGAACAGAGCACAGGCCAATATAGACAAACCACAGCATGACACCACCACTGGAGCCTTACCTTTCAGGTCAGGCAAGTGGAATTTTCTTTTTATCTACTTACTGCGCACTGGAGAAAGTCAACTCAGCATGTGCGTGTGTTCCAATAACAGCTCACCTTGCATTTATACACGCTTTCACGTACATGCCAGCAGCAGAACCAGTGGGTGGTTTCCAGTCACAGACCCCAAAGGTGGTCTATCTTCTTCAGATGTGTGAAGCTCCAAGAGAAATACAGTACGTCTACATAGTGAGCAGGTGCTGTATTTTATGGTGGCCCTAACAGCCCCACACACTGTAACTAAAGAAAACACATGCGAATAGACACAACAACACAACACAATCAAAGAACATCTTCACATATTGGACAACACATATGAACCATAACCATATATGGAAACATAGACAACACAACCAAATACAGAAACATGCTGCCAATACAGAAACACGGGGAAATATAGAGAACAAAAGCAAACACTGAAATGCAGGAAGTGGCACAGAACAAAAACCTAACAAAAACAGAACAAAGACCTAAGTTACAAAGCGAATGAAATTTTTAGTGGACACTGAAGTTGCTTGATGTCCTCCTGGATCCATCCTTTTGTTTACAATCTATATTTCTGTCATCAAATTGTATACACTGTGATATTATTGTTGATTTCTTTCTGTGCACTCGACATCTATTGCATGTCTGTCCGTCCTGGGAGAGGATCCCTCCTCTGTTGCTCTTCCTGATGGTTTCTTCCATTTTTTCCCTGTTAAAGGTTATTTTGGGGAGTTTTTCCTCATCCGGGTCGAGGGTCTATGTACAGAGGGTGTCGTATGATGTACAGATGAGGAAAATTGTGATTTCTAATATTGGGCTATATAAATAAAAATTGATGTGACACTAAAAGCTGTGCCATGGTGTCTGTATTAGCAGGGCACTTCTGTATTTGTATGTATGGCTGTGTTGTTTGTGTTTTCAGCGTGTGTTTTTTTCTGCATGTGTTTTATGAAATTGGTGAATGTGTTTCAGAATTTGCCTGTGTTATTATATTTGCAGCATTTTCTCTAAATGCTGCTCATGTGTTGTCAGAGTGGTGAAGGTGTTTTCTTCATTTGCATGTCTTCTAAAGTTGCAGTGCGTTGAGGTCTCAGGACCACTGCTGTATTGTGTTGGATTACTGAATTTTTACACTCTAGTCAATTCAATTGCCCATTATTTCTGACAGCTATGAATAACAATTCTTACACAGCGCAAGCAGCTACAGCTTTTGCTAAGGGGGCTCAACACAGAGATCTAAAGAGTTCCAGTCTGGACGCAGTCATTTTGAAAGATGCCCCAGATGTTTTTCAGACTGTGGTTTTTTTTGTCAGATTCTCTCCTTGCATTTATGATGCAGGCTTAATTGGAACAGACTGTCCTCAGAGCTGAATTTGAAGAGGAATCAATGGACAAGCTGAAGGCAGCAAACAGAAAGAAGAGGGGAGTGAATGACAATACAAAAAGTTGTTTACATACTGTATAAAAATACATAGCCAGCACTGAATAAATAGACCAAACATGACACAAAGTGCTTTTCTGTTTGTGTGTGTGATTCTAGACGAATAGTAGCCGGAATAGTAAATGTCATCAAATTTCGCAGCCCCTGGTTATTTCCTGCTGCATATCAACAGAAGGCTGAATATAAAAATACATTTTAATGAAAAGGCAAAGACGCAGGTTATGGGACTGAGACAAAATCAAAGCTAGAAACTACATTAGGGATTGGCTTCACTATTTCAAATTCATAAAACCAAAGGCCTCTTCACCTTGACGCTGAATACAGCCCCTCTGATCCCAGAGCCAGAACTGCCGCCCTCTATTCTCAGCTTATCCCTGTGTGTCTGTAACCTCAATGTCAGCCAAGCAAGTTATCCACGGTGGATTGGGAGATGTGTCACCTTTGTGCTCTCCTGCCACAGTCTGCTGAAGCTCACCTGCACACTTGCTGCAATTGTGTTTGAGGCATTACAGGTCACAAGGTTATCCATTCCTTTATTTTCTCTTCTAATTTTTTTTTTTCCTTTCCAAGATGCTGAAGACAGGATGACATAATTACCTTTCATCTGTGACTGCTTAATGCAGTCTTTGCTATAGCGTTAGCATGCATACTGGACAGATAATGGAGAGATGACTTGATTGACATGAAACATGTCACTTCAAAGACACTGTAATCATTCAGTACGTTGACATGGACCTTAAATTCCTTTGAGCTGCCATTAATGAGCCAAATAACCCTATATAGCAACAAAAAATGCAGCTCCCCTCCCTCTTTTTTTACTGTTCTTTTTTGTGCCACATTACCTTCAACACAGAAGGATAGAAAAAGGTGGTAATCCTGCTCTCTTCTTCTATTACAGAGTAACCTCTTTGAAGCTGTAGTAAAACAGACGTCTTAAACAGATTTCTTCTAACTGGAGTACAAGATTTCTGTGTCGATCTTGGTCTGATGTGAGGTATGTTCTCTGGGCAAGTAAATGTGGTCACAGATAAGACACTCGCACGCATACCTACAGGCAAATCAGATTCTCCAACCTAACTGACTGGCATGTCTTTAGATTTCTGGAAAAATCCTCAGAGGACACCCACACAAAAAAGCAGAGAAAACTGTGTTTGCAAACTCCACACAGATAGAAGCAGCTGTGATCATACTGGGGTTGTTCTTCCTCTGGCTGAACTGCAACTTGACAGGAGAGACTGTCTGAAAATGTGTGTTGTTATCCCCATATTTGAATGTTATTGTGCCTTCCCCCTCTCTATGACTCTATTAATGTTTGTTTGTGTGATTATTAACAAGCTCAGAGAACAGTCCTAATGTTTCCATGTCAAACACTGAATTATGCATACCTCTGTATTATTACTAATACGCTGGTAATAAATGAGTTTTGGCTGCAGCATTGTTTTTTCCTGGCTTTGCATCCAAGTTTTATCTTCCTCATCTGACATGATCTGTTCTTGTAGTCTAGCTCCAGCAGGAAATTCAAACCAAAGAGTTTGTGTCAGAAAGAGAATTATCCGGTGAAAATGTGTTACTAATTCAAAGAAATTATAGAACTTGTCACCACAGGGATAACAAAGGCTGCAGTATTTTCACCTGCCCAGACGTGGTGTTGTAACATCAAATAAGCGATTGAAAACTAGCCGTTAAATCTCTACAGCAGACACATTTCTTTGCACCCTTACATAAAACTGATGCTGTGTGCACACGTACAGTTCCTGTATGTTATATTACAATGAACTCACCTGCAAAACAGTTAGATTTTTATAATGGAATATGAAATTAATTGTGCCTTTTTTGTTTTTTGGTTGAATCCAAAAGTTTTTTATTCACTGAATATCTGTGGAGCCAGTCTGGAGCTCTGGCCCCTGATTTCTTCACTGGCTCAACACACAGCAGAGCGCCATTGTCTTGCCTCCATCTAGTGTTCAGTAGTGAAACTGCTTACTGCTCTGTGGATCCAATCAGATCAATAAAACAAGTTGCATCTTGTCTCTTTTGTCAAAAGAGAAGGGTAGAGATAACACTGAGTAGGGCAAGCGTTTGCCATATTTAAAAAGGATAAAAATCTGACAAATAAATTAAATAAAAGTTGAATCCAGTATAAAAGAGAAAACGTACAAGAAAATATAGAGAAGTTGGTCTTACTAATAAACAGCTTGTCAAAGAATCAAAGACACTAAGGTACTGCAGCATGTGAACCCTGAGCTGTGACTCCTATGTAAATGTTTAGCCTGGTAGTTGGTTATCCAGAGAATGTCGGATGAAATAGTATAGTTAAAAGTGTAACTCTGGAAACAAAGTGACTATTATCAATAGTCAATAATAATAATTTTTCATAATGTTGGGTTGTCACTGATCCATTTGGTAACTGCTCATAATGAACAATTTACACGTTTTTTTTTTATTTTAATACTCAGTGTAATCAACTTTCAATGGTATACACTGTGATATTATTGTTGATTTTTTCTGTACATTCGACATCTATTTCTTGTCTGTCCGTCCTGGGAGAGGGACCCCTCCTCTGTTGCTCTTCCTGATGGTTTCTTCCATTTTTTTTCCCCTGTTAAAGGGTTTTTTGGGGGAGTTTTTCTTCATCCAAGTCAAAGGTCTAAGGACAGAGAGTGTCATATGCTGTGTAGATTGTAAAGCCCCTTGAGGCAAATTGTGATTTGTGATATTGGGCTATATAAATAAAATTGACTTGACTTGACTTGAAGCATATTGTAATGATATGATTCCTCTATATGATTCTATTGTATGATGTGATATTTCTTTGACAGTTGACAGGTTGTAGAGGTAGACAGGAAACGTGTGGAGAGAGAGACATGCAACAAAGGTCCCCGGCCAGAATGTAACCGGGATGTTGTAGTCATGTCGAATGTGCCTTAACCATTAGGCTACCAGGCAACCCAATGAACTTATATGTATCATGTCATCGTAGAAATTTCTGTTGTTCAAAAGATTGTTTCTGAGTAAGCTGTAATTAAAAACTAACAAAATTAGATATTATGCATATATATGCATAACAGCAGAACACACTTAATTGCCTTGAACATCAGTTTCATTATTTGATGTGTGATTTTGCATAGATTTGCTATATTGTCAGTTCAGTTCAAATTAGAAGTATATTCGCTTTTCCCCACTGGGTGAATCAACAAATGTATATAACTTAATTTAATGACCTGCCACTGTGTGTCTCAGACGGTAAGTAATAATTCTTGTGTAATGTGTTTGTACATGTCATGGGAACAAACTAAAGCTTTCGCATCATGTCCTCCGGCACCTTCACATCCTTCACCTTCACCAATGATGTCATAGTAGTATAGCATGTGTGTGTGTTTCTGCGTGCATATGTGTGTGTGTGTATTTGTGCTTGGGGAGCAGGGGGTGGGCACAGTATGTAGAGCATCAACATGCATCTTCACTCCGAAGGCTGACTCATCCCCATATATCACGCAAACACACCCTCGTGTCTTGGCATCATTTCTCTCATGTTTGCTTGTTTTCTTTTCCATCAGCTTGGCTGCGGAGGGTGTCAAAGAGGCGGAACGTTCTGAAAAAAAGATGCATCACTGACAGGCTCACATGTCGGAGAAGTGAGGTAAATCCTCAGGTGAGTCACAATTCAGCACGAAAGTTGACCTGTTAAAGCACTTTTCTGCCCAGAGACTCGACAAAGTTGCGGGATTTTCTCTCTGTGTTGGATAATCTCTCATGACCAAATACTTTCTCACAAACTGATTTTGGTAAATAGCCCATACATGTGTTTAATACATTTCACAGTCGGGCTGCAACTAATGATTATTGTCATTCTGGATTAATCAGTTAATCATTTTGTCTACCAAGTGTCTGACCAATAATCCAAAATCTGAAAGATATTCAGTTTGCTATCACATTAGAAAACAAAAAGCAGCAAATCTTCACATTTTAAGATTTCTGAATCCAGATGTGCCGACTAATTTTCTGTCAATCGATGAATCGTTTCCGCTCTATTTCACAGTGCAAAAGTTTAAGCTTAAACGGACATTTCTTATGCGACATTCGCTCTAAATGTGTAATGGTGTCACTTTTTAACTCAAATCTAAACTGAGACAGAATCACGTTATTTGACAAACAGTTCAAATTAAATGTGATTTTTTTTTGGTGTTTATTTTGCCAGCAAATCCATAAATTCACAATGAAAATACTGCAAAATGTTTTCAATCCACTCATTCTCATTCTGTTGGCAACTTTTTTTGTAAGGAAACAGAGAGCCAGGGTTTTGGCACTCGTATTTACCTGACGTGGAGTGTGATTTTGTCTCTGCAAAATAAACCAGCTACAGAGCCTGAAAGAAATGTGGTCTCAGTAGTACTGCTATCAGCCCAGCTTTCACTCTGGAGTCTCTTAAGGACCCAGACAAGTAGATAAACTGGCACTGTAGCGAGTAGAGATCTGTTTTTGTGCCAAAACGGGAGGAGGAAGAGACATGCCGTCACTGAGTGCTGTCAGCCACAGTCGTCTCTCACTGGTGAGTCAAGGTTTTCCAGTGATTCACGTCTGAGAAGAAGCTGAATGACAGGCTCAAAGTGTAGTCACTCTCCTTTTTTTTTTTTCTCACTGCCTATATCCTCCTCTTCCTATTTTTTCACTCTTCCTCTCCATTCATCTCTTTGTCTGTATTCCTTCCTGCCTGCTAATTGTTGTTGTACAACGCCATTCATTTCTCCAGCGAGCCTGCAGTAGTTCTCCCCGGGCCAACTCTTTTCACCAGCGTCTCGAGGCCCTTGTTGGGAGACCTCCAGGATGTTCAAAAAACTCTCACACACCCAATTCCACCTGCGGGCCAGTGCAGCCCGACAGGGGATTTCACCGCACTGATGACGGGGCACAGTCTTCCTTCCTGAGCCCACATAAATCTGTCGGTGGGCTCCATCCTATAGTCTAATATTAAAGCTGTTTTCCATGACATGCTGCTCAGCAGGGGAGGGAAAGCTGTTGTTGACTAACATGAGCTGGTAGAGCCGGGAGGAAAAATTGTGGTTAGAATTGATTCTTCTTGATCTGCACAAAGACCAACTGACCCATTACTAGTGATGATCTCACTTGCTGTTGTTGCAGAGCAGTAGTTTGAACTGAACTGTACCTGTGTGCAGAAAGCAAAAAGTCCAGACATGCATTTTTCATACCCCTGCATTGCTTATCGATTTTTAGGCCCACACACGCACAAACACTGTCAGTGTCGTCCTTCTCCCTGTCAGCCAATGCTTTTATTTTGCTGTGTGTAAAAAGCACCTTGACTTTTCTTCTCCCAGAAAAATGACAAGAATGGACTTGTAAGGACATTTTTCAACTGAGTGAAGGACCTCTGTCATCTCAGACTCAGAATGGTGGAGGCTACCGACCTTAGGCTATAATCAAACACACACCCACAGACATGCGTGCACACATGGACATGCATGCAAACACTCAGGCACACATATTTGTAAAGCAAATTGTTGTGGTAGTGCTATATGAAAGATCTACGAACCAAGGCTGTTACAACTACACACGTTTGTTGTGAAAGGAAGCATACCAGGAATCATATCATTTTAACATTTAATTTTGAAGTTTAGAAAATCATGTACAAACTCTTTACAACTTTACAAACAGTCATGACTTTTTATGCAATACAGAGAATAAATACATCCACAAATGTTGAACTTTGGGTTCAAATCTTAGTCACATTTCCTTAAGATTCACTTCCCACCACTTGAAAGAAAACATAGTGTAAGAACAAGTTACGTAACAGTGTAGCACATATGGAAGCTGTCCCATCTTTGTTGATTAGTCTACTAATTGCTTTTTATGTTCTTACTTAGCTGTGAGTATTTATGTTTCCTTTTAATATTACAGTCATGTAAGATGGTTTCCAATAATTCAGCTTTAGCAGAAAGGCAAAAGATCGCAGTTAAACAACTAGAACACAATTCTCTGGGTGAATTATCTACAGTAGACAGTGAAACATTCTTTAGATTTAACATTTTGAAATGCAAAATCAAAATACATTTCCCAGTATATACAACATTCTGCAGTCTCGATTGCCATTGCACGCTTATTTATGTCTGTTAATTACATTACGATGACTCTGCTGAGTGTTACTGTAATACTGAGTTGATTGCAACACCAGAAACACAAAAAAACATCTTCTCCCTGAGATCATTCAACAGTCCATTGGCGTTATCAGCAGTCTTCAGGGCTCACAGTGGTGGATGAACCCTGTTACAGTACGTCAGAGCACAGAGTGAGGCTGTGCTCCGGTTCCTGCAGGTAGCTCACCTGCCAAGGAAGCCCCAGAGCTGGAGAAGGCTCCACAAAAGTGTCCATGTATCTCTGAGTGCAGGAGGCCCACATCCCTGGCTGGTACCCCAACCCCTCACCCACCTGAGGGTATCGCAGAGGACTGGGCGGATGGTCGTGGGGGCTGCCACAGTGTCCATGTGAGGCATAAAGCTGTCCCTCAGTGGGATAACAAGGGTAATGTGGTGACGGGGGACAGGATGACGCAGTGTTATCCATGTAGACGTGTGGTTCTGTGGGCAGCCTGTGCACGTGAGGCCCTTGTTGTGGCTGCATCTGGTGAGAGATGGACGGATGCCAGGGGACGTAACTCTGATGCTCCAGACGAGGAACCGTTACCCTGGTCTGCTCGAGTCGAGATGCTCCCATCGCAGCTGGCCCCACAGATGACCTGTTGCACTCCCGGTGGGTGCAGGGCTTGCTGGGGGGGTTGGAGCTCAGGAATACTGAGAGAGCAGAGATACGGTTGATGGCCCTCTGCAGCGTTGCAATCTTGGAGAGTCGTTTGCCGCTGAGGTCATGGTTGAGAGCAACACGTAGGGCATTGAAGGCCTGGTTGTAGTCCATTATGCGTTTTCGCTCGCGGACATTAGCAGCCATTCTTCGAGCTTTTGAGCGGACGGGTCGATTGCGCTTCTTGGTCTGGCCTTCCTCTGGGTCGCCTGGGCTGCTGGTTGAGCTCTCGCTGTCTTGGAAAGATGCCTTGGGACTTCCCTCGTCCTCCCCTTGGCCCAGCACGCCAAGCTCCAGCTCTTCTTCAGAGAACTCTGATCCTGCAACACTGCTGCAGCTCATTGTGTCAAAAACGTAAACACTAGACGAGTCTCAGTAAAATCTTTGTACTTGTTTTGTAGCTGTTCTGTAGTTGCAGTGAAGAGTCTGTGAAATGTAAACGTGGTCTGCGTGGAACGCTGGGTTTGCAGCCTGCTACCTGGACACGCTTCCTGAGTGCTCCTCGGCTTGTTTTGTTGGGCTGTCGGTGTTTGCTGCTGTGCCGACAGCCCAAGTATTCTCCTCCTCCGACTCCTCTGGTGCCTTGTGATTACTTGTACCTCAACAAGACAGGTTGGCCTGCTTTTTAAAGCTGTTGAAGTCACATGGTACAGTCACCTATGAGGAATGGTGCACTCTCTCTCCCTCTCCAGGTTTATGGGTGCCCTCCAGGCAAATGGCACTGTCACCTCCTCCTCCTACTCTGACTCTCCCTCACATCCCTTACAGGATCTTACAGAGGAGTTTCAACACTTCACGTCAGTGTAAAACATAAGCAAAACATACTAATTATGTGGAAATAGCAATTAACTTCACACTTCCTTGAACACCTTTATAGAGGATTTGATTTGGCTGTTTTTCTCTCCTTAACGCTAATATAATCCAACTGTAGTTATGTGTGTTTTTACATGAGACTTTCCATGAAGCTGTAGAGTTTTGAAAAGCTAAGCTACTGCTAGTCAGTTTTTCTTTACAAAGAACAACACTGTATCATGCGACTGAATGTCGAACAAAATCATTATTTCTTTCCCTCCACAGTACTATGTGTTACTTTTCACCATCATTAGCAATGAAGGGATATTCATCTAAATAGATGTTCCATGAATATTAGTCTCTAGGACATTTGTGACAAATTGCACATTTATCCAAGTGGCCTAATCTGTTATGCACGTTTCCCCTTTTCTCAGGTCTGGGAAGAGAGGAACCTTCTTATCTACCGTAGGTTAGATTTGTCCTTGCAATTAGCTGTCTCTAGTGTGGCGATTCTCCCTCTCTCTGTCTCTCTGTCTCTCTCTGCTCAGGTTTAAGGGCCATGTAATTTAGAGTAGCTTGCCTGAAACCCATCCCCATAAATCAGGCCTGGGCAGCACCTGAGGACAAGAGCAGAGTGAGCCCTAGACTTCAAAGAGAGGGAAAAAACAAGGGCAAATATTTTACAATTAGAACCTGCAATTGCTGCTGGTTAGGCTATCGATCTTTCATGATCTTTTGCTAGTGAAGAGGTGCTTCCATTTTGATCAAATTTAGACTAAAAATACTTTGGAAATGGTTTTTATTAATTACCTTGTAAGGTTATGAGTTACAAGTCGTTTTCTAAACAAAGGCCTAGATATAGTTGTAGAAAGAGACTCACTTATGTTTTACTTACACATCTTAGTCCTCTTACCCAAAACTATCTCTAATCAAACAATGGAAAAGGGGAAAGACCTGCGTCCACATGAAAGATCTATGTTTCAGATATTGTGGTGGAAGAGGTGATTGCGCTGACCTTTAGCTAGGCTTCTGGCCAAGTGCAACGGGTCAGGTAACTAAAGGGTAGGCCCTCAGACACTGAACTGGGGGTCGTTGAGAAGCATTGCTTCCTTCCTGCTCTCTTCTTTTTATTGTATGTGTTGCGGCTCTGAGACGCCAACCTTTAAAACAATTACAGCCCAGAGTTTCAGCTCTAAAAGCACAACTATTGATTTGAGGTGGGAATGTTTAGTCTAGCCTTGTTACCATTGTGTCCAGGAGATCAGCATGGATTGGACATGGATTATTCCCTAATTATGACGTTTTTTTAATTTAAATACTCCCGCATATATACTGTAGTCAAGAGCAGTACAAATGTTTGGAAACCTCCTGAGGTTTTGCACAATTTGCTATGCTGCAGAATTAGTGCAAAATGAGCATATCTGAATTATTTCCTGGATCTGTGGAGTAAACTCAGTGCCCTTTTTATTAAATAAGGAGAAAATTATCATTTATTTTTTGCCTTGAGACTTGAAGACCTGGACCCTAAAGCCATTCATAAGTCAACCTTGCATTCCACACTGAGTTCATGTTTTCTCAATTCAAACCTACACAGTTATTAGTTAAAAAGGCAGAATCTTTGTCATTTTCAATAATAGTAAGTGTTCTCTAATTAACTCTAATTCTAACCTGAATCTGACAAGTCGAGATGCAATTTTGTATTAGCAAATATTTCTCTCTGACACAATGAAGCCCTGATGACACGAGGTGTGTTCATATGAAAAAATAGAATTTCCTTCTCATTTTGATATTAATAGAACACATTGTGTAGATTGCAGACAAGATCTTAAGCATCTTTAGCACAACAAATTGTGTAAAACCTCAATCAGTGGCCAAACTTTAGCATATCTATAGTAGTTAAAGCCTCACAGTGTACACACAGTTGAACCACAATGATAATGTTTAAACATTTCACTCATTTCTGTCTTTCTTGTTTTGCGTTCAGCTGATATTCCATCTCAGTGAAGTTGTAAAGTTACCACTTAAACCACTGTACTTACCACACCTTTTAAATAACCCTGCTGATCTTCTGCATACCTTTATAGCCAAAACTGTTTGAAATGTTCAGGCCACGCTCAGCTCCAAGTGCGTGGGCTTTATCACAAGCTGTGATTTATGACTTCACAAACATGTCAGATTTACTGCTGTGGTGTAAAGAGCATGAAGACTACAGCCTCGGACTCTCCCCGTCCATTCATTTTTGACAGGTGACAAGACACCAGTAATTATCAGCCGCCGGGAATAAATCACAAGATTTTATCACGCAGCTCGCCATGCCCTTGATGGAATAACCATTTTAAAGCAAAGGAAACCTGTCCAATGCCGCTGAACCTAAGATTTGTAAATCTCCTGCTCAAGCCCCCATAATAACTGGTTGTTAGCCGTTTGTTATTAGAGGTCTGTGTGCCAAATGTTATAGATGTATATTTCCAAAGGGGTAGTTAGGGGTAATAAGTGAGTAAGGTCCGGGATCGCTAACCTTGGCTTTGCAGTGGTATGTTAATGCATGTTTTTGGTGTCTGCCATGGAATTTTCTCACCTCAATAAAAAGCCTCCAGTCAAAAAAAAAAGGTTTGCGGTCTGCCCCTCCACTATTTGTCACACCACAATCCCTTAGGATAGTTAATGTCCGTAGAAATCAATGTTATCAACTGTACACTGCTAATCTGTGGTCATTTCATGGCAGTTATTTTATTTGCTATGCTCCAGTCTCTTTTATTGCAAAAACACAGTGCTGATAAAGGAATGAATTTACATTTTGGGGAAGAAAAGTGGAAACTTAGAACGCTCTTTTATTTTGAGTGAAAACTATGTGTTCATGTACCAGAAACACCACAGTACATCACCTCATCCTCTCCAGGTCTTTGTGAATTAAATCCTACTCATGTTTACTTGCAAAGATAACTAAATCAATAAATCAATAAACCTAATGTTTAGTTAAGTAAAAGTACAAAGTATTATCAGAAAAATGTATCACAGTATCAAAGTACTTGCTGGGCTGACTGGCCCTCTTAGAGTGTTGTATTATAATATATATTATACTGTATATAATATTATTACAGATACATTAACATGTAAGCAGCATTCTAATGTCACAGCTCATTAAGGTACAGCTAATCCATTACTTCGGTCCATAACAATGCATCATATTTTATAAGTTGATCATATGTTTTTTAAATAAAATCTTAATTTAACCATTAACTGTTGCTGTCAAATAAATGCGTTGGAGTACAAAGTTTATTTGCCTCTGAAATATAGTGAAGTGCAAGCACCTCAAAATTGAATGGAAGTACAATACTTGATAAAATGTTCTTACTTTCCACCACCGATCAAAAGGCAAAATTAGCATGTATTCGCTGTACAAATATGTGAGGTCCAACAGTTCCCTTTGGTGTGCTGGGCTCTGGCTTGTGTTGTTGTGGGACAGTGAGCTGCCCAGCAGATCTCTGTCCATCTATCATTTTTGATCTTTGCTGTCAGCACCGAATGCTGCCTGTCATGGCCAATGACAGTGAAGGAGACGATCAGGCCTCTTTGAGTCACACTTTCCTCTGTGGTGAATGAATAGAGTGAGAAATCTTTAAGAATCATTTGAACATTTACAAAAAAAACCAACAACTTGTCACTTTGATCTGAGGTATAGTCAGGTTTAGTGAGAGATGTTGTTCATCATCATCTGTCAGCATGTACCGCAGAGACATACTTGAGTGAGACACACTTCTTAAGTTTTGGTGACATGGTGAGAGAGTGTCTGCATCAGAGATCTTGTCCAACATGTTAAAAACAAAACGTGAAGACAGCAAGCCTACTGACACAACAATTGTGAATCACTCCGTCTGAAATTACTGGCAATTACGTGTAGCTGGCTGCTGTAATCCCTTTCGGTGTGCATGCCAGCTATAAAATCTCAGTTGTCGGGTTGAAACAATGCCCCGGGTATTTCAGCACGCACAGCTCGACACTGAAAGTGTTATTCACAGAATATCTGTCACAGTGTTGACTATTAATCATAGAGGTGTGTTGAAGTATATTCTGCAACATTAGAGATGTTTCCAGTGGTTTACCACTTTGAGAACTTTAAAGTTGTGATTTATGAGGGGAAAAGCTAGTAAAGTAAAATAGGTGTTTGCTTATAAAGAAAAAGATATCGTGATCAAGACCAATAAAGGTTGTCATCCTTTTTCATCAAGCAGTTAATCAAACCAGGACACACTTTGCTGGAAAAGACACATTTGAACATCTTTACTATTTATGAATCAAGTTATTATTTATTGTCACGTAAATATCTGATTTATTTTTAAGTCTACATGTCAACCCTGCCTTTATAGTAACCAATTGATCAATGAGACATTTTTGTCAGGTCATAAAGGCAAGCTGGTTGCCATGTAGAGAAAAACACACTTAATGTTTGGGTCACCAAAAATCCTGCACTCTCTAATTTAGCCATAAGCAGAACATTACTATAACCTCCCTTCTTAGTGATTTATACCTTGTAACAAAACCATGCAAATCTGTCAGTACTGATGTCATGACATGTCGAACAGTTTCCTCCACATAGGAATGTCAGTATACTTCCTCCCCTGCCCTAAATACTTGAATCGTGATATGAATCACTTGTTTTTACAGGATAGTATTTATGATAGGATCATATGAACTGCAAACTGGGGTGTATTTATTACACAGGGCAGTGGGCAGGCATTAAGCTGCTCACTTAAACTGTATTTTGCGCCATGCTCATGCTGAGGTTAATGTAACCAATTTTCTGCAAAAAAATGTGCATAGAGTAAAAAAACAAAAAAAACAAAGAAAAACAAAAAGGTAGCGGTGTATGTTCCTAGTACATTCCTTCCAAAGAGAAGTTAGTCATTATGCTGGGTTATCATTACAGGGTCCATTTGGAGTGTTGGAACATGTGGTCAAGGTTAACTGTCTGTAGGCTAGTTCCCACACAACCCACAGCAGTTAAAGTAATGCCCTCTGACCGCAGAAGTGGTAACAAAGCATCACAGCAATACCACGGTTAAATGAGCCTAATAAGTTTACAACACTGTCTCAAATGGATGTGTGTGAAATGTCTGCTCCCAGAGACACAGGTTGATTGACAGTTGTTAGAAGTCAGTGGTTTGATAGAATTAATGAATGATTGGTAGAATTAATTATATAAACATCTAAATGAAAATCCATGATAGCTGGCTGGTATTTGTTTAAGAACAAAGGAAAGTTATAATCAGGAGTTTTGTGATTACGTGGTCATTTATAATTGTAGCTTTGCTCTTCGGGTCAGTCCTGTGGAGGTCACAACCTAGTCTTGCCTCTGGCCTTTAACCTCTCTCAGTGGAAAAAGATGCCCTATGTGCTACAAGTCTAAAGATGTAATTAGAATAGATTTGCTCTTTTTCTAAAAGACAGACATTTGACTTTGACCCCATTAAGCCCAGAAGGATATCTTAAATTAAATATTCTCTTTTATCCTAAGGACCAAATTATTTAGAACAATTCTCCCACCAGTAGCTCACCACAGTCACTGCTGTTTGTGACTGTAAGTTAAGAATAGGTACACAAAAAAGTCTGTATTAAAACAATAATCAGGTGCCCAATGTTTTCAGAAGTTTATCTGAAGCTAAAAATGAGACTGTGTATTTTGTCCCCCATCACTCACACTGAAAGGGCATTAGGAAGGGGTCTTTTAAAGTGCAACTAAAAATTAATTGCATTTTTCAGCTACAGCACACATATCTGCTCTGTAAACACTTGTCCTGTGCTCTCCTTGGAGAAAAAAACAGAAACCAAAAGGGAGAAATGTATATTTTATATTTTTTGGTTTCATGATGGTGGCCCTCGTTCTGCATACCATTCCAGTATCCGTCTGTGTAGATGGAGACCTTATTTCGACACAGCCAATCAAATCTTGCATAAAGCAGTAACGTCAGCGTTCTATCATAGGCAGAGCAGACGGTCACACTGAGCCTGACAACAGCTACACAACACAAGACTCTGAACAACAACCACATTAGCTCTCCTGCAGTCTCCTTCTTATATGACTTACAAACATGAACGCACATCTTGTCCTGCAGCTCAGCTTGTTGAACGAGCCCCCAAACAAACATTAACTGGGAAAAGTGCACTGCTCTAATGTTCTATATTACAATGCTCTAATGTTAGCTTGCAGGCTACATAGCTAATTAGCTGCTCAGCTGCAGCACATCAGACAGCATGTAAACGTACCTGCTAATGTCACTTGAGTCTGGTTAGATGCTGGTGTGGTCCTTACTCTTCGGTACCACTAACAACAAGCTGTCTGCCCACAACACTAGGCTACAAGTTTACTTTGTAGCACTGGCACTCTGGTAGCTCTGATATTTCCCCAAACACCCTTTTTATTCCTTTTCATAATAAAAGACTATTAACAGTACATTTTTAAAAAACCACATTGACATTATTTTTGACTACAAAAATGGATGACTAAATGTGATTTCAGTTTGACTGTAACTGCCAGTATGAACAGGAGGAATGATTAGAGCAAGAAAAACCTGTTTCAATGTACATAGTTGTACCTGACAGTTGTTTTAAGACGGACTTGAAAAAATGTGAACCTCTCCTTTAAATTTGTCTACGTCCCACTTGGATATATACAAGATCATCTCAAATGCCTACATGCAGTGAGGAAATCTTCATCACTGCAGACTCTCCATCTGGCCCTGGCTGAGGTCCTCATTTGTATTTGTCATCTTACTGAGATTTAGCAGGCAAGGAAAGAAAACGTTTGTAGAAAGGTTGCCCTCTAGTGGCAAAAATATTACACACAACTACTGAGCTTGAAGTCTATAGAGTATTTCTTTGGGTTCTTTTGGCAAGGTATGTAAATGTAGCTGATTTTAAAGAAATGTTTTTTTGGGAAAATTAACAGAAAATTGTAATGTTATTTGTGTAGAGCATAAGCAGTATACAATTTGTATTTGCTGAACTATAGTTTATTGTGTACATCCTCACTTTTTACAACTCCTCTTATCACCTCCTATCTCTAGAGTTTAGAGATTTTTTTGAGATATTTCAAAAAAATAACACTTTTAGAATCTGAAAACTCAACAAAGCTACTGACAACAGTGGCAGTTGCAGACAATAGGACAGAAATAAGAAAAAGCTGGCAGCCATATTTCAACAGTGATCCACTAATCAGTTATAATGAAAGCAGGGTTACGGCAAGACAAGCGGTATACTGACATACTGACATACATGACAGTATACTGTCCAGTCGGTACTGTATGTTGCAGAACAAAAACATACTCAATAGTGAGCAGACCTCCACAAAAGCCTAATAATTCCCGTTAGGCATGACTTTCACACTCAACTCTGTGCATGGTAAATGACAGAATAATTATAAGGGAAGTCAAGGTTCAATTCGATGGTAGCACTGGAGGATAGTTCATGGACACAAAAATCACTGGGTGTCTTTCTCTATGGAGGCATGAAAACACAACACGTCGTACAAACTAGTTCATTTTTAGTATAACCCAGCTCTATAACACGAGGAGAACATATTAACTCTCCACCTGTCTCTAACTCTACATGTGACCAAGGAAATACAACAACATCAACAAGTCTGTGCGATAGCGTAAGGTAGGTTTGGTTGACAAAAATTTTATAATTTGACATCTTTGTTAAGCATTATCAGGGTTATTATCTTTACCATTACTAGTGTATTGATTTGACCATGATTGTGGTTTTGCTGATCTTGCTGTACTTAGGCTAAATATTTCTACCAAAAAGATAACAGTTTGCGATTGCTTTGAATTTTTGCCACAATCGACTAAAATGGACGACTAATGCATATTTTTGTTGGCAAATGTCATTAGGATATGGTTACAGTGGCATTACTATAGGGACTGATCTAAGAGATAAAGTACTCTAGGGAGTTTTTAACTGCTTATGAAACCGTCTCAATTTAATACCGATGCCTCCAGGGGCTGGGAACAAAATTCGGGAACAAAATTCGGCCCTGGAAATTTTTGTCTGAACCATTTTACCCCAACATACAGCACTGCAATATCATGCCACAACAGCTGTTTCTACACCTCTACTCTACTCTGGTTGAATTCGAGTTGCTTCAGCCGCTAACTGAAGGGCTGTCTCCTGAGCTGTCGCCCACTCTCCTCCCAGCAAAGTAGTCTCCTTGCAGCGGGGAGTGAAGCAGAGGGAACATGTAACCTAACATTAGGTGAAACACTACCGCCTTTGTCCACAGGGACCGCCAAAATCAACACAAAATGAAAAGTTCCATAGAGCTGCTTTAAGTGGAGCTATATGGTTAGAAATATTTGTTGAGCTTTGTGGTGTAACAGTCCCTGTAAGAATATACATTTTACATATTTAAATTTTACATATACAGTGTATATATATATATAGGACCACTTGTTATGCTGACAGGTTTGAATGATTTCTAAGACTGACATATTGATATTATATTACTTTGATATATTTTCAATAGAAATTAAAGATATAGGTTTGAAATCACCATTTCCATTTCTAACCCTTTTGGAACTCCATTCATGCAGCTGAAAATAGAATACAAATTGTATTATACCTACATGGTAATTATAGGCTACTGTCTAACTGCTGGCATCTTGAGGAAGTAAAAATGGAGTGACAGGCCAGAAATGGGTGAAAAATCTCTTCTTAGTGTGTGGCCAACTGGTGTTGAGAAAATGCTCACTCTCCCCGGTAGGTGGTGTGAGTAGGCTGCATTTGCTTTCTGTTAAAGAGATAAAACAGATTCTTCACCTGCATGAAGCTAGAATTCACAAACGAACTCAAGTCGTTCCGTTACATGAGGGAGGTGCTTATTAGGGGGAGATAAGTGAGAAGCTAAAGGTAAAATAAGAAATTGATTAAGGGTTCAAGGGTTAAAGGGGGGATAGGCAGCTAAGGGATTGCAACATTAAATCAATGGCAGAGCTTCCAGCAGCCAGTGGTATCCTATACATTTGCAGTAGTACTGGATTTACATTTTGTTGTTATTGGTACATTTAAATGAAAGGAATTGTTTATACCCTAGTTATAACAAATGCTCCTGCAGATCCAAATGCCACGAGCCTTATCGGGTTGCTCTCCTTGATCCTTTATAAGTGTAAAGTGTACTGTGAGGGAGGGTGGAGCAGGGGAGTGAAATGGGGATGGATACATGTAGTATAGTGCTTGTCCTTGCTAACTCTATTAGCCCTGTTAATTTGCTGCCATGGCCAATTATCCATGCGCTCATGGAACTGAATTGCAAGAAAAAGTCATTTTGAATTTGGAGAAAAAGGGATAAAATGCAAAAATAAATAACTACAAGCAACAATACTAATATAATAATACTATCATACTAATACTAATCATACTATCACCTGTGCAAAGACAAAATTGTAGTACTGCTGTAGATTTGTAGTTTATTTCTGGTTGTGCACGAATATATAAAAAGTTTAAACACTTTATTCTTTGTTGGCAATCAAGGTTTTTTTGCCCTGCATGTCATGGTCCGTGGCTGGGCCCTTGTTCCCAGTGTTTCTTAGTGTTTCCTCCTCCTCGTGTTCTTTGTGATCCCGTTTGTCTCTTATGTCTCGTTCCCCGCACTAGTCTTGTCTTTGTCTGTTTTCAGTTTAGTCATCCACATTTCCTGTTTTATTTTGTATACTTGCCTCTCATGTCAGACACTTCACTTCCTGCCCTAGTGTGTTTCCCGCTTGTTTGATTACCTGCTCCACCTCTATTAGTTGCACCTGTCCCTCGTTGCCTCCTCACCTGTCGCCACTCTCCCATCAGCCCTTCACTATATATACCAGTCCTCTTCCTTTGTCAGTTTGGCCTGTGTGGCCACGTTCGTCCTTGTGTTCCAATGGACTCTGTTCCTGTGTGTTTCCCGTGTTCCTGATCCTGCCTATACCTATCAGTAAGCCATTTGCTTAAATAAATACCTTTGTTGGCATCGGCTCTGCCTCCCTGCTGTCTGCATTTGGGTCCACCCTGCATCTACCTTAACACTGCAATTGGTGGACCCCAACTGTGATGCGATTGGTGAGTCCGTCTGTCAGTCAGGCTGTTAGTTCTACTAACAGTTTGGTCCAGAGTATGACACCCAGCAACTACTAACCAGAATCTCATTACATTTTCCATGATTGTCCATGGCCTGCAGAGGATGGTTCAAAATGATTTTCATGAACTCCTGACATTTATCTGGTGTAAGTGTCAGGTCAAAGCAACACTTTTGGTCCTGTGGATTTTCATGGTTCTCATAAGATGAATTCTTATGTTTGTGTGCTCCCACAGGGACAAACTGTTTTAGTTTGACTTACCATGTATTTCTTTTCATCTGGACAAACATGCATCAGTGTATTTGTTGTGTCTGACACATTTCCTGTTGTGGGGTGTAATGGACATTGCAGCCCCTAATGGCTACTAGTGGGAATTATACTTAAAAATCACTGGTAGGAAGTAGAAATAAAATTACTGATTTTAGGACCATACTTTGTCGCTTTTCCTCTTTGCAATGTCCTCAATCAAGCAGTGAGAAACACAGACACACAAAATCACCTATGAAGCAGCCATAGAACTTGTGTGAGGCTGCTTTACGTTGTATTTTCATGCATTTCAAATCCTGGTTTTGACCATAGTCCAGATAAGGTGTTTACATGTACCATGAGAAACCTGGGCACTGCTCTTCAAATGTGGCTTAATTAATCCAGGCTAACATGTTTTTATCAGGCTAATATAATCCTGTTAATTCTCAACCAGCTAATTTGGGTCTTGAAGGCAGTTTGAGGAGTGATTTGTTGATCCTGGATGAACTTATCTTGAATAACAGTGCACTATTCATTTGAAATAAAGGGAACATGGGTAGAGTGGAAACCATGATCAGCATTCATATGATTGGCTGAGTGCTGATCATGTGATTGCAGTTACATGAGGTAGGTTTACAATGTTTCCACTGTTTCCACACTTTCATCATCGTTAAACAATTAGATGTTACCAGTGAATGTGGTTAGACTATGAGTGATGCTGGTGGGGTTCTCCTCAATGGATAGGCAAGAGACGTTTCCGTGGTAATCAGAAGCCTCCCATGAAAATTAAACATTACTAACATCTCTCAAAAAGCAGCTTTAATTAAAAAAAAGAATGTTCAGCAAATGTAATTCTGCAGATAATAATTTAATAAATCAAGAAAGTAAGCCATTTTTATCTGAAAATTAAGTAACATATGGATCATGACAAAGACATTTTAGGTGAACCCCATACATGAATACATTTTCAGAGTGTGAATATAATTATGATTTTAGAAGAGAACTATCAGGTTATTGAGAAATCACAATAACATGTTGGTGTAATTATCACAATTTAGTTATTATAATGAAGAGTTACCTATACTTATACATCATAAAATATACAACAAAATAAAAGTTTGTAACCTTAAAAAAACCCAATCCAAATGTAGTTTGAGGTACTGTGAGCAAAAAGACATAAACTCAACTCAAAGATTCTGACTGTTAAAAGAGGAGTGGAGGCAGAACATATGGTACTTAATTTGACATTAAAATGGGAATTAATCATTTGAACTCTAAAACATATTAAATGATTAACCACAGAACTCTTTGCTGAAAATTGTTCATGCAATTAAAGTTGATTTTAAAGCTGTAATTCAAGTGATTTTAGTGAGGTTTCATTTTCATTATGATTATCACTGAAAAGTCTCTTCAGAGGGACAAACCTCACCAATCATGGACCATTATCACTTGTAGTCTGACCACATTCACTGGTAATATTAGATTGCATTGGATTCAACTTTATTGTCATTGCACAGTACATGGACTGAGACAACGAAATGCAATTTAGCATGTAACCAGAAGTGCAAACGGAACAAAGAGATTCCTGTAGCAACTCCTAGAGAGGAGGATGGCAAAGAATCTGTGGCCGGGGCGGTCCTCGGACCTCAAGAGAGGTTTCGGAGATGTGGACTCCCAGAGATATCCCATTGACATCCCATTGACGTCCCATTGATACGGATGGGGTAGTGTGTGCTGCCTTTGGTATTTTTGAAGTCCACAATGACTTTGGTCTTTGGTCTTCTTGGTGCTGAGGGCCAGGTTGTTTAACAGTGATTAAAGTGTGGAAGCAGTGGAAACTGGGAGGGTTCCCAACACACCTACCCCATGTAACTGCAATCACATGATCAGCACTCAGGCAATCATATGAATGCTCATCATGGTTTCAAGTCTCTACTCATGCTGCCTTTATTTTAAATGAATAGTGCACCATTACTCAAGACAACTTCATCCAGGATTAGCTGGATGAGAATAAACTGGATTATGTTAGTCTGAATTAGCTAAACCACATTTGAAGAACAGGGCCCTGGTTATTCATATTCCTGTTTACATGATCAAAACAGTATCCAGGTTTCTGATCGTCTGCACACAGTTGTGACTTGATTCCTGAACATCTCATTTCTGTACTGACTGAGTTACTTTTGCGAATGAATAGTTCGGCTTCTGGCTGTCTGAACTCTTCTACATTCACCACTATGCTGGATTTAGCTTCTCCACCTGATCACAGGTGATATAAAACAAGAGTGACAATACAATTTACGACCTACATTGTTGAGGTCAGACTTTCCAGTTATGTCAGCATAGTAATCATCATTTACCATCATATTTTTTTGTTTTATTGATTAACTACTATGTAACCTTGATGACACACCAAAGAATATGGCGAGAATGATCAGAATGCTGGAAAAAGTGTTTACAGGCCACAGCATTGCAGTTTGTATTGGAGTACTCCAGCTAACGTCTGAGAGCCAGCTCCCGTCTGAGAGCCAGCTCCCGTCTGAGAGCCGATGTCTTTTTTTTTCTTCTTTTTTTTGTAAATGAATACAAGACAGAATAATAGGATGATCCTATAACACATTTGTTAAATACGACCCAGAAACATCTCACTTAATAACATCAAGAGCCAAGCATGGTGAGACTTTTGTATGTTGCGCCGATCATATTGCTAAATTTGGCTGAATTATAAAAGTACTAAATGAAGAGCCACTTGGGAGCCGAAAGAGCCGGCTCTTATTGCTGAGCTGAGCCAAATGATCTGGCTCACTAAAAAGAGCCAGAATTCCCATCACTACTGACATTCCAATCAGCCTCAGCTGTACTTCGTGTTTAGTGCTAAATAGCAATTGTTAGCATGCTTAAAGGCAGAATGAGCAGGATTTGTCGTCTGTGGTTTGTAAACACCAACATTCAAAGTTGGCCCCTCCTCCCCGGCTCAGTGACAGATTCATGCGGTTCTGGTGGTGTCATGTGCTTACGATCTGGCACCTGGTTGCTATGTTTTTATAGAGTCACCCTGCGTGCTGTTAATGGTTGGGGGCTACACACCCACTCCCCAAAGGTTGACCCCCAGAAACATCCCAAAAACAGCAAAATAAGAAAACACAGAGGGCAGGGTCTCTGCAGATACAGATACCCCCACACACTTCTAGTCGGTCATAAGTGATGATTGAGAGGGATCATTTTTCTGTGAGTCCATACATTGTTTATTCGTTATACCTTTAACTAAGATTGTTACCATGGTAAATATTACCTGCTGAATATATTTTTATATAATATTTATGTATAACATATTACAGCCTTACAGAGTTGCTAGCATGACTGTAGACTCTTAGTCTTTTACTCAGAGAGGATGGTGCCCCTCCCAATATCTTCAGCTATCATACATGTTTTATAGGATTATGTGATGACCTATAAGTAGTGGACTCTGAGCAAACCTTGGCAGCAGATTTGATCATGCAATGGCTCAACTAATTCTTCATCGAGATTGGCTTGTATATCTGTTTGCCTTGATGGTGTTTATGTGTCTCATACACTGTGCTACCATGTGATTCTGCATATCCGGTTTCTTTGAGTGCATTCACACCCAGTTTGAAGCCTCTTATAATGCCTTCTATGGCTGTATTTGTCTCCCTTTCTCACTCACATGTGTATTGTGCTTGGATTGCATCTAGACGATGTAAAATTCATAATATGAATTTTGTATCTGATTTTGAAGACTCAATAAATAATAATAATAAATACCTTTCTGTGCAACGAATGGTGAAATCTATAAAAGAGTGTTGAAACACAGGATCTAAACTTGCAACCACTCTCAAACTGATTGACAGCACTTAAATACACTAAGACAACTAATCTAAATTATTAATGTTTTATAATGCTGTACATGTTAACATCAGTAATGCTCACTACAGGCCTGTATTTTCAATTATGATCAGATGAGAGAAAAAAATCCAAATTTTCACATGTACAGTACGAGTCAAATACTTCAATTATGTATCTGTGAATATTTGTAATTTATTGGGTCAAATTGGGTCTGATGAGGTCTGATTAATGCTCCTGCTGTGATTGGATGATGAAATTCACATTCAAAAATTGGTGTTTAGTGTACATTTAGTAAAATGTTGATATACTGTATAGTATAATGTATAATGATTTTAATTATAAACTAAAGATGTGGGATTCATTGGTTCAAGAAAATGCAGACTATTCAATTCTGAACGTTACACATAAACAAAAAGAAAATACACAACCAGCTTGAATAACAAAACTTGGTGGTTTAGGGTAGTGCTCCACTTCAGCCTCTACTCATGAAATTTTAATCACCTCTGGATGCTATGATGATTCAATTTGATAAAAATTGGTATTTTTAAAGAACAGTATATAAATAAAAAAAATGTTTCTGATGTTGCAGCACAAACGCAGACCAAAAATTTGAGCTGGACTCAGAACTAATTTTTTGATAACATAAAATTGTCTTATTTATCTATAATTCAGATCTTGGGGAGCAGTATTAGCCAAAGTACACAGTAAAATATGTTTACCCTCTGTACCCAAATGGCATATTTGCAGCAGGAGACTCACATGCAGGCCCCCTTAAAGAGGAAGAGTGAACAGTGATCCGAATCAGTCAGCTGCACTGAGGACCATGTGTGCATGCGTCCTCCTTCCCTCTCATTCAGCTGTTTTAAAACGACACCTCCCCCCCTCCTTCCCAAATCCCGCTCCCGCTCCGAGTGCAGTCATTTCTAGTGCAGAGAAATGTCCCTGGTGACACTGAGGGATGACGCAGGCTCTCTCTTCCTTTCTCTGTTTCACTACCCCCCCACCTACACCATCTTTTCCCTCTTTTGACTTGCTCTCCCCTTCTTTTTTTTGCTCTGGCGCTCCCCCTTTCTCCATTTCCTCTCCCTGTCTCCCTCTCCCCCTCTCCTCTTGCTGTCTCCCCCCTCTCTCCCCTCCTTCTCGCTCTCTCTCCCTCTCTCTCTCTGCTCCGGCACTGCAGTGCTGATTGTGATTGCACACACACTCACGCAAGCACACACACGCACACACACAGGAGCGTAGCTGAGAGGCAAGGACTGCAGCAGCATGCACCAACCGCGGCTGAGCTGTTCGGGGACATGAGGAAGGGGAACTGAGGAGAGAAAATAGTGTGCTATCTCACACCAGCCTGCGTGTGCATCTTTGCAGCGGTGGGAACGATGCATTTCAAGACCAGATAGCTTATGTTATCCGGCCTCCTCTGCACTGCCTCTGCATCCCATTCACCCTGCTCCTCCCACTCCAACTCTTCCTCCTCCTCCTGTCTACAGCATCATTAGACAGGACTACAGATTGACCGGGACTGGCGAGTGGTGGATGGTCAGGTTTGCCCCGGCTGAAAGATTCTTCTGTGGCTATGCTACATCTACACCTTCACTGATGGCTGGATTGTAATTGATATCTGGAGCTAGAAGATAACCCACAACCCGCAAGGAATCTTGGATGTGTGTGTCATTCTTTACCAGTGTTGTCATTGGCGCATTTCCTCTATTTCGCTGGTTGTTTTTGCCTTCTCTGAGACTGGCTAGCAGGCACTGCAGCATCAGGACCGCAAGACCCATGAAGCGGTAGGGCATGAGGACCCAGGGGCGACCCAAAGGAAGGGCTTGAGTGCTTCCATTGCTACCACTGCTGCTGAGGTGCTTATCTTGATTTTTTTTTTCTCCAGAAAAGGGTGTCTGGTGGGGGTTGGGGTGGGTGGTGACAGCACAGGTACCCAGGCCCCTGCAGAGCAGAGCGGGTGGCTCTTGCATCGAGGCAGGCAGGACGTCCTGTGGGAAAGGGGGGAAGAAGGGTTGGCTCGAGCGTTGGGCTCCTGATGGTGGCTATTTTTGTCTCCCCTAGCTGAGTGATTGGGACAGCGGGTGGAAGAGAAGATGCTTATGGCCCGAGACACAGCGCGGGATGAGGCTCAAAAGCTACACAGGAAGTGGCTGAAGCACCAGGCCTTTATGGCAGAACTGGCCCGCAATAAAGAATGGCTGGCCAAGATAGAACAGGTGAGTGGAGGTGACCAGGGCACGATGATGAAGGGAGGGAGGGTTGGATGGGGAGGTCAGATAGGCAGAGCAGGTGAGTCGGGGGGAGGGTACCATGCCAAAGAGAGCACATGAGAAACAGTGTTGATGGTGGGTGTGGTGGCAGTAAAATTGAAAAGGTGAAAGTGGAAGAGATGTCATCACTCAGCTTTCATTTCATCACTTGGCTTGGGGACATCCTGAATTACATTCTCAAGGTTATATTGCTGTAGTGGCTGTGTTGTTTTCAGGTTCACAGGTGGTGTGATCCCTGTGGTTCTTTGGTCTTTTTGCACAGAGATTAGACCATCTGAATTACATTTCTCAGTCATGGAGGTTACAGTGAATCATATAGAGGACACGGAAACCTTTGCAGCAGTGAAGGCCAACCATACAGATTCCTTTCATTTTTGTGTATTTACAAATGGTATCTGTGAGGAACACACAGCTGTTATAAGGTCAGTTCACATCATGAAAACATTCTCAGGTTCGCTTTTGTGCCCCGCATTCCCATCATGCTTTGCTACCCTGACAGAGCAACATCCCATACACACAGAATGTTCTCCATGCCTTCTGCCTCAGTGAAGCTCAGGTGGGCTCTTGAGATGTAAATGTAAATTAGTCAATGAGACTCCATTTCTGCTAATGGCACGTTGCATTTGGCCGGCTTGAGTCACAAATATGTTGCTGCTATCAGAAAGATGTGATTTTCAGCTCAGTCACAGCTGCTGATGACGAGGGCATGTAGAGAATATGAGATGTGAGTGCATTTAGCACTTAGTTGAGTGAAGTTTGCATAACATAGAGATGTGCATTGTGTAAAATGTGCAGTTGATCTGTTTTGTTCGGCACATTGTAACCTCCTCTGATACTTTGATACTTGTGCTTTTAAACTATTTAAACAGGATTCCTGAGTTTAGGTATGTGCTGTAAATGTGTAATTATGTATAATAATTGATTCAGGTTGATGAG